>JAHLJZ010000011.1:0-498491 GCA_025602915.1 Paraphysoderma sedebokerense
ACATGCCGATATGACGTGGTTGATTCTATCCGACTCATCCTCGAAACCTCCACTTCATTAATCGACTTCACATATTCCACACCTGACGGATCCGCTCAGACCAGGTGGGTACCTGATCAGCGGGTAGAATAGAGTTTAAAATTTTGAAGCAAGACTATCTGATGCTAAGGATGAAACTGTGAATATGGAGAATACTCTCAAAGATATTCAGAGCAAACTTAGGTCACGATAAGTTGTCCTAACCTCACAACTTCAGATATACGCCCCTTTCTCAGAGCAAACAAGTTTTAGGTGATCCCTAGGGTGGTTGAGACACATCGCTGTACCTTTTTCAAGGACTTGTCATTTCAGAATTGGCAGAGCAAACTTAGGTCACGATAAGTTGTCCTAACCTCACAACTTCAGAGCAAACGACTGATAGTCGGAGCTCTTCACGGAAATTCAAAGGAGGAACTTTTGTCCGTTAGGTTACAAGAATTATATCTTTATCACTCGATACGTCGCGAAGGAAATTCTACAAACAAGTATCACGGTCACCCCAAAAACTGCAAAGGGACACAATTTCTTTGTGTTGAATTGATTTGGTTCCGGTGAAAACCTAACGGACAAAAGTTCCTCCTTTGAATTTCCGTGAAGAGCTCCGACTATCAGTCCACTCATGTAGCGACAACAGTCTTTTGCTATCTCTGATCCATGCGTTAGGCGAGACGAGTCTGCTGCAATTTCGATTGCTAAATTCAGAGAAAATAGAAATGAATAAAATAGAATGACACAAAAATACCATACTCGAAGACTGCAGTACACACCTGCGGTCGGATATTTATGGAAGAGTAATGGCACTGGACATAAGCGCATGATGCTTCCATTTCCTATTCGAACAGTTAAATACCTCTATGCAAGACAGCTTTTGTGGTGGCACACGATTCATATGACAAATGAGACGTACCCGAGCAATTCTTATCGGTACCACCACAGTATGGATGCATTGTCTTGGTAAATTTGGCGAGAGCGCCAGCAGTTGTGTTTCCGATGTCAAAACAACGATTTTTTCCAGACATGTATCCCTCGTTGTACCACCTTACAAAACGGTCCATACAATCCGAGGGATTCCATTCGCCTTTCTCAATTAGGGAAAGGGCCATACATATCGCCATGCTTGTATCATCCGTCCAGTTTCCTATTTGAGTGAGAGTTGAGTAGTTTAATTTTGACGCATCAATGTAACAGCTGCAGAAGAAGATGAGCGATAAGACCTGGCGGAAGCTTAAATGGACCGCCACCAACTAAATCTGTAATCGGAGTGAAGGTACCAGGTCTGGAGAATTCCAAGCTATGTATTACGGATGTCAACTCGATGAAGGGAAATAGCTAGTGATGTTGACAAATCGTACGTTGTTCCTAAGGCATCCCCAACGGCCAGTCCAAAGATGCCACCCAGGAAGCGACTCTCCAGGGTGGGTATCGAGGACATAATTTGATAAGGATAACGATTTCGTCAGCGTCGGAGAGACCAGGCCTGACGTCGAGCACTTTTCCAGTGACAGGAGGAAGGTGTCTCAATCGCGTATCTGTTCAAATTGGAGCTGGGTGCACTGACAAAGTACTTTTCTACGCTGGTCTTGCTCAGACTTTACCCATCATGTGTATTTTGCTGCTACAATCTAATTAACGTATTGATTAGAGTGTATAATTTTCTTTAAGATTCATTATGGTAAATATTACTCCTATGTTACGAAGGGTCCCACACAAATTTTAGCTTCAGCGGAGAGCATTATGTCCCTGGAGACACGGCGAAGACAGCAATATGGCCACCAAGGAGATCTACAATATAAGCATAACTCTCAGTGATCTACTCTGATTTACTGCTGGGTGACTGATATAGTGGGCTGTGGGAGTGTCGGGAGTTATGAGTGATATAATTGCAGTTTATGAAAGGGGATGTCTTTTTCAATGGAAATCGAATACAAGTCATTCAAGAACAAAACAATTATACTAAAACAATTGATCTTAATATTTCAAATAGAGTAAAGTTCAAACAGACGCAGGCATCCTGCTTTCGAGGACGAGTTCAGGATCGCCCTGAATTGGTGGCAACTGTGCCTTTGGTACCGGTGACAGCACTTTCCTTTGCAGTTTTTGGGGTGACCGTGATACTTGTTTGTAGAATTTCCTTCGCGACGTATCGAGTGATAAAGATATAATTCTTGTAAGTTGCGAGAATAACAATCTAAAGTTGGATTCAAGGTAGGTTAAGAAACCATACTGATCTTCGCAAAAACAGCAATGCGGTGCACTTACCGGATACGCCATACCAGTGAAAAAAGTTAAACCAGGGTGAATCCCGGTAGGAGTACCATAGGATACCAATCGACAAAGTATTAAAAAGAGACCCACGGAAAAGTCAAATAATAATTCAAGCCATTCCCGCTTGTTGTTCTTGATAATGGTCAATAGAGTGCCTTCTCTGTTTGCCATAAGTGACCGCAAGAAAAATATAGTCAAGACGAAGTTACACCCCAAACCAATCATCACATTGACGGACGAAACACTTTTCATCATTGCTCGTTCGTAGGTTGGTGGAGGATATGTCGGCCAGCCAAATCTTGAGATGATACTGGCAAGTATAACCTGGTCGACGACCAAAATGCAGGGAACGACAATTTTAAAGATGTTCTCTCCTGTTTTGGTAAGATATTGACGGAATTTCAGAACAGGTAACAATCTTTCCACAAGGAGAACGAATAAGCAAAAGTCGTTCGCGGCCTGGAACCAGAAAATAGAGCTGAACATATGCTGAGTTTGTGCAGAAAAGCCAAATGTGAAAGCAGGCGCGGAGAAAATGTAATAGCACAAGCAACAAATGCTGCCAATCGTGACTGAGAAGAAAACTCTTCGGTTCTGACGCAACTCATACAATCCGGGATTAGTCAGATTACCAAAGCATAATTTAATGGCGAGACCGAGGAATAAACCAATCTGTAGAGTATCCGTGAATTGAAGCCCCGGGATGCAAGACATTGTTTTCCTGTTTGTATAAAGAGATATAGAATGTCAAATAATCTTTCGCTGTTGCTTCGCTGAATGCTAACATACCTGTACAATCTTAAGTGCTCTTGAATGGTTCAGTGCGAAACTTGCTAGTTTACCGAGAAATTGCCCTGTTATATAGATAACATTCGTAACGCGCTCATTTCTACAACGACTAATACCCGTTAGTCCGAATGATTTCATCCCCTGAAAAAGACAGCTAAGTCCGTTGTTAGCGCTGAACTGAGGGAATGTGGTGGCAGGGAGAAGAATTCATGAGTTTGGAAAGCATAGGAGGAGGCCAGAAGAACGACAATTGGAGAATAGCAGACTTAGAACCTCCGGGCTCAGGTGTTCGCCACAGCAGGCCCTCGGGTTCGTGTGTTCCTGGCGTTAGTTGACATACTGCGTTGTTCCCTAGAGAAATGTACATGAATACAACGAGCAGCTTCAAGATCATTAACACAAACAGTAAAGTGTGGCAATATCTACTTCCAGGAGTTCAATGGAGTTCGCTTCCAGTCTAGGCCTACTACTTCTCCCTGGAAAGGGCAGCAAGACTTCATCATTTCGTCGACCATTGAAGGACAGCCTTGGAGCATTTTGATGCTTGGGTTCATTTTGTTAAAACAAGACAACTCCGCTGTTCTTATTTCATTGTTTTGTTACAACTTCTTGTCAAGCTTCCCACTTTCTTCGCTTTTGAGGATATTATAACTTGCCGCGATAGCGGAAGATTACTATTCTTCTTTCTTACATCTTGAACTCACTTAATTGTCCAAGTTTCTGATACGATTTCATTCTTGTTACCGAAAAATGTTTAGAAGATCCCTTTATTACCCATAACAGTCGTCATTCGTACTGTGCTGCATCTTTTCATCAATCATCTGCTATACCGGAGGACAGTACCCGAATTCAGGGCGGATTTCGTAGATGGTGAAAGAACGCTATAAATTTTTGATGGTTGACGTAGTGTCAGGGTGAATAACACGGGGACTGTTCTGTTAAGGAAACTAGTGTTTCTGGATTTTGGAGCAAGGTAAGCGTTAAGAGCACTAAATACAGCAAATTGTTTTTGTAGATAGCAACAGCAAAACTCATGAATCTAGTAGCACAACATATTACTCGTTCTACGAACACTAAGCTGTTCACGTCTGGGTCATAAATTAACCAGAGGCAAATATCGTGAAAAGAATAGGAACAGAGATGACACATTATAGTTTCCCCAAAGTATTGGGAACTTTTAGGACACAGAGGAAAAGTTTTCACTGACGAGAGAACCACCTTTAGTTAGGCAGAGATTAGGAAGACAAATTACGATAATAAAATTTGAAGACGCTTCGACAACTATATTTATTAAGATGTTCCGCAATCGATAACAATAAAGTCATAACACAAACGTAGCCTAATGAGTAGAAACATGGATAATGCATTCCCAAATGGAATATCTACGACCGTGCAGTAGTAGTAGCAGCAACGCTTCTGGCTGCCGGAACTGCACTTGGACTGGTAGATTTAGGGGAGACTGAAATATTGGTTTGCAAAATTTCCTTCGCGACATGCCGGGTGATGAATATGTAATTTTTGTAAGTTGTGAGGATAACAATCTAAACATTAAGTATACAGTTCTGATCAGTTATACTTGCATACATCTTAAAAGCAGGAATATGTTTTGCTTACCGGATATGCCATACCAGTGACGACCAGGGTGGATACCAGTTGGAGTACCGTATGATACCACGCGACAAATAATTAAAAAGAGACCGACGAGAAAGTCAAATAACAATCCAAGCCATTCGCGTTTGTTATTCATTATGATCGTAAACAGTGTCCCTTCTCTGTTTGTCATAAGAGACCGCAAGAAAAATATAGTCAAGATGAAGTTGCATCCCTAACCGATCATCACGTTGACCGAGGAGACACCTTTTTGCATAGCTCGCTCATATGGTGGTTGAGGGTATGTCGGCCAGCCAAATTTTGAGACAAGACTGGCGAGTATAACTTGATCCACGACAAGAACGCAGGGAACGACGGTCTTGAACACGGCTTCCCCAGTCGCGGTAAGGTATTGGCGAAACTTTAAAACAGGCAATAAACGTTCTACAAGAAGGACGAACAAGCAAAAGTCATTGACTGCCTGGAACCAGAAAATAGAACTGAACATGTGTTGAGTTTGCGCAGAGAAACCAAACGTGAAAGCGGGTGCGGAGAAAATGTAATAGCACAAGCAACACAAGCTGCCAACCGTAACGGAAAAGAAAACTCTACGGTTCTGGCGCAATTCATAGAGGTCAGGATTTGCAAAATTTCCGAAACATAGCTTAATTGCAAGCCCAAGAAATAAACCAATTTGGAGGGTGTCTGTCGGCAGAAGCCCAGTTGAGCAAGTTGGCGAAGACATGGGTTCTGCTGTTGGTCAGGCGGGCCTTAACATTAGACATGGTCAAACTATATGGGTGCGGCAAGTCCAAAATAATGATACGTCAACCTACCTTACGAAGTTGTAAAATCTTTTAGTGGAGTAGGACCTCGAAGGAAGTGGCCTCTAAATATGCGCTTCTCAGTCTGCAGAACAAGGAATGATTGATGACATTCTCATATACAATGGAACAATCTACCACAATTTGCGATGGCTATCCTCAAAGATAGCAAACTCCGTTATCTACAGTGCGCCACTGGATTTTCAAGAGATGTAGGGGTTAGGAGCACAATACATACATAGGGGAATACAAAAGACTGCGAGCAGAAGAATACCAACTTCAGAACATTCGGGCCGAAGTGTTCGCCACAGTCGGTTTGTCCCTCACAACAGCTGGCATGCTCCGTTGTGTTGTTGAGGAGTATTCAGGGACCCAGGAATACAACGGCCGACTTCAGAATAATCAGTCCCAACATAGAATTGAGGTGATACATGTTTGTCCTCTTTTGAGACTTCACTTTGCGGTTCAGCCGGGCCGCCTTCCATTGAAAACTACCTCCCACTATGGTGCAGCATGGGGTATCGTTTAGGATAATTAGCGTTTTTTTGTCTGTTTCTGCTAATTCAGATGGCGGTCTTCATTAATATTTGCTTGTGAAATATGAAACTCGTCTTCCGCTCAACCTGATGCAATAAATCTACTCCTGTCGCGCCGCCGGCATCGCATCCAATATGTGCTCGTACCTTTACAACAATGCTGACATCTTATTTGATTTAGTATTTTCAGTACATAGCTAGATTATATCGACATTTTTTCTTACTGAGATCTGGAATACATACGGACTGCAATCATGGAAATTCTTTGCTTCATTTGTTTGGAAGATATTTGCCGGATTGATACCACAACGTCTTCAATAGAAATTAGAACTCTTAAAAATTCACAATACTGACAGCAACTAGTAATTGATACACCAAATGCAACAGAAATATTCGCTACTTAAAACCATATTGTATACTGACTTCAATCCAAATCCATCTTCACGAAAGGATGTCACGTGTTTCAAAACAAGTCTGAAATCTGAAATTCAAACCGCTGCCACTATACCACTGGTACATATGTCATCGTAGCCATTATGGATACAGTCGACTTTGTCAATGAACCGTCGCCGTCATTATTATGTCCGATGTAACTAGTCTCGTTCAGTTTTACCAACCATTTGTCAATTTTCGAGTAATTGTTAAAGTTTTGTTGAATTATTTCATACTAGTTGTCATGAAGTGTGCAAAGATCCCGTCATTACCCATGTCTGTCATCATTCGTACTGTGCTGCCTGCATTCATCAATCGTTGGAGCTTGAACCGTACTGTCCTCTCTGTAGAAGGAGATTGCGATTGGAAGGTCCGTAAAATTCGAACTCACTAGAATCGGTTTTGCCCACGGAGAAAGAAATAAGTCGACTCATTCTTTGATCTTTTCGAATCATTCTACCAATAATATAGATTTACATCCGAATTTAGCACTTGCAGGATTGATTTCAGAGTTACTTGTTCATTGCCAAAATCGCGCATTCGGGTGCCCCGCTGCAGTTAGGCTTGATGCCTTAGATTATCATGTCAGTCAGTGTCAGTATTCTCCGGCGTCTTGTCCTCAACATAAGTTTGGCTGCGATTTTTCCGGTAAGATTATTTATAATTATATCGTCGGAATGGATTGTAATATTTATCTCGTTGTTTCAATCGGTAGGAACCGCTAAATCCGTGGAGGAACATATGAAAGAATGCGTGTACGACAAATTGAAAATATTTTTAGAGGTGAATGAAACGAGGATTTTATCTTTAGAGACAAAAGTCGAAGTAGGCTTTCCCCTTGAACATATCCGCGTCTAGTGATGGGGTACTGACATCAAATGGATTAGCAACAACAAAAGGAAATTGAAAAACTGAGGGCTGCTCTATCGAAATCAAAGGTACAGATGTGTTGTCAATGCACTATTCGTTCAATATTATGCAGATGTTTAACAGCCTCCGCTATTAGCGCGCAAGTTCTTTATCGCAGACATCGCAAGATAACGGACTTGAAATTGATGAAGAAATGGAAAATCATTTTGAGCAATTGGTTCGCAGTTTTTGTTTTGAACTGATTATAACTCATTTTCCCTTTTTCTAATCTCGTTAATGCCCAAGACATTTCCCCTCGGCGACATACAATGCAAGAAAACGATTAGAGAGCATACCTGTGGTGTCACTTCATTGGGTTATCTGGACGGAGTTATTTATTCTGGAGGACATGACGGATCCATCAAGGTTTACTTCCCTAAATTTTATATCGTTGTATAACCATCTCAACGTCTCATGACTAGATTTTGAGCGAAACGGGAGAACTCATCCGCAATCTTCACCAGCACCGTGAATCGGTATGGGATCTCGATGTACACCGCTCCACAAACCGTTTGTTCAGCGCTTCCAAAGACCGATCCATTCACGTTTGGGATATCACACCATCCGTTCTCTCTACGCCAGACACTAATCCACTCGTCCGCACTCTTTCAGATCACTCTGGGAAAATTTATTCACTAAATGTAACCGCCGATAAATTATATAGCGGAAGTAGTGATAAAACAGTTAAAGTGTGGGATGTGAATACATTGCAATGCTTGACCACGATGGAAGGCCATACCGAGGGTGTCAATTCTCTGGCTGTTTTGGATGGTGGTAAATTAATCAGCGCTTCTAACGATTATACGATCAGAGTAAGTATCTTGTTTCTGAAAAATTGGAATAAAACAATACTGAATATTCTTTTTGTTGAGGAAAGGTATGGGATTTAAACACCGGTACAACAATACACACCTTGACCCTCCAATCCGAAGTACTCAATATCACCGTCACCAAACCTCCTCATCACGTTTCCAATTCTGGCTTCTTATTTGCATCAACCTACGATGCTACCATCTCTGTGTTCTCTCTTGATAATTATGCCCACGTCGCCACCTTATCTGGTCATAATTGGGAGGTGTGGCAGTTAAAGTTTTGCGATGGTCAATTGTTCAGCGGTAGTTTCGATCATACAATCAAACGATGGGATGTTAGGATGATGGAGTGTACTGGAACTCTGAAGGGTCATAAAGGTTTTGTGCATGCGTTGACACTGGGTGATAGGTGTTTGATTAGCGGTTGTGCGGATCGGTCAATAAAGATATGGAGTTGATATAGCTCCGTACCTGCCAAGGTTATAAACCAAATGAATCTCGTACGCTCCAAGAAACAGTTGTTAGTCTCATTAAACTTCGAATATTTTATTTTTGCTTTGTTCTTAGATTTTAAGATATCACACAGCTAGAATTTACTTCTGTTGGCTCCGCCGTTCCGTTTCTCTTTTGCCTCTTCTCCAACTCTTCTAAACTCAGCCCTTGTATCAAATATTGGGCCATCTCCCAACTCGTAGGTTTTCTTCCTTCCTTAAAATCATTGAGCAATATTGTTTCTTCCTCGTCAGTCATATTAGCCAATCGTTTGATTCCCCAACTGTCACACAACGCAATCATCCATTTCATTCTTTTACCACCACTCTGAGGCGACGCATCAATTTCTTTAATTTTCTCTCTAAACTTCCCTACTATTTCTATCGCCCGACCGGAAGAAGCGGGGATAGCGTTCACAATTTGTCTCCTCAACTGGTTTGCTAACCTGGGTGCTTTACCGTTAGTGGAAACAGCAATCTGGAGAGACTGATCTCGGTGTATCGACATGCAGTAGAAGTCACACATTGGGGGTACATCGGCGACGTTAACTGGGATTTTCAATCTTTTACATTCGCTGTAGATTATTTCGGATTCTTCTAGGGAGTCTAGGGAGGTGAAAACTAAATCTGCGGAATCGAGATCCGAAGGTTGATAAGATCTTGAAATCCATGATATTTCCGAATTTCTGAGTCGAGATTGTAGTTCTAGAGATGTTAAGTGTGGGGTAATGACAGTTACTTTGGCAGAGGCCTCCAAGGAAGAATAAACTCGGCCGGCCGCGACTTCGTTGCCACCGAATACTGTTGGTTTGATAATTGTAGAATTCCGGTTGACATATTTGAGTAAACAAACATAAAAATTTTCATTTTAGTATATTGCGAAGGGGAATCAATCGGTTTGTATCATTGAAAACTGTATTTAAAAAGGCGCAACAAACTGACACGGAGCCGAATTTCGGGAACTTTAATTTAAGAAAGAGTATGTTTCACACCTAATACATTTTTTCCACGGAGTTGCCAGGCAACTGAATGAATTAAATATTGAAATGAAACATATGTCAGTCAATATTAAATAGTCTTGACATTCAACCGAAGTAATTTGCAACAGTCTTGTGGCCAGCTTCACAAATCCTCAAGAAATGTAAGATCGATAACATAATCAATACCAATGAATGATACACCGGGCTCGACTGGCGGATAATCATTGTCTGAAGAAGACATGATAAATAGTTCTGGCAGGAGTTTTACGGAATTAAGATGTGCACGAAGAGTGGAAGCTGTTCGAACTAGAAATTCATCTCAGGATTAATCAGCCACTCGAGAGCAAGATCCGAATCCTGATAAGGATTATATTTATACAAATCAATACATGTTAATTTACTTTATTACTTAGACCTACAACTTCATTTGGTAGAATAACAATAATCTATTCATTACGCATGAATGAATCCAACGGCAACTTTAACCAATCTAGACTATGGCTGCCCCAGTCTTGTTTGCAACTGCTTGCTTTACGCCTTCCTTTGCGAGCTGCTGTCCAGCATTACTGCTAGCAATATCTCTAACAGCCTCATTCTGGGCTTGTTGAAGCGACATTCCCATTGATCGATAGTAGAAAGTGACATTTTTGATTTGCCAAATTCCGAAGAGAACTTCGAAAGCGAGAAATCCCGCGACAATGAGACAGAAAATACCAGCGCCGGCGCTCATGTTGAGCTTCGGATACAAAATATGAATGACGAGCGTAAAGAGTAAACCAGACAGGCAGAAGCCGGTTAGTCGTCACGAATTCAAAATCAATTACAACGCATTGAAGCGGGAGTTGATCAATTTACCTGCTCCGTGGCAACGATGAAGCCAGAACCACCCCAGCCGGGGATACCGATACACAAAACAATCATCGCACCCAAAAAGATAGAGTAGTTTAAAAAGAAAAAGAAGAACGACAAGGAACTGTCCTGCCTGTGAAAGAAAATCCCTAGTCAGATCAAAATTTCCTTTCTTTTTGAGGATGAAATTAAAGACATACTTTACGCCATTATAAATCTGCTGATACCAAAATGACCAGCTAGTGGGAATACCAATCACCATAATTAGCAAAGATATTCCAAAATTAGCACCTCCGTTGGACCCTCTGTTGACCATGCTTACAAAGCATCCAATGGCATTGAGGACAAATGTCCAAGTTGCAAGCATCCAGGCCATGTAAAGTTTTCGGACTACGATGTGGAAAAGTGGAGGTTTAGCACAAGACATTAATCAACTACATCAGGTTTCCGAGGAGAGCGAAACGAACCAAGGGGTTTTGCATTCTCCGGAATATCTTTGTTGATGTCATGGTATAATATAGGTTTGAATCTTGGCCAGTTTGGTGCTAGTGATATCAATAGGCACAATGAACAAATTTCTTTAGTTAGCAACAAAGCTGTCCCACAAATTGAGGGTAAAGAGTGTCTCACCTCTTTCCATCAAAACTTCTACTTTGGCTTCTCTTTCTTTCAGCTACGTAATTTTTTTTCGTAGGATAAATTATCGCCAACGTAAAGATTGTGAATATTCAAGAAAGAAGAGCGAGAAGAAATTAGAAAGGGATTTGGTGTTTACTTTAGCCTCCCGATACAACAACGTTTGCTCTTTCTTTTCCAATTCTATCTCTTTCTGGCGTAGAGCGTCCTCCTACATCACGTATAGAAACGACGATTAAGAGACAGTAAAAGATGAGAATTTGTAGACCGTGGTGAGTTTCATATACTGCATGACATTCAGGCAATCAGTGCATTCACAGCAGAATACATACTTTTGCACTGCCACCAAGAGAGTTTCCACCCCAAGGATTACTGACTGGAGGACCACCCTCGGCGAGTTTATCCTGAAGGAATTTGAAGCGAGTCAGATTAAGCATGACGGAAGAGCACTGAGGCATGCAGCAGGGAGGGGAATAGTTACCAAGAAAGGGTTTGAGCCGTACTTGTTTGCGCTCATGGTTGTATGTTCTCTATGCTCTTACTCCTGTCGGAAGAGATATGTAACTGCAGATATAGATAAGAAACGAAAGAGAGGAGGCAGGAGGAGGAACGAAGACGCGTCTCTCCGCAACAGAGCTTGTGTCATTAATTCATTAATATCTGTCGGACTGACTCTATTTATGTTATTAGAATTTGCAAATAATTTACGTTGGTCGTTTCTATTTTAACGTATTCTCATCATCATGGGTGCCTGTCCGAGAGCCGATCAGCGACTATTTGTGATCCCAAAAAAAGTATATTGGGGAGGGCAGTGAATGATTATATTGTAATGTTAACAATTGTTGAAGTAATGGGTATATATTTTATTGTTAATGAATAAGTTTCCAGTGCTTTCTTTGTTCACTCCGAAGTTGCATTTCCCAGTCGCCATTCCATTGTGTTTTTGTGCGCATTCCACTCACTTCAGTCCGCCTTTTCAAACTTCCACATCTTAAAAAAGATAAATCCGACATTACACCGTTTATACACAAGAAGTATCTCTCATCTAGATAGATACATCAGACGATCAGTACAGAACATTACCTTCACATGCTACGTGCTTCGATTTATCCAACGGTGAGCGGGTTTGAGCTCAGGGAAACCATAGGCGAGGGGACTTTTGCAAAGTAATATTCTGGACTTCTCATCTTATTAAAATCGTTAACTAAAGCATAAAACATCTGGATTGCCTCAAAATCAGAGTCAAATTAGGGGTAAACCCATCAACAAACGAACATGTCGCTATTAAAGTCATTTTCAAACAAACGTCTTCACACCCTCAAGGACTCTCTCCGTCCGATCGCAAATCCTTGGATAAAGAAATCCTCATTCAGAAAGCACTATGTCATGAGAATATAATTAGATTATATCAGACCGAAGAAACGGCGCAGTGTGTGTTTTTGCTAATGGAATATGCGGGCGGCGGAGAACTATTCGACAAGATAGGTTGGGCTTATCTTATATTTAATCTTGCCTTGTCTGGCCAATTATCCCGGCAATTTAGGAATGATTACATGTACATTCGATTCAGCTGACGAAAATTAATTCACTTGTACAATAGTACCGGACGTAGGATTACCAGAAGAAGTAGCGCATTTCTACTTTCGGCAGCTTCTCGCGGGTGTGGTATGAACATCACTCTTTGGAGGCTTCTGAGTTTTTATGTGAAGGGCTTTTATATCGCTCACTGTAAAGTTGTCTTAGAATTACCTTCATCATGCTGGAATTTCTCATCGAGACTTGAAACCCGAGGTAAGTACCTGAATTCATGAAAAATTATGGGTCACATTTTGAAACTTACAATTTCTCTGTACTCACTCACCAAGAATATTCTCCTCGACGACGAAGGTAAATATCATTGCTTCCATATGGCCCGAAAACCAAACGTAATTCTCTACGATAGGGAACCTTAAAATAACGGATTTCGGCTTATCAACCGTTTTTCGCAGTCATGGCAAGAATCGGACATTGACCACCCCTTGTGGTACTCCACCTTATGGTTTGTATACTTATCGCCGTTGAATGCCTTCCCCGTTGCCTTTCCCTGACATAAACCTATTTTGTAGTTGCCCCTGAGGTATACTTCCCGTGTACTCTTGATTGCTGCCATCCGCTCATTAATCTCGATAATTCAGGTCCCGTACCAAAATTACGATGGTCAAGCCGTTGATATATGGTCATGTGGAGTTATTTTGTTCGTTTTGCTTGTAGGAAGTATGTATTGTCTGCTTAGTCTAAACGGTTGTATTTACAGTAATGTGACCTCCACATCGCCCAGATACCCCATGGGCTAATCCAAGTATGCAGAGCCCTGAATTCGCAGCCTACGTAAATAATCCGGGCCTGAATTTCTCACCGTGGAACAAAATCCCATCAGCGGCTTTAGGTGTGTGAGTTCCCCGAGTGTGAAATCTTTGTAAATTTTACTGACTCGAATGAAAACTTGACATCCTTCATATAGCCCTCCTTCGCACGATACTTCAAGTGGATCCGGTTCGCCGCGCTACAATAGAGCAGATAGCACAAAATGAATGGTTCCAACGAAATAATCGATTCATGAATGAGTTTGGTCGTTGCGCTGATCCTGAAGGTCTTGCTACTGTATTGATGCAACAGTTGACATTAGCTGGTGAAAGCGTTGCAATTCAGCCGTACGTTCATTTCTTCTTGTCCCCATTTGTCCACTGTAACGCAGCCTTCACTCACTGAAATTGTGATATTCTTGTACAAAAAGAAATGTGTCCTATTCCCAGCCGGATCCAATGTTACACGCCAGTGCCGACACTCGACAAATTGAGTCATTCTCGCAACCCACCAGTCATATCCACGGAGAGTCTCTAACACAAGGGGAACAAGGAACGACTTCATTGGTAAATTCTCCATATTTTTTTTTTTGCTTTCGTGCTCTTGATCTGCGTTGGCATTACTTGTCTTACCACCTTTTTCAATCCCCAGTCCCAAAAGCGCACCCTCTTCACTGCCCTTTGTCCATCCGAACGTCTTACGCGATTCTATACAACCGCCCGTCCCGACCTGTTACAACTCCGCCTTGACAATACCCTTGATAATTTCGTTATCCCGCACGCTACTATTGATTCTACAACAGATTCTTTTACTATGAATATTTCAACAGTAGATAGGAGAAAATGTCCGCTTGGTGGGTTTATTCGCGTACAAAAAATCGCTGGCGATATGTGGTTGGTCAGTTTCGTGAAACGAAAGGTGAGATTATTTCTTTCTTTTGTTTTTCTCGATATGGCGGGTCAAAATTCATCATATTTCTCTCCGTCTCTGCTTTTTATTTCTTCATTTTTAACTGAGTTTAGGGCGACCCGCTAGAGTTCAAACGATTATTCAAGGCTGTTACTTCAGAAATATATGATCTGGTGCATAATCATTTCTGAGTTGTGAAAGAAGCGGATAAGAGGCATTCTAATAAAGACGAATAAATTAACGTTATTTACAAACTACATTTCTAATCGCATCCACTTAAATCTAATATGAACAATCTGATTGATAAGAAACGCCCGGCACCCTATTCAACCATAGCACGCACCGCATCATTAATCTCGCCGCTTCAGATTTCCTAGACAAGCGAGATAAACCCATATACTCGCAATCCCATTGACATACCCATCACAATGAACTGCCAGTCCAAATTCTACATTACTATCATCCACATCCCATATCCTAGTCGCGTGTACAAAGTCTACGATTTGATCGGAGTTTCCTGTCCATTTAAAGTTAAGTGGGAACCCAGAAAAGCGATACATGGATTGTAACTTGATGAGTTCGGCGTATTGTTTATTTTCTAGATCTTCGAATAATGAAATTGAATGTTGTCTGGGGCGCAAAAAAGTTGAATCCGGCGATTCGGAGAGGTAACTCTTCTCAAATGATTGTAGTAAGTTGGAAAAGATTCGGTTACAGAGTCGATTCCATCTTGTTAAATGTCGGGATCGCCAAGATTCAATGGATTCGATTAACTTCGTTTCGATTAAATTTGATATTTCGCGAAGTTGTGTCGACGAGATCGCTTGATACTTTAGAGTTTCAGTCTGGCGTATTGGATATCACAAAAGAAAACGGGAATCAATTAAATTAAATTGCAAAAATGAAGCAGAGAAACAAGATATATCGTACTTGAATTGAGAGTAACGGTGTATTGAGGCGGTACTGAGAACCTAAAAACGGTTTCCATAGTCGCGGGTCGTTCAGATTAAAGTCAAGTTGATGGGGTCCTGTGGCGCGTTGAATATTCGCGTAAATCTTTACAATTGAACTTCAATTAGTCCCTTGAAACCCCCTAAATATCGGATGGATGTCGACGGAAGACAAAAGATGCATTACATTCGCACTATTGAATACACAACCAATGCTCGTTAACGGACAATGTGGATCTCGCAATTCGTAGATGTCGCCGTTTAATGGATTGATAAAGACTGACTCGATATTGTTTTCTTCAAGCACAAGAACATAAGCTGTTCTACCATCGGGATTACCATGCCCTAAAACCACAAATGCATTTTTACCCAGATAAACCAAATAATTTGTCAATAAAATTGCATGTTCCGGAGCGCCTCCGGCTCCGATATCAAACGTTTGCTCCGAGGTACTCCAGACTTCGGAATCCGTAGCAAGAGATAATCGATCGCTTAGAGTGGGAATCAAACTGACGAAACGAACAATTTGTGTCAAAGTGGTATATTCGTTTGGTGGAATCTGTGGTCTAATGAAGCGGGTAATGAAGGTAGTTCGACCATTAATATCAAGGACTGTGGGAGTTACAAAATTGTTAGAAACATTTCGCAGTTGAGAAGTCCAATGAGTTGCGTATCTCAGCAGCGAGTCATCTTCATCCGATGAGAACTAAAATAGAGGGTAAGCCCTCAACGGTAAGGTGACAAAATTTCGACTAAAAACGTTACCCTGCAATCAAATCGTTTGGGAAGTGGTAACAGAGGCTCTATAGTGATATACAAGTCCACAGAGACGTTTTTTTTGTCGATGTTCAAATTGAAATATTTAAAACTGGATTCTTCGGCGCTATTTTTATCGTAACCAAATAACAGTAAGGGAGTCTTTACGTGAAACGTTCCTTGAACCTAATATCGTACAAACGTTTAAATGTGTTATATGAAGACAATCAAATAATATCTAATTTATCATACCTGTCGCTGTTCATAGATAGCGCTAAGAGGAACAGTAAACCCTCCCAACCAATTTTTTTCCTTCCTCACCGAGATATTTTTCTCTCTCATTCGGTCATCTTCGATTAAATCTACTACATACTCGTCAAATAAATTGAAATGAACATCTTCACAGATGTCTTGTAACGATTCAGGTCGGAAATCTTCATTAGGTAGCGCAAACGGCACGGATAAAGTTTCGTTCCACTCCGGAAATGGTCCTTCATTCACCTGAGTCCGCGCAACGTGTCGCTGAAATTGAACTTCCAAATATGGCCGAACAGTCTATAAAGTCATAATGCTGGGTGAGTATTCTGTATAGATCTACGCAAGAGTAGAAATAACGTACAACGCGACTGCTTTTCTGATTATTCACATCGACAATACCAGAATCGGGTTTACGTATCGGCACATTCATCCCTCTCTTCACATGAATCAAAATCATGCACTCACGCGGGATTTCTGCTTCCACAACTACCGCGCGAGTTCTTTTTTCGGGGCGTAATGGCCTCCGCTCTTTAAACAATGTGGACCATAAAGTCAGTTTAGCGACATCCAATGTCAAGTTCACTTCTCTGACAAATTCAGAAACATTTGAAGAAGGGGTCAAAACGCCTTTTCGACGGAGCTGTTGTGCTCGTATCCGTTGCTTGAGGACCCGTTGTTTCGAGTTGTCTAAAGCGCATATATTTGAGCTCTCTTTAGACACTTCTCCGATATTCTGAAGTATTGTCTCACGGTAAGCTGACATTTGAAATTTACACCTCCGAAAAGAGTGTTTTACCTCTGATTCCTCTCCAGGGACGAACGACATATCGTGAAAACTATCACGCAATGACGTTATTGACTTTCTGATCAGTGAGTGCCTTCCATCGCCGACTTGAAGAAGCTGGCGCATCTTTGGATTTTCTCTATCAGGTTCCTTAGCGGTGAAAATTCAGCAAATTTTGAACACTATATAAGTAAACAATGTTTGAATAGATAATGCTTCACAGCGGGGAGTACCTGTAATATTAATTCATTATCTCCTTCGCTCAGTCTGAATACTTTTCTGTTGGACTTGATAGAATTCAATGTTTGAAGACGCTCTTTCATTTGTTTCAGCTCGTCAGTCATTTCCATAGGATTGTGAATATCGATTGCTGAAATCCATTTCTAAAGGCAGTTATCGTAAACCAAAAGAAGAATTTGTTACATAAACCCGCTTAAGCAACACAAGGGCCTAAGCTGATGGATGACCTACCTTGAACTTCTCAATATTCGCAGGGGCCGCACCTTTGACACTATTATTGACTATCCAGTTATGTTCCCCACGCACCGATCCGTCGTATGTCGGACCCAAAGTGTTTCCTTCCTCGTCGACTGCCCATTTGACATTCGCTTTCAACAAACCATTTAAAGTAGGTGGTAATTTTCTATTACGTAATTCGGATTCAAATAGCTCAGCATCTAACTGTTTATACAGTGATTCGTCCGGCGGATAATTTGAAGTAAGGGATTCATTTAAGCATGAGGCAAATTCAAATGATGTAGGTGACAATGTTCCAATGTCCTTGTCTTTTCTAATGGAAGAATCTGATGATTTCAAGGAATGACAATGCGTGAGCGGAGGTGGAATATAAAGACTGCATATTTTGCGATCTCCGAATACACCCTAATGTACAAGAGTAGTGTAAGTATGGTCCGACGTCGACACAAAGTAATCGCCAAGTGCGATCGAATCTTACTTGCTCCCATAAGTCAACTGTAATATTCTCCGGATACTCTTGAACTATCAATTGAATGACATCACTATCTCGGCCGTCGGTAATATTGTTCTCCTCTTTAAGATGTCCGGATTCACGGTTGGACAATTTGAGAGTAAAATCTGATACGTCGATGCAATTTGGTGTTGTTTTGGTCACTAGTTTCCCATTATATTGCAATTTTAAAAAGAAAAACGTCGCTGCAATTTGACGCCGCCTTTTCTGTTCGCTCTATTCAATGAAAAAGGGTAATGTCAGATGCAATTACTAGATCAAACCGCGCGTTTGATATGTTGACAGAAAATCTACCATCGGACATTGAAGGTCTGAGGTAATTCCTTCTCCTTCGGTAATCCGAAAGTAGAACGATGGAGTTCCCGGCATCCTTCGACTAGTATTGAAACGTTCGACAATTGCTTTTCGAACAGACGAAGCATGAAACTCGGCTAATGCCGGCTTACTTGGAGTTTCGACCTATCATTCAAGCACAAGTGAGTAAAAACATCTGTTGCGGTTGAATGCAAGAGATCTACGTACTGGAACGTCCAAATCTACGAGTTCTTCTGTGGACTGAATATTTGTTTTTTTCGATAACTCTTTGATTCTATTCTTTAAAGTTTCACTTGCCCTCCGTTTCTCTTTATCCTCGCTTAAATTTCGGTCTTCCATATCTGCCTTTGAGTCTTCCGTTTCATGCTCCGTCTTAAACGACACCTCATCATTGAGTTTCACAGTGTTTTCTGTTGTATCCCTGCTTGTATTTTCGTAGTCATGTTGTTTATGGAAGTACTCTTCGACACTTAAGCGGTAGTCCATTTCGTTAGATTCTTTGAGCTCTTTCATCTCGGCTTTAATTTCGGCCCTAAGAGCATCTATATCCTAAAATTCAACAGTAAATTTGAAAGAATGTAAAGCAAGGAAAATAGGCATATCAAGAACGGAAGAAACTAGAAATTCATTTGGAACTGATCAATTACCGCTTGCTTGTCATTCTCAACCCGCCGAATCATTAGTTTACTGTTTGTCGAAGTATATCCTTGTACTGTCCGCACAGATTTGAGTTTCTCCCATGTCAACATTATTCTATATTGCAACAATTTATCGGTGTGATGCTCCGCATCCTAGATTCAAATGGTTGTATAAATACTACTCCATGGGGAAGCCATAAAATAGAATTAGACTTATACCAAAAGTCTTCGAAGGTTTTTTATTTCATCTCTGATTTCTTTTAGTCGCCTCATCTTTGTCAATCGCTCTTGGCGCAATGTGTTTTCTTCCCTGTTAATAAATTCTAATTGAAAAGAAGGGATTCCGCTTGCTTTGGTCACTTCGAAAATAGTTTTTAAATTTCGTCGAATTGGAGAGGACGGTAAAGAAGGAACAGGTGTGTTATCAGCAGTGTTGTCCGCGGACGTTGATAATTTGGCCGGGGAACGAAGAGGCGATGACGGAGCGGGAGAAGTTGAAAATGGCCCCGAAAGAAGAGCAGAAGAAGATGATACGGACTCGGGTTGATGTTCAAGTGGTATTGATGTGCCTGCAACATATCCTCCATACTGAACGTCTGGAAGTCCAAATTTGGTTACGAATTGTTCTTTTTGTCGGGCATATTCACCTTTCACATTCTGGATAAAACGGGTTGATGTAACCTGAACCGCTTCATGAATGCAGAAATGAAGCACGAACCTCTAATTTCTTCTTCAGGATACTAATAACATTGTTCCGTTGCCTGTCATTTGTCATTTCAACTAGATCAGACATCTCTTTAGATAATCGATTCTCCAAGGTCATTAAAGGATGATTTTTAAACTCCAGCCGCTTCAATCTAATCTCCAAAACGTAATTGAATTGAACTTGATCGTCAAATTGTTGCATTCCGTTCTGCAGTTTCTGCGCCGGATGACCAATTAATCCGCCCATTTCAGTATTATAAGATTCAAGCAAACGTCTGGAAGAATATACTCTTGGTTCATGCGGAGCGGGTGCAAGAAATTCAGATAAAGGCGGAAACGATGGGAAAAACGAATCAAATAGCCGCGGGTTTCGTATTGGTGGATCAAGGATCGGGTTCGGAAGTAACTTGATGTTGTCTCTTTCATCGAAGAAGACATTTGCACTAGGTGACGAAGTGCATACAGTTACGTTATCGCTTCAAGGAATTATGGAATGGAGTAAAACAAACCTTTCGGGTACCTCTTTCTTCAAACGTTGTTTCAACCGTGAAATATTTCTGTTAAAATTGGACTCATTTTCCTGTTGAGATTTAATCTGTCAATTAGAATACACAAAACGGAGAATGAATGCCACCAGTATATACAATACCTTGTTGTAGAACGACGAACCCACTGTGAACGATCCATTCAAATCTCGGACATGGAAGTATAAATCATGCTCCTAATGAGTGATCGATTAATTCTCATTTTCAACGACATCTCACCGGCACAGTATTCAACGATAATACAAACCGCTTTCATAAATAATTCAGACATATCCTCGGGTCCTTCAACTACCGTATCTTCAAATTTTGGCAATGATAAAAGAAGTTTTCTCAATTCTAAAGCAATTAACAACAGTGAGCAAAACCAGATTAATTTTGATTGCGACAACATCCTGCAAACAGCATCAAGAAAGCAGAACTAGAAATAATAATGTACGCACCTTCACTTGCCACATGTCCATCCTCAATACCATCATGCTCTAATTTCTGTTTCTTGCCACTTTCCTGAAGATTCAAACTCTTTGATACTTCCTTCTTCTCCATACCACGCCCAGAGCCCTCTATAACCGCGCCATTCGAAAGGTCTACTTCTCCAACCTCCAATTTATCTCCACTCGTTTTCCTCTCTAACTTTTCAATCAAGTTACCACCCAACTGATCGACCGAATCGGTTTCACGTGTAATCGCAATGGCATATTCATTTTTACTTTCATCAATACTCACACGTTTAACTTTTACTTTACTCGTCGGTGACGATACCGGCGACAAAATATTATTAGATTTTGACTTGCCTCTTGCTGTGGAAGTGGAGGTTAAAGTCTCGGTAACGGTGTTTGGTGAAATTGGGGTTCCCAAGGGGATCGTATCCGGTGAAGTACTCGTTAAGTCACCAGATACCGAAACTCTCTTGTTATGCGTCACAACAGGTGACATATATTTTGGTGATTTGATAACGGCAGAAATAGGAGTTGACGTAAAAGACTGTAATTCTGAATCCACGTTATTCGAAAGTATCGGATCAGTTTGACCTTTATGAACTGTTGTAGCTTTGTTTGAAGGATTTTCAAGGTTCCCTGCTCTTGCAGTTTTCAGTCGAGATAATGATCTAGAATACTGAAATGTGGTTTCAACGGTTCCCTCGTTTTTGGGATTCTAGAGTACCCAAAAAAAAATAAAAAGAGAAAATAATTAACTCAACAATTTTCCTCCACCCTCACCACCAACACTCTAATTTCCAAACCACACCCTTACCATTTCTAAGCCACCATTCAAACTTATTCCACCCCGTCTAAACTCATTGTCACCACCTCTACTCCTTCCTCCCACATCAATATAACTCGAACCCCCCGCTCCATCTTCAGGAAGCGTTACTCCAGATCTCTGATTTTCAGAATCATCAGCAGTTAAACCACTCAATTGACGTTCATATCGTAACTGCTGAATTCGAAGTTTTGCCCGGTCTAAAGCCGACTTGGAATCACTGATAGGCGACGACATAGGGTTTACTATTTGATCATAGATTTGTGGAATAGAATGACTAGGAAGTACAGAGAAGATGAGCGAAAGGGAGAAGGAAAGGCACAAGATGGGTGTAGGATTGTCAATGAGTTTGATCTGATCCGGGTTGACGGGTTTTTGTGGGATCAACCGCTACAGTACGAGACAAAATTCAACATGACATCAAAAATGAATGATATTTGTATTCCTTTATCTCACAACGATGAACTATAAATTACATAATGTAACAATACTGTTATGCTTTCTTTTTTTCAAAAAATTTTCAAGCTCTCACAAATTCAATCGCTAATTCTACATGTTTAGTATGAGGAAATAAATCAACTGCTACAGCTCTAGAAGGGACAAACGGGTTGCCTTTTAATTTTGCGGATTGGGGACGGGTAAGACTAAATCCAGAAAATACAGAAGCAAAGGTTAAAGATTTAGAAACGTAAATGAACACAGGGTAACAAACTAAAACTTACTCAAAGAAATTGGTAATCGCTTGGTTACAATCACAACTCACGTATACTATTTTTTTGATTGCCGGACAATCACGTATAGAACGGATAACCGACGGATGTACTCCATTCCTCGGTGGATCCAAAACAGCGACATAATTCGTTTCTTCTTTTTCTTGTTCCTCGCTTGAACTGTCGTCGTCGTCGTCTAAATTAATGGAGACTTCTCCCTCCGATTTAGAGTTTTTATTGAGTTTAGGTAATATTTTCTTTAACGCTTCTTCAACGGGTGCGGCAATGTACTCGGCATTCGTGACAACTATAATTGAATGGTTTGAATTAACTTGTGGGAGATTGATTGGATTAAAGAAAAGGTAAGATCAACGTACCATTCGCAGCTGCATTTCGTTTCGCGTCTTCAACAGCTTCAGGAACGAGTTCAATTCCAATCACTTTATCTACATGCTTTGACATACAAATCCCAATCGTTCCAGTTCCACAACACAAATCCAACAACACCGTTTTCTATTTTCTTCTGCTTGAGCTCATCAGGTTTTTCGAGCTAATTGCAATTAAAGAGCGGGAATTAATGTTACGAGCTATGGAATGCAACACCAGATAACAGACGATGTATACATACTCTCAACATCATCCAGACAGCTCCGGAAACAGAAAACAGAATAGGAATGACAGCCAGAGCATAAGCGAACTTGAAGTAATCGATCCAATACCGTGATAAAACGGCACCAGATGTACCAGCGACTTCATACCAGATATGGACAGTCGAGTCCATTCGCTTTAGCTTGGTCTCATCTCCGCCGACAATATCTTGCGGGATGACTCTTCTGATTAATTCGACAATTCCGTGAAATATTCCAACCAGAGGGAAAATCAGGAACAGAATATAGGGGTTCCATTTACCGGGTTCTGCGGACGCAAGGGAAATTTCAGCTGTCAGTCTTTGATATCTCCGATAATAATCAAATATAAATTGTTACTCACGACTTGAGCTGAGGCCACCCTGTGTAAAACCTTCCATGAGGGGAATAGTAGCAATAATTCCTCCGAAAGCCCAGATGGAAACCGATAGTACTTTGCCGGTTGTATATCGTTTAATCAATGGGGCTACCATTAGAGAACCGATACACTGAGTAGCATAATTGATGGCTTGAAGAGTAGACCAAGTAGTATTCGGCTTATGTGGTATACGACTGAGGGCGAGTTGAGAGATACATCCTGGAGATAAGAGAAAAGAAGCGCACTATCAGCAATCTATGAAAATACTAATAAACCCAATTTTCTGAACAGTCGCCCCATGAACACAATAGCGCCAAACTGCGAACTTATGATGTGCAATCATCGTGATCACTAACCTGACAACGTCTCGAGAGAAAACTTGTACAACATAATTCCAATGGTGTATATCATGAGATTTCTCTTCTCGAGGGCCGAGAAAGAGTTGAGCAGCGACGACATTCTTGCAAATACCAGAAAGCGAGAAGGAAGCGAACTTTGGCCGAACGGAGAGACAGCGACAGAATATTTAAATAAAAATTTTTCGGCGACGATGTCTATGAATGAAGCTTTATATACAGCTAATCTCGATTTTTTTCCGGCTTGAGTCGAAATCAAAATTATTGTTCTGGGGCGGGGACGTGTCGCAAACGAATCGGGACGGAGGTCGTAACACGTTCCACCAGAATGTTTCCACTCCTCGGAGATTGAAACAAGGGCTATTCAAAACTGGTATTAGCCCCAATCTATATCAACGTCACCATCGTGGATACATTCTAGAAGGAAAGGCAGCCAATGGTCGTCAAGAAGAGGCTTACGAATCAGACTCTGAATCCTCATCCCCGCTCTTCGTGAGTCTATCGTCATGAATCCCGGGCATGGCTTGGTGAGGGCCAATCATAAATTTAAAGTCGCTTACATTAATTTAACATGGAGTCCACGCCTTACCATGCCACGGTACATCGGGGCAACTAACACTCTGGTGTAACAGGAATAAACTAATTTTGAGTTTTATAAATTGAACGTGTGTTGAACTTGAATTAGCCTGCGTCGAGACCGGACTGGGAAAACGTTCGCTGTCTGATACCTCTTGGGCGGGGGGTGAGGAGTCATCACTCCTCCAGAACGTATGTGTTTTTGAAATGTTACAGATCAGCGAGGTGCTGATATGCTACCGACATCACAGTGAGCTCATGAAGGTTGTCGAAGGGCCCAACTTTCTTCATGGACTTTTTTGTCTGACCAATGTAAGGAGATTGATAAGGTGTTTTTTCCGAAGGCTTTACCAATTGGTCTGGTTCCATTGTGCGTATATTCTTTTATTCTATATTTTCATTTATGCGGTGTGATAAATATATTACTACCAAGTGTCTTTCACTCTGAAGCGTTTGCCAGTACACAATAGATACTATTTAAGCTGTGCACATAGAGTTTGTCTATATTTATGTGAAAGCAGGGCAATGATGTGGGGATTGCGAGTGGATTGTGGGGGTTAGAAACTTTGAAGTAAAACGTCCATGAAAAGGCTTTCCGTGGGGCGAGGGAATGCGGAGGCGCGCATGAAACAATGGCAAGATTTGGCAATTGAGGTTTATTTTCATTTTGCTCCAGAGACAGTCATCTTGAACAGAGTTGGGACGAATACAAAGATGGCGAGGAGAGGCAGGACAAGGGTTTTGGCGTGGGAAGGAGGGAGTGTTGAGAATGGCGAAATAATATACGGTGATAATAGTCAGTGTTCGCCGGGTGCGCAGTTGAAAATTTGGTTGAGCCACACGGGTTGCTTATCTGCTGTTATCTGCAGCATCGTGCTCGCCCTGGATTGTCGCTCCCTCCTCTGCCATTCCACACCACACATTCCGATATCTATAGTTATACACTCCAGTACCATCCCATCCTACCCGCTATCCTCAAACTCCCTCTCCCCCCCACTCACTGCCCCCCCAAAAGTATGCATTGCAATGTCATCTCAGCCGCACACTCCAGAAAAGTTTCATCCAATCTCTGAACTATCTTCCGGCTTCAGAGACCTGGAATTTCTCAATCAACGGATAAGTTTATTGAGACCAGAGAGAGAACCCGCTAAAGAAAAGACAAGAGACAGATTGGGGTCCAGGAATCTACCCGCAATCGATAAAGACGATGCATCACCCACTACTCCCGCATTCACTGACTCATCCAAACCTGACCATGTCATCACCACAAGTTCGTTAATTTCAACTAAACAATTGCCAACAGCGGCAGAAAAGCTGAATAAAATGTCGTGGAGGTGGAAAAAGTTCTTTCTTGGTCCCATTTCCAAACTCAAAGACATGGATGCAGTCGTAGACACAGACATTCACAAACTATCGACTCACTCCTTACCTGGAAATTCAAGACAAAATGAATTGACCGAACAAAGCACACCTATTGTTGCTACTCCTGTTAAAACTACCATCGGCTTTAAACCCGCTCAGGTCGTAGAAACAAAAGCAGACTCGAGTAAAGACAAGGAATCTAGCAAAGGCCATGCAAGATCGAGGTCTTGGACAACGGCTTTTCAAGATGCTA
Organism: Paraphysoderma sedebokerense; assembly: GCA_025602915.1. Taxonomy (NCBI): domain Eukaryota; kingdom Fungi; phylum Blastocladiomycota; class Physodermatomycetes; order Physodermatales; family Physodermataceae; genus Paraphysoderma; species Paraphysoderma sedebokerense. The sequence continues at coordinate 25,866 of JAHLJZ010000011.1, forward strand.
TTTCTGCCAAGTCATCTAATCCTGTACCTTCCCAGAATGATCCGTTACAAAAGATTGGAACCCAGAATACTTCCAGTGCGTCGGTTTTTTTTTTTGGCTGTTTAGATTTGAACACAGCTTCATGCTGACTCTTTCTATTTCCTATTTAAGGTAATCCATTTCCGGCTTCCAAAGATTCGGTTGCTGCAAGATCTCCCCTCCTGTCACCTACACAAGGTTACCCGGAGCCTCCTCCTCTCAATAATCCACCAAAATCACCCCTCCCAAACCTACCACCTCTCAAGATTGCTCCGCCAAAACTTTCGGTCGGTTTTGTCAATCCTCCTGTAAACAACCTCGTATTACCCAATTCCATTCCCATACCAGCTCCAGCTCCAGTTCTGAGTTCGCCTTTGATGTCAGAATCTTTTCAATCTGCGCCTGGTTTAACTGTCGAATCTGGTTCGAGTTCTTATCAACGACACACCCTACCGCGAGTAAGCAATTCTTCGTCAAATTCGGCCACATCTCCTTCCAATGTTACAGCTTCGAAACCCATCCGACTTCCTAGACGGTCATCATCCACCACAGTTGTCCTGAAAAAATCAAACTCCTTGTCTCGGCGAGGTAGCACCAAGACTTCTTTGAAACGACCATCCATCTTCCCCCAAAGTTCATCTTCGTCATTGTTCAGCTCATCTTCATCCAATTTACCCAGTCTTTCAACCTCTCTTTCATCCCCGTCCAGCAGTTTTACCCCCACAACCCCCGCCTCTCAGTTTTTGTCTCAGTTTATGAACGCCAATCCTCAGGTCGGATCTCCTTCCCCATTGTCGGCTTCTTCTTCTCAGCCTCCATGGGGCAGCCCCTCATGTCCGACATCTTCGTTGCCTTCAGCTGTGGACATTCGATCCAATAGGACCCAGCCACAAAGTGGCATATCAACTATGGGAAGCAGTCCAGCTGTCAGTTTTCTAGCGTCTTTTGCTGATTCACGTAGTCCGCAGGACGACACCTGGTGTAGTGTTTGGGAAGGAGGCTTTATCGTCGAGGAAGGTGATGAAGTCGGTGAATATGTTGTTGGTATGTTTTCAGTCTCCGTATCTTCTGTCCCGCTATATTATCGCTTAATCGAACTGACATAACACTATTTACCATATCATATAGGTAAACAAATCGGCACCGGGACGTTTTCTTCTGTCCACGAAGCCTTCCTTCACAACTCAGAAACGAATACTACAGAAGTCTTTGCCCTCAAGGTAGTCTTAGACAAAGACAAAATACCCTCTCCAACACCAACGCATCCAGTTTCATTGCCCGGCTCATGGGATTCCGGTCAGAAGCGAGCCCGAACGAATACACTGCCCTCATATTTGGGTCCACAAACTGCCCCGGCCATTCCATATCCCGATCCAATGGAGTCGATTGGTAAATCGGCGGTAGAAGGAAAGGACGATAAATCTGATTTCTTCTCACCACTAGAGCACGAAATCGACCTTTGGAAAAACATCCATCATCCGCATTTGTTGGAATTGAAGGATGTCATAACTACTCCAGAGGCAATGTTCATTTTTTCAGAATATGTTACGGATGGAAACCTGTTAACGTTGGTTAATGAGTGGGATCGAATATGTTTTTCGACTCCTATCCATGGTGATAAAGATGTTGCAAGTGATGGCATTCTAGACATTGGTGCAGAATGGATCAAGATAGCTAGGTCTATTAGTAGTCAGGGCCAACTAGATATTGATTCTACAGCATTGGACGAAATCGACTTAGAGCAAATACAGGGATCTACTGGCAATTCTCTTTCTCCGAAGCCACCGAAATCCTCGCAGAAAAAGTTGTTGCCGTCACACATTCGTCACCGACAAAAGTCACAGCAAACTGTTCGATTGACTCGATCCCAGTCAGTTTCGTTAGAATCGTTGGATGCTTTTAAATCGAGAAGAAGCAATGGGTCACCCAAGGCGTCAGCACCGACGTCGTTTCCCTCTGTCAATTCATCATCTTCTCTCCATTCCGCCTCATCTAAATCACGTCATACTCGAACAACTCTTGGGTTACCAGAATCATTCGCCCGTTCCATATTTTCTCAATTATCTGCAGCTATAAAGTACCTTCATGACGAAGTTGGAATACTCCACCGTGATCTAAAATTGGAGAATGTGCTATGTAGCTTTGAATGGGTAATAGTTTCGGTTTACATTGATCAAAATGGAAACGAGATCGATCCGCTAGAAATTCTAAACCTATTGCCGCCCCTGTCCCCTATTTCTACCTCCAACGTACCCCCTTACAATTGTAATATCGACACAACGAAGCTGAGAAAGGTACTGAAGAGAAAACTACTCAAGGTTCATGTTAAACTATGTGATTTTGGATTGTCAGATTGGATCGAGCCTACGAAACAAAAACTTGTAGAGTTGGTTTTGAATATGCGTGGCGAGCCATTACCGACTCCTACGACTTCGTCATTCACTACCTCAAATCCTGATGCGCAAGAATCTGAACTTCAAATGGTTCGAAACAACCCTATGTACACAACCCACCATTACCTCGGTAACCTACTCCCAGCGAACAATCCGACTTGTTCGATACCATCGAAATCAAACTCCAGTAAGGCATGCACCGGTAGTAAATACGTTCACGAAGCAATGGGTAGTTTGGAATATTGCTCCCCAGAAGAATTAGCTCCTGACTGTGTTCTTGTTGAGAGGAACTCTCCTTATTCTTTGATGAATCCTTCGTCTATCCAAGACTCTATGAATTTACTGTCATCGCCCGACCATCCTTCCGTCGTAACATCGCCTTCGCAAGCGTCCATCGCCGCCCTAGAGAAATTAGTTACACGATACTTGACATCGAGTGAGATCTGGAGTCTTGGAGTCATATTGTACGCTTTGCTGACAGGGATGATGCCCTTTCAAGCTGAGTTTGAACCAAGGCTAGTCAAGCTCATCAGGGAGGGAAAGTATAATCCACTTCCAATTTGTGAGATTGATGAAACAGATAAAGAAGGGTTACAATGGATCAAAGACATTGTCGGTTGCGTACCCGAAGAAAATTTGGGTGAATTGTTTAGCATTATTTATGAAGCCGATTGTGGCATGAAAGGATCGAAAGTGAATGATGAATTGAGTTTGAGCTCGAGTAGTAATGGAATGAAGAAATTGAAGGCTTCTCAATTGGAGACTGTGATGGAAACGACTGAAGAATATCGAACTACCCCATCACATTCTCGAAATCCATCGTTGACTATCGGAAAATCAAACGGTATTGTTAATGGAGCCACCAATTCGTTGAATCAAGATTCCAGTGTGCCACCAACGAAACGGAAGGTTACAAAGTTACCGCCACCAAGTCTTTTACATTTCCGCGATCATGATGGAAAGGTTACAGAAGAGGCGGCAAAAGTATTGAGCGGTTGCTTTGCTATTGATTGGAGAACTAGATGGAATTGTGAAACCATTGAAAAGTGTGAATGGTTTAAAGTTTAAGAACCGGCACTTCGATCTCGAATATGTCAAATAATCGGGTCACGATTTGATGTCGCCCGTTGGCAATAACTATTTCAAAGTTTTAAGTAGACGATTGATGTTGTGGTTGGTTGCTATTGCCTGTCGCTTATCTGTAATTAAAAGATTGATTGCCAAGGGACATGATTTCTATATATTTTGTAATATTAACTATGCATGGAGATACCTGTACTTTATTCTTTTCTCATTGTCCCTGGTAATGTAAGATAAACATGTTATTTTAAGTATTAAATTGAATATTAGTGAATATCAACACGACTTGCATTTATTGAGTGAATAAGGCGTGCTAGTGTTACACTTGATTAAAATGCATAACTTTGTTGCCGACATTATACGGAGAGATTTAATATAATAAAGATAGTATAGGACTGATAAATATAAATATTATACATGTATTTTTTACAAAGGTGTGAATGTGAATATAACTATGTATCTTTTCATCTATGAAATTATATTGTCCGAGCATTACCTTTCACCAACCGTTGCATTTTCCAAACAATCACGAACTCCGCTGACCTTCGATCCCAAGGAATTCCATTTTCGTATCTCAATATCTCACATTTCGGCCCATCTGTTTCCCCAATACCACAAGCGATGAGTTCTATCGTATCGTCGTTTATAAAGTCAACCGTTCAAAGTACTTTATCTCGAGTCGTTGGGCCTGGGAAGGACTTGCCAAACATCAATGTAGGCGAGAAAGTGGATGAAGTCGACGGGATATGGAATCTTTATAGCGGGTTTAAAAGAGTAATTATAATATGTTTGGGTGTAATTAACTACAATGTGGGCTTACTTTGTACTTTGTGCTTTGAAATTCATTGTAGGACGATAACACTCCTGTGACCATATTTATTTTCGATGTCGCTACCAAGAAAGAGAAATTACCGTTAGCTCAAAACGCATTCAAGAAGATAAAAATGATTCGACATCCTGAATGTCTGAAATATATCGATGGCGTACAGGTTTTTATTATCTGTTCAATTCATCGACTCTATTAATGATTTTGGAGTTGTTGTGTTCTAACCAATGGCTTTTGGGTTTTGGGTAGACTGATTCGAATATTTATATCGTTACCGAGGCGGTGTCCCCGTTATCGACTTCATTGCAAAAGGATGGAAGAGACCCGAATTTATTGTTACTAGGTTTATTCAAGATTGCGGTGAGTGTGCTTTTTATCGCTCGGTTTTGAAACGTACGATTTAACGGATTTTACGTTTGCGGAATGGGTTTTAGACTGCGGTTCAATTCATCAATCGAGATTGTCAGTATATTCATGGTAATATTAAGCTATCTTCCATCTTTGTAACAAAATCGGGTGAATGGAAGTTGGGTGGCTTTGACATGGTCAGTTCGATGAAGGAAGATATGCCAATTATCACGGTAAGGAGGTTTTTGCTGATCGGTTGTGTGTACGGTAGATGCGGTATAGTGGTTGTGACTTACTTTTTTTATCCTTGGTAGAATTATGCCGGACTGATGCCTGATATGATGAGAATTTGTCCACCCGAAATCAGAACACACGGTTGGGCTGTTCTTCGAGAGTACGTTAGCTCTTTTAGTGATCCAGTATGGTTGTAGATATTTCCGTAGTCTGACTTAAGCGGATTATTTTATAGCCAAACTACCGTACATTCAACAGATTCGTGGCTCTACGCTGCCCTTGTAACCGAAGTTTACAACTATAGAGTCTCGGCACCAGATCAAGTGGGACAACAAGGCAATATTCCGCCCGATTTATATGCGCAGTTGCGATACTTTGCGGCCCCGAATCCGAGTATACGTCCAGACATGACATTATTCTTGGAAGTTGGACAACGAAAAAACGGTTACTTCAACGGTGACTTTATCAAGACTGTACTGTTTCTGGAGAACTGGAGTATAAAAGAAGCACACGAAAAAGATGCATTCATTAGGTGTGTTTTATATTTGCGATTAACTGTAGTGAATTGTCTGAAACTGATACGTGGGTTCTAGGAATATCGCCTCAGTGGTACAGGATTATCCTCAGGAGTTTTGTAAATTTAAAGTATTACCGCAACTATTGAGCGCATTGGAATACGGAGCAGGTATGTCCAAAGCAATCGTGAAACAGTTTTAGGATATCTCTTTAACAAACCGCAATCCCTTAGCACCTTCAAAAATCATCACCCCCATTCTCAAAATCGGACAAAGTTTATCGAAACCTGAATACGATCAGATCATTGTTAACGCATTAATCAAATTGTTTGCTTCTCCTGATCGATCTATACGACTCAGTTTACTCGAATGTTTAGAAACGTTTATTGATCGATTAGACAATAAAGTTGTGAATGATAAAATATTTGGAAGTATTGCAAGTGGCTTCTCGGATGTTGTACCACTGATAAGAGAACAGACAGTTAAAGCAATGTTGCTTGTGGCACCGAAAGTAGGTTATTGCCGCATTGTCCAATTTCCGCGAAGGACAACATGCTGACTTTGTTCCGATTAGTTGTCTGAACGAACGATAAATAATGACTTGTTACGCTACCTTGGCAAATGTCAAGCGGATGAAGAACCAGGGATTAGAACGAATACTACAATCTGTTTGGGCAAAATCAGCAAACATTTGAGCGAATCGGTATTTAAAAAATTCTTACCTTACTTTGTAAAACTGCTGTGACCTTTTTGCTAATTGTTATTTGTAGACAAGGAAAAAAGTATTGGTACCGGCCTTTGCGAGAAGTATCAGAGATCCTTTCCCACCCGCTAGACATGCTGGTTTGCTGGCGTTTATCGGTATGAGAAGCTTCTCTACCAGTGCCATGGCGAATGTATCAACGTCTGACCTGATTTGACTTCATAGCGACTGCCGAGTATTACGATGCGGAAGATTTGGCGACCAAAATTGTTCCGTCAATTGCGCCGTGTACAATTGATACTGAGAAGTAAGGCACTTCAGTAATTCTGTCTGCATAGTTGAGTTCGGACATAACTCTACTGTAATAGATCCATCCGAACACAGGCGTTTAAAGCAATATCTGTGTTTATCAAGAAACTTGAAACGATTGCAGAATCAATGCCTGAAACTGCCGCCCCGGTTCCGAATCCGAATCAACCTCAGCAATCATCAGTGCCTGGATCAGGCGTCCCTACCGCGGTTTCCTCTTCTGATAATTGGGGTTTTAACACTATCGCTAAGAAATTGACTGGAGTGAATTTAGATCAAGCTCCAGGATCTACCCCAACCCAGACGACTCTTGCGCCAACATCAGCCGTCCCTTCAGCGCAACCCAACACAACGTTTACGACACCAAGAAATGAAACCATACCGACTTTACCGCCACCGCCCGGTTCGAAAACGAATGTCGAGTTTGGAAGTTTTGGATTCACTAGTAAAACATATTCGTCCGTGTCGTCTGCCGTGGATGGTTGGGAAGATGATTTAGATTTGAATCAAATGCATAAAGGAATGGCATTGCCTAGTGGAAAAGATAAATCAGGATGGGAGGATGATGGTTGGGGTATGTCTTTTTGTTATTCAGTCTGTTCTATCTTCTTTTTCCGCGAATTAAACTGATCAATTGTCAAAAGAACCATTTGATTCTCCACCCAAGACGAACTTGGCTTCTCAATTCACTCAGCCTGCGGCACCGAAACCTGATTTTCCGATTGACAGTTTATTTTCTATGAATAATAACGGAATGGGAATGAACAATAATTCGTCCACATTAAATAGCTTGGCTGGGTTGAACATGAATTCAAGCGGTACTTCATCATCTTCGGGAATGCCCAATGGTATGTCAAGATGTCATTTGTTGTAAGACTTGATCAATTTGCTAACAAATGGTATTCTTTATGGAAAATAGGTTGGGATGTAGATCCATGGGCTAGCACGGTCATGAACAATCCAGTAGGGAATAATAAATCACAGCAGAAACCACAGAAAAAGGGGGGTTTGGGGGCGGTGAGGACGTCATGAGAGTAAACAAAAAATTTAAAATCCTGCATATGTGCATATTGTAACATATTTATTGTTTGTCAAAATTTTTCTTCAATGAATGTGATTTTGGCATAAAAAGAAAGAGTGGGATTGGAACGCGTTCTGAGAGTTGAAATGATGCGCGAATTGAGCGGAGTCTCCCTCCTTTCGCTCCACTCTGTTTTTTTATTTCCTCCCTCATTTATACTGTTACATTTGTGAATTCAATTCAGTGCTTGAAGCGCATTTTGATCACTCTTCATTTCGTCGGAATTAATGGCCAAAGTCAAGGATATCCAGCCCAACACCGTCCGATCTCTCATAGCATTATGGGAATCGTCCATCTCTACTGCACCATCAACTACCCCAACATCAGTATCAGCAAGACATCACAAAAGTACATCTCCGTCTCATACAGTTCTAGATCCATCTCAAACTTATCCTATCTCCTCGGTCCCTTCCTCTGAAGATTCCAATAATGTAAAACTGTATACGTCAGAGAGAAGCGCGGCTGACTTGATGCTTACGGTTCACGAGACAGATAGAGTCGATATTGAAAAGGAGGAAGTACCATTATCGGATTCTGGGAATTTCAAAAGAACCGATAGCGCGACTGAAGTATCTGCGACAGCGACTACAAATTCACCTACTCCAGATGACGATATACCTAGTGTGAAAAGTTTTAAAAGTGAAAGCGCGGAAGCTTTGTCTCAATCCAATCCTACCAATATCGAGAACCTTGAGCTTACAAAACAAAGTGAAATCACACTCTCTGATGCTCAAGAATTTATTTGCGACAAAGTAGACGTCCCTGACAATGATAACCAAGAAGCAGACACTATCTCCGTGATGGAGCAACAAGAGATTGTTGAGGAAGACAAAATAATCAACCAACCTCCCAAAGAAAGAGATTCCTTCGATAAAGACCCTATAGATGATAAAACTATTTGCGAAAAACATAGCCAAGAAAGTTTCTCAACTCAAAGTTTGCGAGAAGAAACAACTGTTTGCGAGCCATCCAGTCTAAAACGTGAAATTGCGCGTCACGAATCGTTTTTTGCCTTACAAGATCCAAAGAAAGCGGAACCACAAGAGCAGGCTCAGCGGAGACAATTTCATCAGAGCTTCATTGGTAAACTTTTTTCTTAGCTTGCAAACTATTGTATGTATATGTGACATGGAGCAACTAATATCGTCTCTCTTAAGACCACGTCGTTCAACTCAACATATCTCAGAAACGCCTACGAGGTTTATCGCGATGGTTTTTCCATACCGTGAACGGTATAACTATCCCAAAACAAAGTCTGGGTAACATTTGGTTGGAATATCATTCCACTGAACTCGCCAAAGCTATTTGTCTCGCGGACCAAAGCGTGTGGAATAATGTTGGATTGGATATAGTTAACGGTGCCCTACCAACAGAGACATCAACAATCGTTAGCGAACAGTTTAACAAGGTTTGTTGTACATCTCCATTAATCTGACCTGTTTTCGGATATGAATTTAATCGCTATCAATCATTTGTAGATTGTCAGGTCGATAAGTAAAAGTTTAGAGAATCCTATCCCGACTGAAACAAAAGTATTGATTGTAGAAAAGGTCATTCGAGTAGCGGAGGTACTTTCATTCTCTTACTTTCATTTCTCTCTATGTTTGATGACCGCGGTTTAACATTTGATCATAATTGTCATAAGAAATTACTGCGTTTGAACAATTTCTCTGCTGTCACAGCAATATCAGCTGCTTTGCAGTCTCCCCAGATAGAGAAGCTAAAAGCGGTTTGGAACAAAGTCGCACTTACAGGTTTGGGTTTTCCCAGTTATCACCTTATACTCATCTCCGTCTTAATTTCATCCTGCGTGTCCAGAGAAAGCCGCTCTTAAACGACTCGTAACGATAACCCACCCGCAGGGCAACTTTCACGGGATCAGAATACGAATGGATGAATGTCTTCAAAAGGGGAAGCCAATGATTCCATTCCTAGGTAGGCGTCTTCTACTGTTACAATACCATTGTCAACCTTCATCCCTCTGACTGTTAGCTTGATTCGTCATTTCATTCAGTTCCGTACTTAAAGGACTTGATTTACGGGCAAGAAGCAGAAGGATTGGATATATCGACGGATACATGCGCTGTAGTGTCGCAATTTGAATCTCTGAAAAGAATACCGAAGTATCGGTTTACTGTTACCTCTAGGGCTTTACAATCAGTCAACTGGATGGGAGAATAGAAAAGTTACTTCTTTAGATTAGATGATATATTGAAAGGGATTTTTATTATTGTAGTTGTAGCACTTCTTTTTTGTTTTTTTCCTTGGTTTTTTTGCAAAAACAGGGCAAATGCTAGGTTGGGGCAAGAATCAACGTCTTTTGACCAACAAATAACACTTTTTATTCTGTATAGCTTAATCACGAAAATGTGATTATTAATTAACATCAATACTTTGTAGCAATCTCTTTTCTCTCTTTGTAAAAAATAAAATGATGTTAAGATCCAGTATCATTGCTTATCTCTGTATATAACGTTAGTTGCCTCATTTCGAGGATCTCATGTTGATTTTCACGAGGATCAACTCCAAGTCTCCGATGGGTTACAACGGTCCTCCAAATCACATTAGTCTCCCTTTTTTCGAAAGTCCTTAATTTCCTTCAGCTCGCTGCTATCACTGCTGGTAATGGCCGATCAAAGTGTCTCTTACGGTATTTAAAGTTTCCTTATTCCCTCGATCTTCCTAGCCCCGCCATCCTCATCAAATGAGTCGACCTGTTCTTTGCTTTGCTACCCACAGACGAGAAATATCTACGTTTGGCAATCGCTGAAGCTCAAAAGTCACTTGCAGTTCCCTCAGCGTATTGCGTTGGTTGTGTGATCATTGATTCCCGAAATGAAACAGTTCTGTCGACGGGTTATTCCCGAGAAATCGAAGGCAACACCCATGCCGAAGAATGCGCTTTGATTAAACTCAACCAAAAATTTAACACCGAATTTCCATCGCAGTGTTCATCTCCGTCACAGATCAATGGCACTACAGAGATTAGTACATCTATTATTGCAAATTTGGACGGCTCAAAGAAGTACAGGTGGCATCCGCAATTACTGTTATTGGCTCCTCATTTGACACTATATACCACGATGGAACCTTGCTCAAATCGATTATCAGGGAACATATCATGTACAACACATATATTAGATACTGGTATAAAACGGGTTGTTCTAGGTATAAAAGAACCCGATCACTTTGTGAAATGCACAGGTGTATCAACGTTACTGGACAATGGTGTGAAAGTAGTTCATGTAAAAGGATTAGAAAAGCAATGTTGGGAACCCAATAGACATATTCGAGAAGAATATTGATATCTTTCAATGTTTAAAGTTGATTTCGTCATGGGGTTCATTTGAATTCAAACAATGCCTTAATCTCGGATGGTGTACGAAGCTTATCATATTGTCAGTGTCGTACGAATTTTTATCCTTTTTAAGATTGGGATTTCTATTCGACCAATTTAGAGTCTCTATCATACAGAATGACCGATACTGTTGCCGTACTAAAAGAAGTGAATAAGCTGATACTTTCTCCATACACTCTTCTCCTCGCTGCATGGATTGGGTCCACAGTAGCGGTGCTAGTGGCGTTTAATATCATTTCGTTCAATTTACCAAACCCGTTTCCACCAGTGCAATCACAACCCGAAAAAAAACGATCAAACAGTACACTACAACAAATAAATGACTTATTTTCGGATTCATACAAAACTGCCAAATCGCAAATTGCAGCAAAAATCGGCCCGCTACTTATCGTTAATGCCAGCTCAAACGTTCTAACCCTTCTCTGTCCTTCTTCTTCCAATTCTGAAAGTAATGATGGATTAATCGACCCGGTCACAAAGCGTAAACAGTTTATGTGGAAGCTGAATACCCAGTTGTACGATATATTGAAAGTAGTAAGTCACGCATCGGCGATTATACCCATTTGTGTGGATCCCGATACCTCGAAAAATAATGCAGACGGCAATTTATCAATATCGGAAGATATGTTCAAAAATCTGCAGGCATTGAATAAACTGTTGGAAAAGTTGATGGCGGATATGGAAAACGATAATGGTTCTGATGGATTTAAATCATTGGATATTGAAACGTCGCATGCGGTCATGCGAATCCTTGTGGCCATTCAGAAAATGCTTACGTTGATGCTCAGCCAAAACAGAACTCCTAATGGCGAACAAACAGAGTGTTGCCAGATAGACAAGATTACCTTGAATGCATTCGGTGAAAGTATCCAAAGCTACGTGGATAGATGTATCAAAATGGCCGCGGAGAATTTAGTGGATAACTTACTTTGTGTGATGGATGAAGTGAAAAGTGTTTTGAAGGCGGAATCGCTCTCATGGGACGATATCCACGTAGTAGTTTGTGGTTCGGTATGTATAAAATTCCTACATATTCTTTTAACATCTTTATTGCGCTTATCCTTACTCTTCCTTCACTTGAAACAGCATATGCCGCAAAAATCAAACTCATTCCTCACCTTCTTTAAGACGATTCAGCATGATGAAGGTGTGACAGAAGGTTTGTGAGAGGTTATTATGTGACGAACGATCTTTATGAATGCTAATATTGGGTAATTGCTGTAATGGTTCAGGCAACCGCACGTACTATTGTACAAATCAATACTCTCCAGCTGAGGCTTTAGATCTCGTCGCGACTCATATTTTGAATGCACATATGGCATCGGTCATTTGGAATGTAAGTTTTATTTTGGCATGTTTTGACCTACAAAATACAATTGCTCATAGACGGCGTAACAAATAGGACAAAGAGAGGATGCACAAGGACGTTCTTGGGCCGGCCACGGAAGAGGTGATTCAAACGAGACATTTGCATGCTCGGACCTAATTGTAAAAATCTAACGCTAACGATACAATGAGACAATAAATCGTTCTGAATTGATTGCATACTCATGTAATAGACTCAAATTTGCTCAAGTTTCCATGCTTTACCTCAACACGCGACAACACTGATCCATTTTGGTATGCACGGTATGCAGAGTCAGCGCTTGACATCGTTCTGCCATTGTACTGTTATTGCGTAGCGAAGAGAGTCACGAAGAGCAGGGTTGTAGGAGTAGACTCTGATTATTCTACCAGTCTAGATTCAGCTGATTAGAATGCAGTTTGATCGCCGTGCTGCAGTCAAAACTAATGATGTCATTACGCAAGATGACGTCATTTGTTGTAAAAGGTGACAAGAGTCATCACACAATGACAACTCGGACCTAAATTAGGAGTCAGTCCAAGTGCGCAACAGGTCTTCGGGACTACATAAGTCGACTAAAGGTCTTCAGCAGTTCAATTCATTATCAATTCACCATCAATTCAATAATAATCATGACTCGTACTGGTACGTTCAACGCGCCAGGAGACTCGTGTAGGAAGTTTGCTGATGAATTCCTCAATTATAGGATCAGACAACGCTGAAAAAGTCGTTTACCACGACCGAAAAGTGACGACGGAAGAATTCTTTGTTATAACGAACCCAGGGATGGTGCAAAAATGGAAAACAGGTTTGTTCATTGCGCAGCGTCAATCCACGCTAGGTGCGCAGGCATTAATTATGATGACCATTAAAATACAGACAAGACGATACCTTTGGTGGAGGTTGTTCAATCATTTGACATTTTCCAACATGGCACCGGCGGCCACGAAGGAGTTGCAACTCGACCTTCAAAGCAGACTTTGTTGTAAGTAATCTCTATCGCATCATTTCTCAAGATCTGGAATTAATTGGACGACTATAGAGACGTTTTCGGAACTAAAAACGAGACAGAAGTCGTCGAATGGTTGCTGCTGCACGGAACCGTTCAAAGAGCTGTCTCCAATAAAGATACCGGAAGTCCGAAGGAATTCTACACTATGATGCCGGTATGCTTTTTTGATAACTACTGCGGAGCCGCGTCAGGCGCAAGGCTAATGTAACATCCATTTCTAGGGTAAAGGAAGAAGCGTGTCTAACAGGCAGCAGCCAGGTATGATTGCTGAAACTCTACAGATCTTTCACATAACTGAATCTAACGCATGCCGTTCGTGTTTGTAGGCGTCCATGGCTAATCTAATACTATCGCCACTATAATAAAAGTGATGTACACAAGCCTAGGATATGTTAAGTCGCAAGCATGTCAAATAATGGTATTAATTGGATATTAAAATAGGAAAGGAATTGTACTCTTTATGCGCGGAAATTCTCTATAATAAATAGGAACTGAGTTTGTCAGAGTAAATGATCAACGACTTCACGACGTCGGCACCTGGGAAGGAATGGAAGAGCCCCACATTTATCTTGAAAGCAGCTTTTCCAAACTGTGTGTTAAATTGGATAAATAGCTGGAAGTGCTATGGCTGGAAATGCTGAGCGAGTATAATGACATTATAACTACCACCCATATGTCTTGTGAGAATGTCGGCGAGGACAACTGTCACGTGACATGCATAACAGTCATTACCCCAAGTCTAGGAAGACTCCAGCATAAGGGGGCCACGTATCCCTAATGCCACTATCATCTAGAATCCGTTATATGAGTACTACAATATCTATGCGGAGATTTGCACCTAGTATAGGTACTTACATTCAAAATTTGCGGTTGTCGAGTACGGGGAGGTAAGTTCTCTAGACGCGAATTTCACCCTTGACATCATCCGGTTAAGATCTCTGTTGACTTAAAACTCCGCCCCAGGCATTTTCATAATGGCTCCAACCATATTGTCTCGGAGGAAGCAGGAACGATTAACAATTCCCCTCTCAATATCGTATCAGAGGTGAAGGACAAGGAAGTCGGGGATCCAAATACACGCAAGCCCATTTTTGGGTTGGGAATGGTCATACTTCCTGATGATTTGGTATCTTCAATCGACACGGTTTTAAAATGTACGTTTTTGTATGATTATTTACTAATTGCTCCATGTCTCATGCGATATCTCAAACTATCAGCTGCCGACAAGCATCACCTTCGGACTGATGCGATGCGCATCTTCGAATCGTTGCGATCTACGGCTGGAGTTAAAGGAAATGTTGTGAAATCCAAAAGCGGGAAGTCTGGTATGAACGATTAAGAGTTCCACTTCTGTATTTTATGTGTACTGACATCGATCCTTCGACAAACAGTGATCGATACAGGCGCTCGGCAAATCCCGTATACGGCCGAAAAAACGAGACAAAAACAGAGGAATGTTCCAATTGTGCCACACCAGTTGTCGTATGGAAATCGTGAGGTTCTGGCATATCTGTCCTGTAGGATGCCGGCGACATATGCATCCATATATCGAGTGTTTGCGGAATTGCGATTGCTTGTGCCAGACTTCAACCCATCTAGTGTCTTGGACTTTGGAACAGGTCCAGGCACGACGTTATGGTTTGTGGTCTGAGAATCGATTCGTGAATTTTTTGGTTAAGCGGTCTCACTCTGATAAACTTCAGGGCCCTGGATCGGACATTCAGCAAACCCATTGAGTCCGTTGTAGCTGTCGATAGCAATGCAGAAATGATTTTAGCTGCTGAAAGACTAATTCAGCGTCGGACAGAGATACGGAACGATCCTGATATTGAAAGCCCACCTGATGTGGTGAAGTCTGTGGAATTTAAGCGTTATTTACCGGTGAAAGAAAATGTAGATGTTTTTTTTCAGCAACGAAGCTGGTTTTAATCTAATGAACGATTATTTGCAGTCGCAGTATGATATGGTTGTTTCAGCTTTCACTCTCTCGGAATTGCAGAACGACAGCATACGAAACTCGACAATCGATAATCTGTGGAATATGACACAAGATGTCCTGGTAAGCATTCATTATTAAACGATTTAGATTGGCAATGATCGTTGTGACATCATTCATGCATGTAGGTGCTGATTGATCGGGGTACTCCCTCTGGTTATCATCACATTTTACATGCGCGTGAGAGAATTCTGAAAAAATCAAAATCTGAGAATGACACGAGTGGCGCCAATGTTCTCGCTCCAGTAAGCATTGCCGTTCTTCGCATATGATGCCGTTTGCTAGTCGAGCTTTACCTTGCGAATTTTTAGTGCCTTCATTCTTCAGCATGTCCCATGGCAAACAGTTCCCAAGATTGGTGTCATTTTGCACAACGCATGCAAAGACCAAGAGTTATGGTAATCTTGTAGTCTTCATATTGTTTGTGACCTCGTAACTAATACATCTCTGACGATGTAGATGAAGACTAAGCACTGTAAAAATAATTTTGAAGACGTGAAGTTTTCCTATATAATCATTCAAAAGGGCAAAGAAAAAAGCGACTTAAACGTCCATAATCGAAGAAACGGTAATTGATTATTATCTAGAATACAATTTGTGGTTCATATTCATTTATTAATTTTATCACCAATTCACTTTTTGTAGCTTCTCGATTGGTGACTCAGTCTTTAAAGCGAGGGGGCCACGTAATTATGGATGGATGTTCGTCAAATGGTCAATTGGAAAGAATCGTTGTTGCCAAAAGCATGGGCAAAGATATTTTCAAGATGGCAAGGAAAAGCCGATGGGGGGATATATGGACTGAAGGTGGCAATGTTGTTCCAGGAAGGGGGTTGGGTCGTGTATTGGACGAGGACAACAACGAAAAAGCCTCAGGGAAAGATTGATACTAGCACCGCAGTAAACCATGTCACATATCTATATTAAACACGATGTAATTGCAGGGAGTCCATACAGTATTTATTTGCACTCTATACGAAGATCCATTACTTGATACTGCCTCCTTTGACCGTGGCGGACATAATGACACCCTTTGAAGTCATCATCTTGCAAACTTTACTATCCTTCGGGTTCACAAATGTGGCTTCCAAATTGTCTGAGGTCTTCAAACACGGCTGAATCCCTTCCCACACTTTCTTCTTTGGATTGAGAACTTCATCAGGTTTTCCGGCTGTAAAGAATGAAACAAGCGTTCAATACTTATGGGTTCATGACAGCAGATGTACTCGATAAACAAACCTTCATAACCCTCAAAGTACACCCGATCACCTGGTTTAGAGTCTTTTGGGGGAGCCAAAATCTCAACCTTGCCATCAGCGCCTGTAGTACATAGGACCATGGCGTGAGACTTAACACCCCTCATGGCAACGGGTTTCAGATTACATAGCAACACAACATATCGTTTCTAAAGATTCAGTTAATACCAGTGTCTGATTTACATTATGAGAGGAAATGCGTAAGCCTGAAGACGAACCTGCATGTCCTCTAATTTGACATGATTTACCAATCCACTCACAACTGTCCTTGGGGCTTCTTCACCGACGTCAATTTCTTCAACATACAAGGAGTCAGCGGCTTCATGTTTTTTACAGTTCACAATTAAGCCGATCCTCAAGTCCAATCGGGACGGATCAACTGAATCGTTTGCGTCTTCTTTCTTCTTGGGCTCTTCTTTCTTCTCTCGTTTGTTTTCTTTCCCTTCCTTTGATTCCTTTTCTTTTTTCGCTCTCTTTTCCTTTTTCTCGGACTTGCCAGCATCCTCGGATTTTGCCGAGGGCTTTTCCGCCTTAGGTTTTGAAGGAGTAGACTCGCCCTTGGTTTTCTTGGGAGATGCTTCAGCGGACGGAGCGGCTTTCTGTTTCTTGACGTCTTTTGGTTGCGCGGGCTTTAAAATTAAACGTCAGAACACGTTCAGTACTTTATCTATATTTCAACCCAAGGTTACCTTTGGTCTTGGTGGTCCGTCTAAGTTCAAAGATACTAGAGCCCCGATCATTTCTGCATTGGGTAAAGTGTGCTGAACCAAGTCAAAATGGCGGACGACATTAGGAGTGGACATAATTTTGTCTTGACTCTTGGCGTGTTTTTGCTGTGAGAGGAAACCGAAGTTAATGGTCGCCGCTGAAATACAATTAGAGCGAAGTGATCACGGTCGCGAGAACTCACCATGTATGGGTGAAGATATGCGAACACTAATATATCTGCCAAAGTAATGTAGTTGGAGACCAAGAATACTTGCTTAGCGAGGTGGGTGTCGATTTTCTGGGATAAATCAGCTTAATTCTGGCGGGATGAAGGTAGAGCTTAAAAAAATAATTCACGTACTGAAAGTGCAAAGTGTAAGGTCTTCTCGTCAGACATATCTTTGATATGGGTAACAGCGAAATTCACCCATTGATGCACCTAATATTTAAGTTGAGCAGTCTGAATCTAACTATGATCGATGAAGGCACACTAACCTCCGCCTTCTCTTCCTTGGACTTTCCGACCAAATCTCTAATATGAGAGTCCTTAGCAGATGATATCAAGTATTCAGAGATTGTTCTGACACCAGACACAGTGGATCCATCTGAAAGCTTTAAAGATGCCTATAATAGTCCGAAGGTCTTTTAGTGTGGGCTTAACTTAAGCCGAGATTCGGGACTCATTTCAACAGACCTCTTTCGATTCACTTTGTGCTAGTTTGACGTCGGATACACCGGAAAGCCTATGAACCAAAAAAATTTCTTTGGATGTTGAGGGTACGGATAATGTGGCCATGATGGTGCTTGATATTGAATAGAGAAATTAAGTTTAAACACAAGTCAGGTTAACGAGTTTGTTTGGTCCGTCTCCACGGACGACGACTGAAGGCGGATCGACTTCAATGATATTGGAATCTTAGATGCGACACACTTCAAGAACAGATTTAGAAACTGATATCATCTTTACAAATTACTGGCATAGGTGTAAGAGTACGATTCAAAATTCCACGGGTCCAGATACAGACATCGATTTAGGTTCCCCAGCATCTCGCTTCTCCAGGTTGGCCTTCGCAATATGACAATGAGATGGAAGCTATCTGATCCGAATGATTGGAACTCATGTTATGGATACAGATTGCGTAACTATGGCACTGTTTCCCACTCATGGCATGAAGTTGATGAATAGAATGTTTCGAAACAGGCCGTAGCAAACCACCAAAATGACGTCACTTACATGGTGTACAACCTCACTCTAAGAGATTACAGCGTTTCCAGTATGAAGACATGCTCTTAAAAGGTCAGTGCCCCAGTAGTA
This sequence comes from Paraphysoderma sedebokerense, assembly GCA_025602915.1. Lineage (NCBI taxonomy): Eukaryota > Fungi > Blastocladiomycota > Physodermatomycetes > Physodermatales > Physodermataceae > Paraphysoderma > Paraphysoderma sedebokerense. The sequence goes on from JAHLJZ010000011.1 coordinate 44,363, forward strand.
CGTCGGTTTTCAACTTTGTCTCAAATTCGTATTCTGACCAACAGCAATTATGGCATCGGTTAGCAAATCTAACGTTCTTGTGACTAGTGGAAGTGGCTACACAGGAACCGCCATCATCCGAGAAATGTGTAAAGGCAGTCATGCCGCAGCATTCAAGTCTATCCATGCACTTACTCATCCTCAATCCCACCCAAGCGAAATTGCGAAATTGGTAATATTTGATTCTCTCATTTTGACGGTTCTGCGCTACCCTGACCTTCATATGCACTACAGGGCGTACACATTCATGGTGTTGACGCAAGGAACTGCGATGGGCTTGTCAAGCAGATGATGGATATGGATGTAGTAATTGTTATTCCCACTGAAGACGAGTTTGGTAATCGCATTCCTCACGGAAAGGCGTACCTTCGCGCCGCTCGTGATGCTGTATGTTGACGGTTTTCATATTCATCCGGCCAGAAGTATTTTTTGGAATATAGCATTGACGATTTCATAAAGCGGGCGAAAGCGGTTATATTATTCTCATCAGTCGGTTGTGAAAATCCTGAGGTGCCCCATTTGCATCAATTTTTCGAATTGGAGGAATATCTTCAATACGAGTCTGACATCGAAAACTGGGTGATCGTACGCTGCAATTTTTATATGCAAAACCTCTTGTTTTTTGCATCCCACTGTAAACAAACTGGAACACTTCGACTTCCGATTGGGGACGATTCAGTTATGGCGAAGTGTGCTATGGTCGATGTCAGGGTAGGCTGCTTTTCGAATTCGTCCACATTCTCTCCGTTGCTCTTGACTCATTATACTGCATGAAGGACGTCGCGCGGGCTTTCGCTTCCCTTGCTAGTCATCCAAGAGCGCTTCACACTCGCCATAAAAATCAATTATATACAATTACCTCCGAGAATCCTCTTTCGGCTGAAAGCATCCAAGAAATTTTGACTCAAACTCTTGAAAAACAAGTTCAAGTAAACACCAATGTTTCCTTTGCCGATACATTTTCCCGCCTGTATGATCAATCTCAGGAAACTAATTTCATCAGTCAATTGAACAGTCTCAATCAATCGAACCCTGGTATGATGTTACCGACCAAAGGTCTCAGCGAATCAGATATCGAAAGAGTGTTGGAGTTTTTCGATCTATGGAAGGGCGGGAAATTGAACTTCTTGAGCCTAGATTATTACCACCTGACTGGGAGACCTGCTATCAAATTAAGGGATTTCGTCAAAGATTACTGGGTGCTCTGGGCTGAGAATGAATAGCCGGAAAATTTATACGAATGTACATAAAGTGGCGTATCGGAGAAATAAAGATGGGATCTAAGCTTAAAAAGGCGAGATAATCTATTGAATGCTGTTAATTTTTAGGTTCGATTTTTCCACATATCCTCCACACAGATTTTTCTTTTGAAATATATCTTTCCAAAACCACATATTCCAACAGTTCTTTAATATCTTCAGGGTTTCCCCCGATCAGTTTACCTTGGGGATTATAAACAGCAACAGACTAAACATTTAACCTTATTAGACTTCCCTCAACTGGCATTCTGGGGCGGATCAGGTCACTTACCTGCTTTGACTTAATACGGACAACAATCTGCGCGATATGTTGCTTATCGCCTTTTTCATCTCCAGCTCGATGAGCTCCAATATTCACTATTCTTGGACGTTCAGAAGCTCCGTGGTAAGTCCATACGAATTTGTTGTGTCCACGGTCTTTCATTTGATTTTTGAGGTTCTAGAATGAGGATCATGAAAGCCTGTTAATAACCTAATTTGAAATTTCGAATGTTCAGTAAATTTCGACTTACCGAGAACATATTCGGTGTTACAAGGGGTTCCAATTCTTGGGGTTTACCGCTTTACGGAAATATTAGTTGACGTTCGATAGAAGAAGTTTTAGTATCATAGTACCTGGCGAAAACTTTGTTCATTCTAATATATAACTGTTCAGCTTCCGGGCCAAACTGTTTCGCAACAAAATCAGGACAGTTCTGCTTAATTTTTATTATTCTTTTCCGAATCATCGGAATATTAACGGCGTCAGTTGAAAAGAACATTGACAGAGTAAATTGAGATTTGATTAGCTTACCCCCAAGTAGAAGTTACCAACTTCTTCGCTCGCTCTACATACTGTTTTAAATTGTCTACACTTGTGGGGGGCGGATATCTTTCGCTTGGAATCCACTTGTCTAAAGATTCAATGAGAATTCAATTCCGGATTTACCAATGCTTCGGATAGATCTTAAGATATCTCACCTACAATCTCACCCACCGAGTCAACGAAAAATCTGGACCTGCTGGCATAATTTCGCTTCTGTTGCACAGCAACTGATCCAGTGATTTTAAGTAGTTGAGGTAATCCGCGCTGTATGAAGTTCGATTGACAATTGCCTATAGAGTCTGCTTCGCAGCGAGTGGCAGCCGTTCGTAACCCTCGAATGTATGATCGCAATATCGTATTGCGAGACAGATGTGCAACCGAATAAGTAGTAGCTCTGTTATAGGCATGCATTAATGGGTGTGATGATGTCATGGCTGCAATGTGTATCCAAATGGTCTGGAATGATGCCGTCGCTATGGAGGACATGAAATTTTCTAAAGGATAAACAAAAACCGCTATTCGTGAGGAACAATAGGCCCACGCAACTGCCTCCTAAATACATTTTCAACTACATTCGGCAATTATTTCTCTTGCAAAGCTATGTCAAAATATGTAAAAAAAAATAAGGAAAAAAAAAGCACAGAAAATATATTATACACGGCCATTTTTTTACTTCACGCAACACTACATATCCTCTAGCAAGTTCAGAATATCACCGCAGGAGGCAGAATATCCGTTAATATTCCGAACACCCCCTTTGTTGCATTCCAAGTCGTTATTTCAACAATAATAGGTGACATCATGATATACGGCGCAGGCACAACCGCAGCAACTGTTGTCTGCCCCTTGAACAGGTCGCCAAGAATGGATCACGAGCTCGGTAACGCGGCAGGACCGTCCGTTCCGCTGTTACTTCCGTGACAAGTTGACTGATATAAAAAGTGTATAGGTTCCCCGAAAATTATTATCGCTACATATCTTCCATTGACATCAAATGCCTTCGATCTCTAAGCTTGCCCTTGTGCTCCTTCTTGCCTCTGGAGCCTTCGCTGCTCCGAGCCTCAGTAGCAACATCACCACCACTATTTCTACAGGCGATAACAACGTCAACTTGAATGTCAACGCAAATATTGATACATCCAGATGGCGAGACATTAAAAAATCTTTAACTGTAATTGAAGGTGAAGCGGGTAGGAGAGTCGCTATTCGCGCCAAGTCACTGAACCAATCCGTTCAGTACTTCGGCGAATTCCATTTAAGGTAGATATTCTCTAACTCACATATCCAAATGATAGTAACTTACCACATCTGGTTTGCGCAATAGTACCGCTGGTATTCCCAACACTGGTGCACGTTTCTTTATGAGAGATCAAGACTCGATTTCAGCTTTCGGTCTTCGAGTTGGTCTTATTCAACTCGCAGAAGTTAACGCAGGAAAGAGCATCGACGTCGCTAATAGCAATAACACAATTAAATTCGCCGGTTCCACTCAATTGTGGTCTCCTATTCAGGTTACAAATGTACAGAACTCTAATAATGTAGTAATCAAGAGGTTATCAACCACCTTTACCAATGCTACTGGACTTGGCACTAATGTCTCGGTCACACTTGATGCATACCTCGCGAGTGAAAAAGTGACGATCAATAACGTCACTTACCTTCCTAGATCCTTGAAATACGGTTTACTGATTGAGAATTTCCCATTCCAATATGCTGATTCCCAACTTGCTATTGTAAAAGGTGTCATGTTCAAATCCGTTGACAAGGTAATTTCTAAAATACATTTGCTTGATGATTATCAAAGCTAAGCGTAATATCATGCTGTTTCAGGACGATTTTACACCTTCTGATAAATCTATGGCTATCGCAGGCGCCAAAGGTCGTTTCAACTGGACTAGCAGCGTCAATTACGACGGCCAAAATATGGAAATCAACGCTGATACTACTGTTTATACCAATGCTACCCTCCCTGTCGTTGCCTTTGTTCAGGACGATATAAGCCGAGTTGACGTGTCCGAGGCTGCCAAGTTCGTAGTTTTTAGAACAAAAGCGGGTAATTATAGCCGCATCGAATGGGATCCTGAAGTTGCAGTTGACGAAGAAAAGATCGCAAGTAGTGCCGCCACTGTTGCCGCTTCGTTCGGCCTTTCCGTCTTTGTAGCTTTCTGCACACTTTTTGTCAACCTCTTTTAGATTATCTCATTTGACCTTTTATAATATACCCACTTTGTCTACCATTTTATCTACTATATTCTGTCCACAATATTTTAACATGTAATATTGATTGTAACAAATACATCGTTCATAGCGAAAAGACAAGCAATATTACCTATACTTACTAATTATTCAGACCCTAGCTGTTTTATCTGCCAATCACCAGATTGTCGTGAATTCTCCTTCTCAATAGAATTCTCCTGCGTTCTTTCCTTTGTGTATGAAGGACAACGAGTCACGACTCACTTCGCGACACGAGCAGAGAATGGATCACGAGCGATGGGCGCGCCGTTGTGCGTCTTTCTGGAAAGTGAAAAAGACGCAGTCACGCACATATAAATGCAGCTAGCGGCCACCCACATCGCAACACCTGCGCTAAGTATTGCATAAATAAAAACATGCCGTCACCATCGAAACTTGGTCTTGCCTTACTTCTTGCGTCGGGCGCCTTTGCGGCTCCGAATCCTAATCTCGGTTCTAGCACTAATATCAGCATCACCGTCGGAAACAATACTTTTAACTTCAATAATAATCTCACAATTGATACCTCTAAATGGCTAGATGCTAAGAAACTCCTTAGAGTTACAACTACTCAGAGAAGAGCGGTTATCCGCGCCATGTCGTTAAATCGATCGGTGCAATATTTTGGTGAATATCATCTGAGGTACGCAGAATCCTATTTGCAATAGATGGTTCTATAGCTAACATATAGTTTCACTTGCTATATTAGCACTGCTGGTATTCCCAATATTGGTGCTCGCTTCTTCTTGAGGAACGAAGACTCAACATCTGCGTTCGGTCTTCGTGCGGGCCTTCTTCAACTTGCCGAAGTGAACCCTGATCAAAATATTGACCTCGCTAAAAGCAGTAATGTAATAAAATTTGCCGGGTCCACTCAATATTGGTCACCCATCAATGAGACTGATGTTCCGAACACCAAAAATGTCACCGTGAAGAAGCTATCCACTACATTCACCAATACTACTTCACCCGGTAAACCGAATGTTACTGTCACCATCGACGCTTTCCTTGCGAGTGAAAAAGTGACCATTGATGGTGTTACTTACATTCCACGATCTTTGAAATACAGCTTGTTGATTGAAAACTTCCCATACCAATATGCGAATTCCCAACTTGCTATTGTCAAAGGCGTCATGTTCCGATCCGTTGATCTGGTATACAAATTTTGAAATTCATATGTTCGCTGCCCTTCTTGGTATGATATCTAACATTTTGCCAATATCGTATAAACAGGATCGATTCTCCTTCAATAAGGATGGCTCTGTGGCTATTGCAGGTGCCAAAGGCCACTTTAATTGGACGAGCAGTATCAAATACGACGGTCAGAATTCCCAAATCGATGTCGATACGTCCGTATATACTGATACCAGCCTTCCTGTCACTGCCATTGTCCAGGATGATATAAGCAAAGTTGATGCCTCTGAAGCCTCTAAATTCGTTGTATTCAGAACAAAAGCGGGTAATTATAGCCGCATCGACTGGGATCCTGAGGTTGCTGTTGACGAAGAAAAAGTTGTCAGCGGTGCTTCTACTGTTGCCGCTTCCTTTGGAGTCTCAATGATGGTTCTTTTCAGCACCTTATTTGTTCATTTATTTTAAATAATTTTGTGTAGCATCGGTTGACTGATGTCTATCACTATTATACCCGGTTGTACCCTGTCCTCCACTATATTTGTGATTGACAATAATAATATTTATATATGGAAATTTTGGATTGATATCTATGACTGAATTACGGAGAAAAAATAGCCAGAGAATGAATTTCTATGCGTTCCAGCTTATGCCATGGGTCACTTTTATTCGTTGCCTGGAGAATTTTTTTGAAGTTGATCCTAAATTAATATTGTGAGAACAAATGCCGTAGAGTAAGGAGATTAAATGTTATTGCTCACCGATATATGTTACATTGAAAGCAAGCGCCTCACCACACTTTGGAAATTTGCCTTTACAATTCTCCTCCGTGCAAGTAGATTCGTTCATGGTTTGCCAACTTCCGGCTATCTTTAAACAGGTAAGCTCGCCAAGGGATCCACCTTGAATCTCATTTCGCAGGCAGCATCCACAAGTACATACTCCCTTCTTTGTCACCGAAGATGATATCTGTTCGCCGTTCTTGACCTGCGTTACTTTTTTTGTTCCCTGTCGTGAGGACCAATTGACCTGATCAGGTTCGCCGTAGGATATCAGAACTAAGGCTGAAATGACGGAATAAAGCAAAAGTATTTCGAGAGATCTCATTCTTTAAGTAAGTTTCTTTATGGCTTGGTGGGTTGATACCGGTTAATACCCAAACCCCATCTGAAGATCCCTAAGAGAAAAAGAGCACCGGAGCAGTCGACAATAGGCTTCCTCGTTTCAAATTTCGACTGCTATGCGCTGTGACTTGAAATGATGCCCTGTGATGTTTCCGTTGCATAAGGCCAATATGTAGTAAATTCTCGTGCATCATATATGCTATCGAATATATCAACTGAGTCCCAATGACAGATCGCAGAAATAAGGTATCTCACATTCTATATGGCTAGCAAACCAGATTTTGCCTTTCTTAGATCCCCAGGTGCCAGGTCAATTTAATCTGTAAATCATTCATTATCTACCGTTTATCTGCTCTCATATCAAATAACTGCGTGACTCTGGAACGAATATAGTCCACATATCCTATATGGATTTAATGTTCAAATGCATTTTATCGTTCATCGTTAAGGCCAACGTGAATTGATGTAATGCTCAATCAGCCACACACCGGAATGCGTGACCTCGAGAGGAATGAAGAGTCCATATTCAGCAAGCTCTCCACACTGCTTTGCAACTCGGTGCTTGAATCTTCGTTCTATATCGTATTATCACCATGAATTTCTTCCAAGCAATTCTACAATGGTTTCGGAGTCTATTCTGGTCGCAGGAAATGGAGCTGACTGTGATAGGGTTGCATAATTCCGGTAAAACGACATTAGTGAATGTTCTTGCCGTAAGTTTTGCCTCGAATGGATAATTCATTTATAGGTTGTTCATTGAGGGCCAAACTGACTGAAAATTTTTAACTTAATAGTCCGGTGAATTCACCGAAGATACCATACCAACCGTAGGCTTCAACATGCGCAAGATAACGAAGGGGAATGTATCAATGAAATTATGGGATATAGGTTCAATCCAGGATATATTCATGATGTATATTTAATGTCAGAGTGCTGACATGTTTTCTTCCCACTTCTCTGTAGGCGGACAGCCACGATTTCGATCAATGTGGGAGCGATGTGAGTTCATTTTATGATAAAGTCTAGTTGACCCTGCTCGAATCCTCTGACCGGCGATTTTCTTTCTTTCTCTTCAACCTCAGATTGCAGGAGTGTCAATGCCATTGTGTAAGTCTACAAAGTAGTCGTAATTCCCGCAAAATTGAGATTCAGGCGCTGACCTTTTTTTGTAGATTTGTGATAGATTCAGCCGATTCATCAAAATTTGAAGCCGCAAAGACAGAACTGAAGAATCTATTGGATCGGCCGTCGCTGGCCAATATTCCGGTTTTAGTTTTGGGCAATAAAAACGACCTCCCTGGAGCTTTATCTGTCGAGGAAGTAATCGACGTTCTGTAAGCTTTTATTGTCATTCTTCTGGCTACCCCGCGGGCGTATTTACTCACAAAATTGTTGCAATTATACCCTTGAACAGAGATTTAAAATCTGTAACGGAAAGGGAAATCGCCTGTTATTCGATATCGGCGAAGAATCAAGTGAATATCGACATAACGCTTCAATGGCTGACGAAACATGCTGGTTCAAAGTGAGATTTTGGTACACCTTGCACTTAATTTTAATCCCAATGTATAAATGTTTATAATTAGTTATCTGTAGCAAAGTTGAAAAATATCTCGAGAATACTTCTGAGCCGCTTACACTGTATCGGGTGTTCTTGGCAGCCCTGCTTCCGTTGAAGTTCATTGCGTAGCGAGAGCCATTACACACCTTCAATTCAAACGCATATCCATAGCCCTTTTCCCCTGAATGCTTCATAGAATATCTCTGCCTCTGAAGCGATGGCCGCTATCGCGAAACAATCTGTTAAGTTGTTTACTTTCTTATCGAAGCTCTGCTTCGAAAGTTGTTGCGACACGATCACTCAGCGTGGGTGGAGCCTGCAAAGACGGAAGTAATACTCAGAATTGTAGAGTTGTAAACATCCCAAAGCCAGCAGTTCTAACTCTATGTGTCTTCAGGTTTAGACAAGATTACAGTCGACGCATCGAAAGATTATAGCCAATTTTATCTCCATCTTCCTTTAAGACCGCTTGTTCAGGACCCGCTTCGACAAGCAAAGTCTTCCGCTACTTCGGACAGGAGCGGTATTTCAAGTAATTCAAACATATGTCGCTTCATTGTTCCGGTGGATTCTACGGCATTGCAATTGATACAAGATATAAAAGAGGAATTCCCGCAAGCAAAAGTGTCTGTGACGAGAGGATACAAAGGTGAAATTGTGGACATTGAAAGTCTACGTATAACTGACTTAATTCGAGGTGGCCTTGTTTTATGGCTGAATGGGAACAGTACAACTATAGATAACTCTACATTTCTCCGTAAGCGACAAAGTTTTTTTTTTAGTTTGGTTCGAATTGGGATTGGGAGCTCACCCGTCGACTTCACGATTCTTAGAAAAACTACGGCATGCAAAATCTGATCTGTTGTCGGTGACTATCGACAAGAATAATCTGGCAAAAGCAAAGGAGAATTTGGATTTTCTGTCAGAAAGGAGGACGAAAGCGGTTGTTTATGGGGGAGGGGCGTTCCTGGTGTCTGAACTAGCCGGTATCGTCTATTTGACTTATGAATTAGGATGGGTAAGACTATTAAGCTGTCTATGTTGCAATATATTGGTTATTTTCTAATATTTTATATTCATTAGGATCTGATGGAACCGACGAGTTACCTTCTTGGTTTAGGTACTATCATTGGAGGTATGACCAGCAAATTTTCATTAGTCTGAAAGAACGTTACGTTGAATTTTTTTGCACAAACGTAGGTTCAGCGTTTTATGCTTTCATGAGAAGAGAGTACACTTATGAGAATGCAGGAAATCATTTATCGGATTGGATCCGGACGCGAGTGTACAGGAAGAACAATTTTTCAGTGGAGAAATTCGAGAATCTGCTCAAGGATTGCAAGACAAGGGAGGAAATACTTGATCCGCTGATAGCTAAATTTCTGCCTCAAAGTCAAAAGGCATCTTTAGGTTTGAGGCAGCGCAATCTTTGAATATTGAAATGAATGTAAATTTAGTGGTGGCTGAATAGACTCTGCTGGCTCCTACAATAAATTAACCTTTGTTCGCGGACTACAAAACGATACCAAGAACGAGACCTGTCGTAATCTCATCAACCATAACTTTTATGGATCCTATTATTCCGAAGACGGATCAGTATGTTGCTGAAAGCCAGCATGAACCGTCGTCATCAATGCAGCCATTGTCGGTCTCTATAGATGACGGTTTGGTCCAGCGACCCGCCAGACCACAGCGACAGCGAACCATGCCGGATATAAGAGGAGCGACAAGACAAGCAAGGGACAAATTTCAATTGACACTTGCAAAAGCAAAAACATTCGCTGATGGGTTGAGAAAGAAACCGAAAAAATTTGAATTTCGAGACTTGTTCCCTTTGATCGGGTCAGCTTTGCAGGTGCCGTTTCTACATTTCGCCAGAGGAGAAAATGACGAACGAATGGTGAATTTATTATTTATGATACGATAAAGTTTCTCTCTCTGATTTCTCAAGCTCTATAGCCCCCGATTATATTGGAAGCATTAAATGTCGCCATAGTAGACAGTGATTTGCCCTCTGATTCACCCTTCACCCTTACGAAATTCACTATCGAACTCGAATATGGTCCTCACATATGGGTCATACAGCGTACGATTAATGATTTTATTAGGTTACATTCCCAATTATCAGTGAGGAAATTAACTCATCCGAGAAGACTTGGAGAAATACCAAAATTTCCAAATCAAATCCGTTATGCGTTCGAGAGGGCAAAAGAAGGGCTCACTTCGGAGGCAGATGAACATAGAGTGGCTGGAACCAGAAAATCCAGAAGATTGGCATTACAAAGTTATCTGCAGAAGCTTGTCAAATCGATGAGCATGAAGGTAACAATTCTTTTCCCTTGACTGACCAGATCACCGATTGACTGTTCAACCTTCAGACTCATATAGAAGATTTGTACGAGTTTTTAAATCTTAGTTCAACATCATTCCGCTCAGGAGTCAAAGAAAAACCCAAAGAGCAGCGTTTGCGGCTGCGGGGACAGAAAGTGTATTTTAGTCCCTGCTTTCCAGGTAAACCAATTTTCATCCATTTTGATGTCTTCATTGTCTAATTCTTTTGGAACTTCAATATGCAGTATCTTTCACAAGTGAAACAGATATTTGGGCACAAGTTGGATCTACTTATGTAGCAGTTTTCTCGGCTCCGTTTCGCCTCGATCCGATGGCACTCATTCTTTTCGACAACTCGTGTAAAGTAATGACCCGCAAGCAGCGATCTCGAGTGAAACTGAAACGTCATCGGACTTCCGTTTACAGTCATTTTCGCAATTTCGAATTCGAGTATCATTCAGAAAAAGACGAGATTGAATGGTATCAGCGCATCCATTCGTCCATTGATCAATGCAGCTGGTCAAAGTTACATAGATATCAGTCCTTCGCTCCCATTCGACCGCACTGTCTCGCATCCTGGTATGTGGATGCATCGGATTATTTTGAAGCAGTATATAACGCCATATTGAGCGGTTGGTATATATTTTCCGTGACGTTTGTAGATATGACATTTCTAATCGTATTTTAATTTATATAATAAGCAAAAGACGTCATATTCCTTGCGGGATGGTGGATATCTCCAGAATTGGTGAGCAGTTCGATAGATAAAAGCGTTTCAAGGTGAACTTGATCTAACTGTTTTCAACCACCTAGTATTTGCGAAGACCGCCGCCAGATCACGAGAACTCACGGCTAGATCGCCTGTTAAAGAAAAAAGGTATCGTCACCCCCTTTGTATATCTTTATATAGCAATTCAGATGGAAAATTAACTGCAATATAAATTGAACAAGCCGAAGAAGGTGTTCTTATTTATGTCCTGCTATACAAAGAAGTCACTTTAGCATTACCCATTAATTCACTATATAGGTAGTTAAATTTCATTGCGTTTTTTCCATTGGTCATCTAAGGCTGATGGATTTTTTGAATTTCGGTTAGCAAAACTCGATTAAGAAGTTTACACCCGAACATGAAAGTGTTTCGACATCCAGATGCGAGACCATTACCTATTCCGTGGGCTGTACGTTAACTCTTCTATTTTTTTTGGTGTTCTTTCTGAAGTCCCACTGAGATGATCTAACAATCAGTAAAACTGTTGACAGCATCACGAGAAACTTGTAGTGATTGATTATACAACCGCATTCATCGGAGGTAGTACTATCTGTCTTGTAATTCCTTCTTTTGTTACGCTGACCTCTGGGTGAACCGTAGGTATTGATCTATGCTTTGGACGATACGATTCGCACAATCACCCCGTTATGGATTCGTTCCCCGAGATTTGGCCTGGGCAAGATTATTCCAACCCTAGAGTGGCTGATTTTCGAGATGTCGACGAATATCATAAACAATTGGTAATTCAATTTTTTGCTTTTTTGAATCAAATATGACACATTCACATTACATTTTAGATTGATAAACGAAACACCCCTAGAATGGGATGGCACGATATAAGCGTATGTGTTCAAGGCTCCATGGATGTCGCCTGGCATTTCATACAACGATGGAATCACTGCAAGATGGATAAAGCGCCGGATAAAGAAATATTCCCGTTAATTATTCCGCCCGATGATCTTTCAAAAGATGTAGAGAAGAACGGAAAATCTTGTACTGCGCAAGTTCTGCGAAGTGTAGGATTTTGGAGTTCTGGGTCGTTGACAGAGCCCTCGATAGCCAATGCATATTTAAATTTAATTGAAAATTCGGAGCGGTTTTTGTATATTGAGAATCAATTTTTCGGTGAGACGTGATATCTGCTTCTCCCCTTTATCTTATCACACCTTTGTTAACGAAAACTCACAATAGTGACTGCCAGCGGAGCAACGAATTACGTCCGAAACAGAATAGGAGAGGTAATGCCATTAAATTAGGATAGTACATTGAACAGATGAAGTAACCGTGTGACAGGCTATTTACCAGAGAATTGTGAAAGCGTATCAGAAAAATCAAAACTTCAAAGTTATCATTTTGATACCGTTATTACCTGCATTCGAGAATCCCGTTGATGCAGCAACAGCTGGTACTATTAGGTAATGCAATCTAGGTTCTTCTACCTCTGGCAAAACAGTCCGTATTAACCACTGAATGTAGGCTTGTCATGAATTTTCAGTATGAATCCATATCGAGGGGTACGAAATCTCTGCTTGGACGGCTGAAAGAAGTTGGCATACCACACGAAAAATACATTGGCTTTTTTTCGTTACGTTCTTTCTCTCCTCTCATGAGAACCCGGTCTGCCGTTGACATACACAAGGGAGCAAATCCCAATGAAGTGGTTGATTTCGTAACTGAACAAACTTATGTTCATTCTAAGTTGATGATTGTTGGTATGTACTGATGCTGTTATGTAGAATTTTTTGAATAGATTCGTAATATGTTTTGTAGATGATCGTTATGTTATTGTCGGCTCTGCAAACTTAAACGATAGAAGTTTGTTGGGTGATCGAGATTCAGAAGTCGGTGTCGTGATAGAAGACAACCAAAAAATCAGTATACAGACGAACGGTGAAACGGTAATTTCTGGCTGTTCATCCCGTCTCTCGAACCTCACCAGCTATTTCCCTCGCTAATGCCATGGTTAATGTTTTACCTTTGTTCTAGATCGAAGTATGCGAATTCGCGCATTCCCTGCGTGTCCGTTTATTTCGTGAACATTTAGGATTACTTTCCTCCAACGTATCCCCATCATGGAATCAAGACGGTCAGGAGCTGGTCAATCAATTATTGAATGATCCATCATCAAATGAATTCTTTGAGAAGATTTGGTGTGATACCGCTGACAAGAACACTGCCATATTCCGTGAAGTGTTTTCAGCGGTTCCTGATGATACGGGTTTGACATTATTTCTCTTGGATTTTTTCTTTGGTTTCTGGCTAACATTGTTGAAAAGTAACGTCCTGGGACGAGTATTATCAATTTAAAAATCCCAATACCCATCGAACTGCCTTGAATTTACCGATGGACGCGATTTCGGAAAAATTATCAAAAATAAGGGGACGTTTAGGTTCGTTAATAATTCTCTTGACTGACATATTTTATCAACATTACATTCTGACTTTATCTATTCGCTAGTCCGATTTCCGATTCGTTTCTTAGAAAAAGAAGCCTTGGGAGCTAGTACCTTCTCGAGAGAAAATCTTGTTCCGGTTGATGTATTTGTATAGTTTTGGGGATTTTGTACTATAATAGTTGGTGATACCCCTTATGATTGTATAGTTGTTTGTTTTTGAAAAGATTCCATTCTCATAGGACATGTGTATAAATTGTAAACTGCGTGTTAAAGTAGCCCATCTTTTGGAACCACTCCAAAACGACCGTCGGCTCAAGCTGTCTCGTACTCTCGCCATTTTTAGAAGCCCGTGGGCATGTTCGTTATGCAACAGCTTTCTCAAAGTTATATAGACCCTGCTATGACATGAACAACGAATCGTAGGAGAAATCCATGACCAGATAGAGAAAATGGTATATAAAATATTATATCTACAGATAATGATACATTTGAATTTAAATTTCAGTTATTACAACTTTGTTTCTTGCTTGTGGCCGCCTATTCGAATTCGTGAGTAATCATTTTCTTAAAAACATTTCAAAACTTCGAACTTACCACTCTGATGACTCTCAGAACTTCTCTGTGGTTTCGATACGCCACTTGTACTAGCAATTCTTGACGACCCTTTCACCTTGCGTTCCATCAACAATAAGGAATATAAATTCCTCAACGATTGCACCTCTTCTCTTGTCTTTGAATGTACATTCCGTAAATGTTGTAAATCCTCCTGAATTTTCAAATGCTCAGTCATCAACGCCAAATTCTGCTTTGATTCCAAAGAAGCCAAGTTGGCCGATAACATTTCAATGTCAGATTTTATTTGATCGTGTTCGGATAATAGTATATTTGAGGTATCGACTAGACTCAGGTTGGCTTCCATAGGACTGAAGGGTGAGTTTGTCGTTAACTGAAGCAAGGGGTCCAGTCTTTCCATGATCATTTGAATCTGTTCTTCTAATGTTCCAATAGCCAATTTCAAATTTTGATTTTCAGCTTGTAATGAGTGAACCTGGTTATTGAGAATTTCGATTTGATTGTCATGTTGATGTATAAAGGTTTGTAAAGCAATGTATGGGCAGGCGGTCTTGTGGGTTGAAAGTTCACTGAAACAACCAGACCACTCGCAACCTTTTTCTGACATGTCACAGGCCACTGTTCGTTTGTCGCATGACGCTTGATGAGACTGGAGAAGTGGTACGAGGACTTCAACAGAGCAAAATGAGCACGGGTGCAACTGAGGAGAACAGCTCGAGGCGAGATGGTCCTAGAGGAAGAACACTCTCGATTAATGAAGACTTCAACCTGGTTGAAATACATAAATGTGTAATACCTCTATTTCAATAAATTTGAGTTCCAAACCACATCTATCACATGCTATATGTCGGTGAGGGCAATCCTTAAGATGTGATTCCAAGTCCTTTCTTTTCAGTTTTAATTCACAACCCGCTATCGAACAGGCGACTTCGGAATATTCGCATTCTTTCAGATGGGAAAACAAAAACTGCCGCTGGAATGCGCTTGTACATCCGTCATTTGGGCAATGTACATCTAACTCGTCCACCATGTTTGAAATGATTTTTACGTCCAAACTCAACGAATCTGAAGATATCGACTTTCGGCAAGTTGGACAATTCGGCTTAATTTCGAGGGATTTCTGAATGCAATGTTCGCAGAATGTATGACTATCATGTTGAGATTAGGAGAAGGTTAGCTCTTCGACAAACTCATATGAATAGACGCAGATTTCAAACGAACAGACCCACAGTCGGCGGTGACTGGATGAAAGAAGGGACAGGTGCAGATTGGACAGATCAAATTCTGATTTATATCTTTGCAATAGACAAGAGAGCGATAAAGTGCACTCTTTTCCATGGATAGAATACAATAAAATGAAAGTCGTCGCAGATGAGGTGCTATTTTACTTCCTTTCAATTGCCAAGCCACAGGTCACGAAACCTTGCAAAGTGCGACTTTCCGTGAGAAAGGGTGTTTCGCTCTCCAAATGACGATAGGGGTTTTTCCCGTAAGGGTAAAATGCCATTCCAATGCGACGGCCAGCTGAAGCATTTCCCTCTGCATTCTTTGATTGAAACATCGTGTAATCTGTTTGATTTGAACCATCTGCTACATCAGCCTTCTGTGACGTCACATCAGGGCCGCTTTGAATTCTGGGGATTTATATACTTTGATGCTTCACTTCATGAAGATACAATTCCATTCATCAAAGTATCATGTCGAACACCAACAAAAATCTGAAAGCACAACTCGAGCAAGAGTACGAAAGGGCATCGCATGTTCAACCAAAGTCCGCGAAGGATGCAAAGCACCCGCACATTGCTGAGGCTAATGCTCACCGAGAAGCAGCTGAACATGTAAGCATTAGATGATTTCATTTTACGAATTTCCATGAGCAAGCTCCCTTTCCACTAATTTGTGGATTGATTTTTGCTCGCAGGCCTCTCGGCTTCATGAGGAACGAACAGGCAAACCCTTGGTTTTCGACAGCAGCCATGGCGTCATTGGAGAAAAACAACGAAATACCAATTCTCGAGCACATGTCAGTGAGGTATGTGCTACTTGCTTTCTTCCTCTTTAATCTATTTTTCGATGGAATGATAACATAATCATGGCAGAATGAACCGAGGCAACACGAAGTTAGAACCACTGCCTCCAAAAAAGAAATCGGCCCACACGGTGAAAATCTTTAGTCTGGGTTACTGCTGAGATGAGCTAGCTGACTAGTTGGTCGAGTGCTTTTTTTTTGCTGTGGCAATGTGTTATGATATGAAATATGTCATTTGTCAATGACTAAATTGCAAAGTCCTGTTCTGTATATGTGTCTTTGCTCTTGGCATTTTCTGATTCCAAACGTTAAATGGGCGTGTTCACCTGGCGGATCCAATCGATATCAGGGTATCACTGACGACGTGGCAACTCTTTGCCCACAACTTTGCCAGCTCGTTCACACGAAATCGCAATAAATAGAGGGGCGGTCGCTCTGGAGCAACTCATACTTACCTTAATAGGAATGACAGCCAGAGCATAAGCGAACTTGAAGTAATCGATCCAATACCGTGATAAAACGGCACCAGATGTACCAGCGACTTCATACCAGATATGGACAGTCGAGTCCATTCGCTTTAGCTTGGTCTCATCTCCGCCGACAATATCTTGCGGGATGACTCTTCTGATTAATTCGACAATTCCGTGAAATATTCCAACCAGAGGGAAAATCAGGAACAGAATATAGGGGTTCCATTTACCGGGTTCTGCGGACGCAAGGGAAATTTCAGCTGTCAGTCTTTGATATCTCCGATAATAATCAAATATAAATTGTTACTCACGACTTGAGCTGAGGCCACCCTGTGTAAAACCTTCCATGAGGGGAATAGTAGCAATAATTCCTCCGAAAGCCCAGATGGAAACCGATAGTACTTTGCCGGTTGTATATCGTTTAATCAATGGGGCTACCATTAGAGAACCGATACACTGAGTAGCATAATTGATGGCTTGAAGAGTAGACCAAGTAGTATTCGGCTTATGTGGTATACGACTGAGGGCGAGTTGAGAGATACATCCTGGAGATAAGAGAAAAGAAGCGCACTATCAGCAATCTATGAAAATACTAATAAACCCAATTTTCTGAACAGTCGCCCCATGAACACAATAGCGCCAAACTGCGAACTTATGATGTGCAATCATCGTGATCACTAACCTGACAACGTCTCGAGAGAAAACTTGTACAACATAATTCCAATGGTGTATATCATGAGATTTCTCTTCTCGAGGGCCGAGAAAGAGTTGAGCAGCGACGACATTCTTGCAAATACCAGAAAGCGAGAAGGAAGCGAACTTTGGCCGAACGGAGAGACAGCGACAGAATATTTAAATAAAAATTTTTCGGCGACGATGTCTATGAATGAAGCTTTATATACAGCTAATCTCGATTTTTTTCCGGCTTGAGTCGAAATCAAAATTATTGTTCTGGGGCGGGGACGTGTCGCAAACGAATCGGGACGGAGGTCGTAACACGTTCCACCAGAATGTTTCCACTCCTCGGAGATTGAAACAAGGGCTATTCAAAACTGGTATTAGCCCCAATCTATATCAACGTCACCATCGTGGATACATTCTAGAAGGAAAGGCAGCCAATGGTCGTCAAGAAGAGGCTTACGAATCAGACTCTGAATCCTCATCCCCGCTCTTCGTGAGTCTATCGTCATGAATCCCGGGCATGGCTTGGTGAGGGCCAATCATAAATTTAAAGTCGCTTACATTAATTTAACATGGAGTCCACGCCTTACCATGCCACGGTACATCGGGGCAACTAACACTCTGGTGTAACAGGAATAAACTAATTTTGAGTTTTATAAATTGAACGTGTGTTGAACTTGAATTAGCCTGCGTCGAGACCGGACTGGGAAAACGTTCGCTGTCTGATACCTCTTGGGCGGGGGGTGAGGAGTCATCACTCCTCCAGAACGTATGTGTTTTTGAAATGTTACAGATCAGCGAGGTGCTGATATGCTACCGACATCACAGTGAGCTCATGAAGGTTGTCGAAGGGCCCAACTTTCTTCATGGACTTTTTTGTCTGACCAATGTAAGGAGATTGATAAGGTGTTTTTTCCGAAGGCTTTACCAATTGGTCTGGTTCCATTGTGCGTATATTCTTTTATTCTATATTTTCATTTATGCGGTGTGATAAATATATTACTACCAAGTGTCTTTCACTCTGAAGCGTTTGCCAGTACACAATAGATACTATTTAAGCTGTGCACATAGAGTTTGTCTATATTTATGTGAAAGCAGGGCAATGATGTGGGGATTGCGAGTGGATTGTGGGGGTTAGAAACTTTGAAGTAAAACGTCCATGAAAAGGCTTTCCGTGGGGCGAGGGAATGCGGAGGCGCGCATGAAACAATGGCAAGATTTGGCAATTGAGGTTTATTTTCATTTTGCTCCAGAGACAGTCATCTTGAACAGAGTTGGGACGAATACAAAGATGGCGAGGAGAGGCAGGACAAGGGTTTTGGCGTGGGAAGGAGGGAGTGTTGAGAATGGCGAAATAATATACGGTGATAATAGTCAGTGTTCGCCGGGTGCGCAGTTGAAAATTTGGTTGAGCCACACGGGTTGCTTATCTGCTGTTATCTGCAGCATCGTGCTCGCCCTGGATTGTCGCTCCCTCCTCTGCCATTCCACACCACACATTCCGATATCTATAGTTATACACTCCAGTACCATCCCATCCTACCCGCTATCCTCAAACTCCCTCTCCCCCCCACTCACTGCCCCCCCAAAAGTATGCATTGCAATGTCATCTCAGCCGCACACTCCAGAAAAGTTTCATCCAATCTCTGAACTATCTTCCGGCTTCAGAGACCTGGAATTTCTCAATCAACGGATAAGTTTATTGAGACCAGAGAGAGAACCCGCTAAAGAAAAGACAAGAGACAGATTGGGGTCCAGGAATCTACCCGCAATCGATAAAGACGATGCATCACCCACTACTCCCGCATTCACTGACTCATCCAAACCTGACCATGTCATCACCACAAGTTCGTTAATTTCAACTAAACAATTGCCAACAGCGGCAGAAAAGCTGAATAAAATGTCGTGGAGGTGGAAAAAGTTCTTTCTTGGTCCCATTTCCAAACTCAAAGACATGGATGCAGTCGTAGACACAGACATTCACAAACTATCGACTCACTCCTTACCTGGAAATTCAAGACAAAATGAATTGACCGAACAAAGCACACCTATTGTTGCTACTCCTGTTAAAACTACCATCGGCTTTAAACCCGCTCAGGTCGTAGAAACAAAAGCAGACTCGAGTAAAGACAAGGAATCTAGCAAAGGCCATGCAAGATCGAGGTCTTGGACAACGGCTTTTCAAGATGCTATTTCTGCCAAGTCATCTAATCCTGTACCTTCCCAGAATGATCCGTTACAAAAGATTGGAACCCAGAATACTTCCAGTGCGTCGGTTTTTTTTTTTGGCTGTTTAGATTTGAACACAGCTTCATGCTGACTCTTTCTATTTCCTATTTAAGGTAATCCATTTCCGGCTTCCAAAGATTCGGTTGCTGCAAGATCTCCCCTCCTGTCACCTACACAAGGTTACCCGGAGCCTCCTCCTCTCAATAATCCACCAAAATCACCCCTCCCAAACCTACCACCTCTCAAGATTGCTCCGCCAAAACTTTCGGTCGGTTTTGTCAATCCTCCTGTAAACAACCTCGTATTACCCAATTCCATTCCCATACCAGCTCCAGCTCCAGTTCTGAGTTCGCCTTTGATGTCAGAATCTTTTCAATCTGCGCCTGGTTTAACTGTCGAATCTGGTTCGAGTTCTTATCAACGACACACCCTACCGCGAGTAAGCAATTCTTCGTCAAATTCGGCCACATCTCCTTCCAATGTTACAGCTTCGAAACCCATCCGACTTCCTAGACGGTCATCATCCACCACAGTTGTCCTGAAAAAATCAAACTCCTTGTCTCGGCGAGGTAGCACCAAGACTTCTTTGAAACGACCATCCATCTTCCCCCAAAGTTCATCTTCGTCATTGTTCAGCTCATCTTCATCCAATTTACCCAGTCTTTCAACCTCTCTTTCATCCCCGTCCAGCAGTTTTACCCCCACAACCCCCGCCTCTCAGTTTTTGTCTCAGTTTATGAACGCCAATCCTCAGGTCGGATCTCCTTCCCCATTGTCGGCTTCTTCTTCTCAGCCTCCATGGGGCAGCCCCTCATGTCCGACATCTTCGTTGCCTTCAGCTGTGGACATTCGATCCAATAGGACCCAGCCACAAAGTGGCATATCAACTATGGGAAGCAGTCCAGCTGTCAGTTTTCTAGCGTCTTTTGCTGATTCACGTAGTCCGCAGGACGACACCTGGTGTAGTGTTTGGGAAGGAGGCTTTATCGTCGAGGAAGGTGATGAAGTCGGTGAATATGTTGTTGGTATGTTTTCAGTCTCCGTATCTTCTGTCCCGCTATATTATCGCTTAATCGAACTGACATAACACTATTTACCATATCATATAGGTAAACAAATCGGCACCGGGACGTTTTCTTCTGTCCACGAAGCCTTCCTTCACAACTCAGAAACGAATACTACAGAAGTCTTTGCCCTCAAGGTAGTCTTAGACAAAGACAAAATACCCTCTCCAACACCAACGCATCCAGTTTCATTGCCCGGCTCATGGGATTCCGGTCAGAAGCGAGCCCGAACGAATACACTGCCCTCATATTTGGGTCCACAAACTGCCCCGGCCATTCCATATCCCGATCCAATGGAGTCGATTGGTAAATCGGCGGTAGAAGGAAAGGACGATAAATCTGATTTCTTCTCACCACTAGAGCACGAAATCGACCTTTGGAAAAACATCCATCATCCGCATTTGTTGGAATTGAAGGATGTCATAACTACTCCAGAGGCAATGTTCATTTTTTCAGAATATGTTACGGATGGAAACCTGTTAACGTTGGTTAATGAGTGGGATCGAATATGTTTTTCGACTCCTATCCATGGTGATAAAGATGTTGCAAGTGATGGCATTCTAGACATTGGTGCAGAATGGATCAAGATAGCTAGGTCTATTAGTAGTCAGGGCCAACTAGATATTGATTCTACAGCATTGGACGAAATCGACTTAGAGCAAATACAGGGATCTACTGGCAATTCTCTTTCTCCGAAGCCACCGAAATCCTCGCAGAAAAAGTTGTTGCCGTCACACATTCGTCACCGACAAAAGTCACAGCAAACTGTTCGATTGACTCGATCCCAGTCAGTTTCGTTAGAATCGTTGGATGCTTTTAAATCGAGAAGAAGCAATGGGTCACCCAAGGCGTCAGCACCGACGTCGTTTCCCTCTGTCAATTCATCATCTTCTCTCCATTCCGCCTCATCTAAATCACGTCATACTCGAACAACTCTTGGGTTACCAGAATCATTCGCCCGTTCCATATTTTCTCAATTATCTGCAGCTATAAAGTACCTTCATGACGAAGTTGGAATACTCCACCGTGATCTAAAATTGGAGAATGTGCTATGTAGCTTTGAATGGGTAATAGTTTCGGTTTACATTGATCAAAATGGAAACGAGATCGATCCGCTAGAAATTCTAAACCTATTGCCGCCCCTGTCCCCTATTTCTACCTCCAACGTACCCCCTTACAATTGTAATATCGACACAACGAAGCTGAGAAAGGTACTGAAGAGAAAACTACTCAAGGTTCATGTTAAACTATGTGATTTTGGATTGTCAGATTGGATCGAGCCTACGAAACAAAAACTTGTAGAGTTGGTTTTGAATATGCGTGGCGAGCCATTACCGACTCCTACGACTTCGTCATTCACTACCTCAAATCCTGATGCGCAAGAATCTGAACTTCAAATGGTTCGAAACAACCCTATGTACACAACCCACCATTACCTCGGTAACCTACTCCCAGCGAACAATCCGACTTGTTCGATACCATCGAAATCAAACTCCAGTAAGGCATGCACCGGTAGTAAATACGTTCACGAAGCAATGGGTAGTTTGGAATATTGCTCCCCAGAAGAATTAGCTCCTGACTGTGTTCTTGTTGAGAGGAACTCTCCTTATTCTTTGATGAATCCTTCGTCTATCCAAGACTCTATGAATTTACTGTCATCGCCCGACCATCCTTCCGTCGTAACATCGCCTTCGCAAGCGTCCATCGCCGCCCTAGAGAAATTAGTTACACGATACTTGACATCGAGTGAGATCTGGAGTCTTGGAGTCATATTGTACGCTTTGCTGACAGGGATGATGCCCTTTCAAGCTGAGTTTGAACCAAGGCTAGTCAAGCTCATCAGGGAGGGAAAGTATAATCCACTTCCAATTTGTGAGATTGATGAAACAGATAAAGAAGGGTTACAATGGATCAAAGACATTGTCGGTTGCGTACCCGAAGAAAATTTGGGTGAATTGTTTAGCATTATTTATGAAGCCGATTGTGGCATGAAAGGATCGAAAGTGAATGATGAATTGAGTTTGAGCTCGAGTAGTAATGGAATGAAGAAATTGAAGGCTTCTCAATTGGAGACTGTGATGGAAACGACTGAAGAATATCGAACTACCCCATCACATTCTCGAAATCCATCGTTGACTATCGGAAAATCAAACGGTATTGTTAATGGAGCCACCAATTCGTTGAATCAAGATTCCAGTGTGCCACCAACGAAACGGAAGGTTACAAAGTTACCGCCACCAAGTCTTTTACATTTCCGCGATCATGATGGAAAGGTTACAGAAGAGGCGGCAAAAGTATTGAGCGGTTGCTTTGCTATTGATTGGAGAACTAGATGGAATTGTGAAACCATTGAAAAGTGTGAATGGTTTAAAGTTTAAGAACCGGCACTTCGATCTCGAATATGTCAAATAATCGGGTCACGATTTGATGTCGCCCGTTGGCAATAACTATTTCAAAGTTTTAAGTAGACGATTGATGTTGTGGTTGGTTGCTATTGCCTGTCGCTTATCTGTAATTAAAAGATTGATTGCCAAGGGACATGATTTCTATATATTTTGTAATATTAACTATGCATGGAGATACCTGTACTTTATTCTTTTCTCATTGTCCCTGGTAATGTAAGATAAACATGTTATTTTAAGTATTAAATTGAATATTAGTGAATATCAACACGACTTGCATTTATTGAGTGAATAAGGCGTGCTAGTGTTACACTTGATTAAAATGCATAACTTTGTTGCCGACATTATACGGAGAGATTTAATATAATAAAGATAGTATAGGACTGATAAATATAAATATTATACATGTATTTTTTACAAAGGTGTGAATGTGAATATAACTATGTATCTTTTCATCTATGAAATTATATTGTCCGAGCATTACCTTTCACCAACCGTTGCATTTTCCAAACAATCACGAACTCCGCTGACCTTCGATCCCAAGGAATTCCATTTTCGTATCTCAATATCTCACATTTCGGCCCATCTGTTTCCCCAATACCACAAGCGATGAGTTCTATCGTATCGTCGTTTATAAAGTCAACCGTTCAAAGTACTTTATCTCGAGTCGTTGGGCCTGGGAAGGACTTGCCAAACATCAATGTAGGCGAGAAAGTGGATGAAGTCGACGGGATATGGAATCTTTATAGCGGGTTTAAAAGAGTAATTATAATATGTTTGGGTGTAATTAACTACAATGTGGGCTTACTTTGTACTTTGTGCTTTGAAATTCATTGTAGGACGATAACACTCCTGTGACCATATTTATTTTCGATGTCGCTACCAAGAAAGAGAAATTACCGTTAGCTCAAAACGCATTCAAGAAGATAAAAATGATTCGACATCCTGAATGTCTGAAATATATCGATGGCGTACAGGTTTTTATTATCTGTTCAATTCATCGACTCTATTAATGATTTTGGAGTTGTTGTGTTCTAACCAATGGCTTTTGGGTTTTGGGTAGACTGATTCGAATATTTATATCGTTACCGAGGCGGTGTCCCCGTTATCGACTTCATTGCAAAAGGATGGAAGAGACCCGAATTTATTGTTACTAGGTTTATTCAAGATTGCGGTGAGTGTGCTTTTTATCGCTCGGTTTTGAAACGTACGATTTAACGGATTTTACGTTTGCGGAATGGGTTTTAGACTGCGGTTCAATTCATCAATCGAGATTGTCAGTATATTCATGGTAATATTAAGCTATCTTCCATCTTTGTAACAAAATCGGGTGAATGGAAGTTGGGTGGCTTTGACATGGTCAGTTCGATGAAGGAAGATATGCCAATTATCACGGTAAGGAGGTTTTTGCTGATCGGTTGTGTGTACGGTAGATGCGGTATAGTGGTTGTGACTTACTTTTTTTATCCTTGGTAGAATTATGCCGGACTGATGCCTGATATGATGAGAATTTGTCCACCCGAAATCAGAACACACGGTTGGGCTGTTCTTCGAGAGTACGTTAGCTCTTTTAGTGATCCAGTATGGTTGTAGATATTTCCGTAGTCTGACTTAAGCGGATTATTTTATAGCCAAACTACCGTACATTCAACAGATTCGTGGCTCTACGCTGCCCTTGTAACCGAAGTTTACAACTATAGAGTCTCGGCACCAGATCAAGTGGGACAACAAGGCAATATTCCGCCCGATTTATATGCGCAGTTGCGATACTTTGCGGCCCCGAATCCGAGTATACGTCCAGACATGACATTATTCTTGGAAGTTGGACAACGAAAAAACGGTTACTTCAACGGTGACTTTATCAAGACTGTACTGTTTCTGGAGAACTGGAGTATAAAAGAAGCACACGAAAAAGATGCATTCATTAGGTGTGTTTTATATTTGCGATTAACTGTAGTGAATTGTCTGAAACTGATACGTGGGTTCTAGGAATATCGCCTCAGTGGTACAGGATTATCCTCAGGAGTTTTGTAAATTTAAAGTATTACCGCAACTATTGAGCGCATTGGAATACGGAGCAGGTATGTCCAAAGCAATCGTGAAACAGTTTTAGGATATCTCTTTAACAAACCGCAATCCCTTAGCACCTTCAAAAATCATCACCCCCATTCTCAAAATCGGACAAAGTTTATCGAAACCTGAATACGATCAGATCATTGTTAACGCATTAATCAAATTGTTTGCTTCTCCTGATCGATCTATACGACTCAGTTTACTCGAATGTTTAGAAACGTTTATTGATCGATTAGACAATAAAGTTGTGAATGATAAAATATTTGGAAGTATTGCAAGTGGCTTCTCGGATGTTGTACCACTGATAAGAGAACAGACAGTTAAAGCAATGTTGCTTGTGGCACCGAAAGTAGGTTATTGCCGCATTGTCCAATTTCCGCGAAGGACAACATGCTGACTTTGTTCCGATTAGTTGTCTGAACGAACGATAAATAATGACTTGTTACGCTACCTTGGCAAATGTCAAGCGGATGAAGAACCAGGGATTAGAACGAATACTACAATCTGTTTGGGCAAAATCAGCAAACATTTGAGCGAATCGGTATTTAAAAAATTCTTACCTTACTTTGTAAAACTGCTGTGACCTTTTTGCTAATTGTTATTTGTAGACAAGGAAAAAAGTATTGGTACCGGCCTTTGCGAGAAGTATCAGAGATCCTTTCCCACCCGCTAGACATGCTGGTTTGCTGGCGTTTATCGGTATGAGAAGCTTCTCTACCAGTGCCATGGCGAATGTATCAACGTCTGACCTGATTTGACTTCATAGCGACTGCCGAGTATTACGATGCGGAAGATTTGGCGACCAAAATTGTTCCGTCAATTGCGCCGTGTACAATTGATACTGAGAAGTAAGGCACTTCAGTAATTCTGTCTGCATAGTTGAGTTCGGACATAACTCTACTGTAATAGATCCATCCGAACACAGGCGTTTAAAGCAATATCTGTGTTTATCAAGAAACTTGAAACGATTGCAGAATCAATGCCTGAAACTGCCGCCCCGGTTCCGAATCCGAATCAACCTCAGCAATCATCAGTGCCTGGATCAGGCGTCCCTACCGCGGTTTCCTCTTCTGATAATTGGGGTTTTAACACTATCGCTAAGAAATTGACTGGAGTGAATTTAGATCAAGCTCCAGGATCTACCCCAACCCAGACGACTCTTGCGCCAACATCAGCCGTCCCTTCAGCGCAACCCAACACAACGTTTACGACACCAAGAAATGAAACCATACCGACTTTACCGCCACCGCCCGGTTCGAAAACGAATGTCGAGTTTGGAAGTTTTGGATTCACTAGTAAAACATATTCGTCCGTGTCGTCTGCCGTGGATGGTTGGGAAGATGATTTAGATTTGAATCAAATGCATAAAGGAATGGCATTGCCTAGTGGAAAAGATAAATCAGGATGGGAGGATGATGGTTGGGGTATGTCTTTTTGTTATTCAGTCTGTTCTATCTTCTTTTTCCGCGAATTAAACTGATCAATTGTCAAAAGAACCATTTGATTCTCCACCCAAGACGAACTTGGCTTCTCAATTCACTCAGCCTGCGGCACCGAAACCTGATTTTCCGATTGACAGTTTATTTTCTATGAATAATAACGGAATGGGAATGAACAATAATTCGTCCACATTAAATAGCTTGGCTGGGTTGAACATGAATTCAAGCGGTACTTCATCATCTTCGGGAATGCCCAATGGTATGTCAAGATGTCATTTGTTGTAAGACTTGATCAATTTGCTAACAAATGGTATTCTTTATGGAAAATAGGTTGGGATGTAGATCCATGGGCTAGCACGGTCATGAACAATCCAGTAGGGAATAATAAATCACAGCAGAAACCACAGAAAAAGGGGGGTTTGGGGGCGGTGAGGACGTCATGAGAGTAAACAAAAAATTTAAAATCCTGCATATGTGCATATTGTAACATATTTATTGTTTGTCAAAATTTTTCTTCAATGAATGTGATTTTGGCATAAAAAGAAAGAGTGGGATTGGAACGCGTTCTGAGAGTTGAAATGATGCGCGAATTGAGCGGAGTCTCCCTCCTTTCGCTCCACTCTGTTTTTTTATTTCCTCCCTCATTTATACTGTTACATTTGTGAATTCAATTCAGTGCTTGAAGCGCATTTTGATCACTCTTCATTTCGTCGGAATTAATGGCCAAAGTCAAGGATATCCAGCCCAACACCGTCCGATCTCTCATAGCATTATGGGAATCGTCCATCTCTACTGCACCATCAACTACCCCAACATCAGTATCAGCAAGACATCACAAAAGTACATCTCCGTCTCATACAGTTCTAGATCCATCTCAAACTTATCCTATCTCCTCGGTCCCTTCCTCTGAAGATTCCAATAATGTAAAACTGTATACGTCAGAGAGAAGCGCGGCTGACTTGATGCTTACGGTTCACGAGACAGATAGAGTCGATATTGAAAAGGAGGAAGTACCATTATCGGATTCTGGGAATTTCAAAAGAACCGATAGCGCGACTGAAGTATCTGCGACAGCGACTACAAATTCACCTACTCCAGATGACGATATACCTAGTGTGAAAAGTTTTAAAAGTGAAAGCGCGGAAGCTTTGTCTCAATCCAATCCTACCAATATCGAGAACCTTGAGCTTACAAAACAAAGTGAAATCACACTCTCTGATGCTCAAGAATTTATTTGCGACAAAGTAGACGTCCCTGACAATGATAACCAAGAAGCAGACACTATCTCCGTGATGGAGCAACAAGAGATTGTTGAGGAAGACAAAATAATCAACCAACCTCCCAAAGAAAGAGATTCCTTCGATAAAGACCCTATAGATGATAAAACTATTTGCGAAAAACATAGCCAAGAAAGTTTCTCAACTCAAAGTTTGCGAGAAGAAACAACTGTTTGCGAGCCATCCAGTCTAAAACGTGAAATTGCGCGTCACGAATCGTTTTTTGCCTTACAAGATCCAAAGAAAGCGGAACCACAAGAGCAGGCTCAGCGGAGACAATTTCATCAGAGCTTCATTGGTAAACTTTTTTCTTAGCTTGCAAACTATTGTATGTATATGTGACATGGAGCAACTAATATCGTCTCTCTTAAGACCACGTCGTTCAACTCAACATATCTCAGAAACGCCTACGAGGTTTATCGCGATGGTTTTTCCATACCGTGAACGGTATAACTATCCCAAAACAAAGTCTGGGTAACATTTGGTTGGAATATCATTCCACTGAACTCGCCAAAGCTATTTGTCTCGCGGACCAAAGCGTGTGGAATAATGTTGGATTGGATATAGTTAACGGTGCCCTACCAACAGAGACATCAACAATCGTTAGCGAACAGTTTAACAAGGTTTGTTGTACATCTCCATTAATCTGACCTGTTTTCGGATATGAATTTAATCGCTATCAATCATTTGTAGATTGTCAGGTCGATAAGTAAAAGTTTAGAGAATCCTATCCCGACTGAAACAAAAGTATTGATTGTAGAAAAGGTCATTCGAGTAGCGGAGGTACTTTCATTCTCTTACTTTCATTTCTCTCTATGTTTGATGACCGCGGTTTAACATTTGATCATAATTGTCATAAGAAATTACTGCGTTTGAACAATTTCTCTGCTGTCACAGCAATATCAGCTGCTTTGCAGTCTCCCCAGATAGAGAAGCTAAAAGCGGTTTGGAACAAAGTCGCACTTACAGGTTTGGGTTTTCCCAGTTATCACCTTATACTCATCTCCGTCTTAATTTCATCCTGCGTGTCCAGAGAAAGCCGCTCTTAAACGACTCGTAACGATAACCCACCCGCAGGGCAACTTTCACGGGATCAGAATACGAATGGATGAATGTCTTCAAAAGGGGAAGCCAATGATTCCATTCCTAGGTAGGCGTCTTCTACTGTTACAATACCATTGTCAACCTTCATCCCTCTGACTGTTAGCTTGATTCGTCATTTCATTCAGTTCCGTACTTAAAGGACTTGATTTACGGGCAAGAAGCAGAAGGATTGGATATATCGACGGATACATGCGCTGTAGTGTCGCAATTTGAATCTCTGAAAAGAATACCGAAGTATCGGTTTACTGTTACCTCTAGGGCTTTACAATCAGTCAACTGGATGGGAGAATAGAAAAGTTACTTCTTTAGATTAGATGATATATTGAAAGGGATTTTTATTATTGTAGTTGTAGCACTTCTTTTTTGTTTTTTTCCTTGGTTTTTTTGCAAAAACAGGGCAAATGCTAGGTTGGGGCAAGAATCAACGTCTTTTGACCAACAAATAACACTTTTTATTCTGTATAGCTTAATCACGAAAATGTGATTATTAATTAACATCAATACTTTGTAGCAATCTCTTTTCTCTCTTTGTAAAAAATAAAATGATGTTAAGATCCAGTATCATTGCTTATCTCTGTATATAACGTTAGTTGCCTCATTTCGAGGATCTCATGTTGATTTTCACGAGGATCAACTCCAAGTCTCCGATGGGTTACAACGGTCCTCCAAATCACATTAGTCTCCCTTTTTTCGAAAGTCCTTAATTTCCTTCAGCTCGCTGCTATCACTGCTGGTAATGGCCGATCAAAGTGTCTCTTACGGTATTTAAAGTTTCCTTATTCCCTCGATCTTCCTAGCCCCGCCATCCTCATCAAATGAGTCGACCTGTTCTTTGCTTTGCTACCCACAGACGAGAAATATCTACGTTTGGCAATCGCTGAAGCTCAAAAGTCACTTGCAGTTCCCTCAGCGTATTGCGTTGGTTGTGTGATCATTGATTCCCGAAATGAAACAGTTCTGTCGACGGGTTATTCCCGAGAAATCGAAGGCAACACCCATGCCGAAGAATGCGCTTTGATTAAACTCAACCAAAAATTTAACACCGAATTTCCATCGCAGTGTTCATCTCCGTCACAGATCAATGGCACTACAGAGATTAGTACATCTATTATTGCAAATTTGGACGGCTCAAAGAAGTACAGGTGGCATCCGCAATTACTGTTATTGGCTCCTCATTTGACACTATATACCACGATGGAACCTTGCTCAAATCGATTATCAGGGAACATATCATGTACAACACATATATTAGATACTGGTATAAAACGGGTTGTTCTAGGTATAAAAGAACCCGATCACTTTGTGAAATGCACAGGTGTATCAACGTTACTGGACAATGGTGTGAAAGTAGTTCATGTAAAAGGATTAGAAAAGCAATGTTGGGAACCCAATAGACATATTCGAGAAGAATATTGATATCTTTCAATGTTTAAAGTTGATTTCGTCATGGGGTTCATTTGAATTCAAACAATGCCTTAATCTCGGATGGTGTACGAAGCTTATCATATTGTCAGTGTCGTACGAATTTTTATCCTTTTTAAGATTGGGATTTCTATTCGACCAATTTAGAGTCTCTATCATACAGAATGACCGATACTGTTGCCGTACTAAAAGAAGTGAATAAGCTGATACTTTCTCCATACACTCTTCTCCTCGCTGCATGGATTGGGTCCACAGTAGCGGTGCTAGTGGCGTTTAATATCATTTCGTTCAATTTACCAAACCCGTTTCCACCAGTGCAATCACAACCCGAAAAAAAACGATCAAACAGTACACTACAACAAATAAATGACTTATTTTCGGATTCATACAAAACTGCCAAATCGCAAATTGCAGCAAAAATCGGCCCGCTACTTATCGTTAATGCCAGCTCAAACGTTCTAACCCTTCTCTGTCCTTCTTCTTCCAATTCTGAAAGTAATGATGGATTAATCGACCCGGTCACAAAGCGTAAACAGTTTATGTGGAAGCTGAATACCCAGTTGTACGATATATTGAAAGTAGTAAGTCACGCATCGGCGATTATACCCATTTGTGTGGATCCCGATACCTCGAAAAATAATGCAGACGGCAATTTATCAATATCGGAAGATATGTTCAAAAATCTGCAGGCATTGAATAAACTGTTGGAAAAGTTGATGGCGGATATGGAAAACGATAATGGTTCTGATGGATTTAAATCATTGGATATTGAAACGTCGCATGCGGTCATGCGAATCCTTGTGGCCATTCAGAAAATGCTTACGTTGATGCTCAGCCAAAACAGAACTCCTAATGGCGAACAAACAGAGTGTTGCCAGATAGACAAGATTACCTTGAATGCATTCGGTGAAAGTATCCAAAGCTACGTGGATAGATGTATCAAAATGGCCGCGGAGAATTTAGTGGATAACTTACTTTGTGTGATGGATGAAGTGAAAAGTGTTTTGAAGGCGGAATCGCTCTCATGGGACGATATCCACGTAGTAGTTTGTGGTTCGGTATGTATAAAATTCCTACATATTCTTTTAACATCTTTATTGCGCTTATCCTTACTCTTCCTTCACTTGAAACAGCATATGCCGCAAAAATCAAACTCATTCCTCACCTTCTTTAAGACGATTCAGCATGATGAAGGTGTGACAGAAGGTTTGTGAGAGGTTATTATGTGACGAACGATCTTTATGAATGCTAATATTGGGTAATTGCTGTAATGGTTCAGGCAACCGCACGTACTATTGTACAAATCAATACTCTCCAGCTGAGGCTTTAGATCTCGTCGCGACTCATATTTTGAATGCACATATGGCATCGGTCATTTGGAATGTAAGTTTTATTTTGGCATGTTTTGACCTACAAAATACAATTGCTCATAGACGGCGTAACAAATAGGACAAAGAGAGGATGCACAAGGACGTTCTTGGGCCGGCCACGGAAGAGGTGATTCAAACGAGACATTTGCATGCTCGGACCTAATTGTAAAAATCTAACGCTAACGATACAATGAGACAATAAATCGTTCTGAATTGATTGCATACTCATGTAATAGACTCAAATTTGCTCAAGTTTCCATGCTTTACCTCAACACGCGACAACACTGATCCATTTTGGTATGCACGGTATGCAGAGTCAGCGCTTGACATCGTTCTGCCATTGTACTGTTATTGCGTAGCGAAGAGAGTCACGAAGAGCAGGGTTGTAGGAGTAGACTCTGATTATTCTACCAGTCTAGATTCAGCTGATTAGAATGCAGTTTGATCGCCGTGCTGCAGTCAAAACTAATGATGTCATTACGCAAGATGACGTCATTTGTTGTAAAAGGTGACAAGAGTCATCACACAATGACAACTCGGACCTAAATTAGGAGTCAGTCCAAGTGCGCAACAGGTCTTCGGGACTACATAAGTCGACTAAAGGTCTTCAGCAGTTCAATTCATTATCAATTCACCATCAATTCAATAATAATCATGACTCGTACTGGTACGTTCAACGCGCCAGGAGACTCGTGTAGGAAGTTTGCTGATGAATTCCTCAATTATAGGATCAGACAACGCTGAAAAAGTCGTTTACCACGACCGAAAAGTGACGACGGAAGAATTCTTTGTTATAACGAACCCAGGGATGGTGCAAAAATGGAAAACAGGTTTGTTCATTGCGCAGCGTCAATCCACGCTAGGTGCGCAGGCATTAATTATGATGACCATTAAAATACAGACAAGACGATACCTTTGGTGGAGGTTGTTCAATCATTTGACATTTTCCAACATGGCACCGGCGGCCACGAAGGAGTTGCAACTCGACCTTCAAAGCAGACTTTGTTGTAAGTAATCTCTATCGCATCATTTCTCAAGATCTGGAATTAATTGGACGACTATAGAGACGTTTTCGGAACTAAAAACGAGACAGAAGTCGTCGAATGGTTGCTGCTGCACGGAACCGTTCAAAGAGCTGTCTCCAATAAAGATACCGGAAGTCCGAAGGAATTCTACACTATGATGCCGGTATGCTTTTTTGATAACTACTGCGGAGCCGCGTCAGGCGCAAGGCTAATGTAACATCCATTTCTAGGGTAAAGGAAGAAGCGTGTCTAACAGGCAGCAGCCAGGTATGATTGCTGAAACTCTACAGATCTTTCACATAACTGAATCTAACGCATGCCGTTCGTGTTTGTAGGCGTCCATGGCTAATCTAATACTATCGCCACTATAATAAAAGTGATGTACACAAGCCTAGGATATGTTAAGTCGCAAGCATGTCAAATAATGGTATTAATTGGATATTAAAATAGGAAAGGAATTGTACTCTTTATGCGCGGAAATTCTCTATAATAAATAGGAACTGAGTTTGTCAGAGTAAATGATCAACGACTTCACGACGTCGGCACCTGGGAAGGAATGGAAGAGCCCCACATTTATCTTGAAAGCAGCTTTTCCAAACTGTGTGTTAAATTGGATAAATAGCTGGAAGTGCTATGGCTGGAAATGCTGAGCGAGTATAATGACATTATAACTACCACCCATATGTCTTGTGAGAATGTCGGCGAGGACAACTGTCACGTGACATGCATAACAGTCATTACCCCAAGTCTAGGAAGACTCCAGCATAAGGGGGCCACGTATCCCTAATGCCACTATCATCTAGAATCCGTTATATGAGTACTACAATATCTATGCGGAGATTTGCACCTAGTATAGGTACTTACATTCAAAATTTGCGGTTGTCGAGTACGGGGAGGTAAGTTCTCTAGACGCGAATTTCACCCTTGACATCATCCGGTTAAGATCTCTGTTGACTTAAAACTCCGCCCCAGGCATTTTCATAATGGCTCCAACCATATTGTCTCGGAGGAAGCAGGAACGATTAACAATTCCCCTCTCAATATCGTATCAGAGGTGAAGGACAAGGAAGTCGGGGATCCAAATACACGCAAGCCCATTTTTGGGTTGGGAATGGTCATACTTCCTGATGATTTGGTATCTTCAATCGACACGGTTTTAAAATGTACGTTTTTGTATGATTATTTACTAATTGCTCCATGTCTCATGCGATATCTCAAACTATCAGCTGCCGACAAGCATCACCTTCGGACTGATGCGATGCGCATCTTCGAATCGTTGCGATCTACGGCTGGAGTTAAAGGAAATGTTGTGAAATCCAAAAGCGGGAAGTCTGGTATGAACGATTAAGAGTTCCACTTCTGTATTTTATGTGTACTGACATCGATCCTTCGACAAACAGTGATCGATACAGGCGCTCGGCAAATCCCGTATACGGCCGAAAAAACGAGACAAAAACAGAGGAATGTTCCAATTGTGCCACACCAGTTGTCGTATGGAAATCGTGAGGTTCTGGCATATCTGTCCTGTAGGATGCCGGCGACATATGCATCCATATATCGAGTGTTTGCGGAATTGCGATTGCTTGTGCCAGACTTCAACCCATCTAGTGTCTTGGACTTTGGAACAGGTCCAGGCACGACGTTATGGTTTGTGGTCTGAGAATCGATTCGTGAATTTTTTGGTTAAGCGGTCTCACTCTGATAAACTTCAGGGCCCTGGATCGGACATTCAGCAAACCCATTGAGTCCGTTGTAGCTGTCGATAGCAATGCAGAAATGATTTTAGCTGCTGAAAGACTAATTCAGCGTCGGACAGAGATACGGAACGATCCTGATATTGAAAGCCCACCTGATGTGGTGAAGTCTGTGGAATTTAAGCGTTATTTACCGGTGAAAGAAAATGTAGATGTTTTTTTTCAGCAACGAAGCTGGTTTTAATCTAATGAACGATTATTTGCAGTCGCAGTATGATATGGTTGTTTCAGCTTTCACTCTCTCGGAATTGCAGAACGACAGCATACGAAACTCGACAATCGATAATCTGTGGAATATGACACAAGATGTCCTGGTAAGCATTCATTATTAAACGATTTAGATTGGCAATGATCGTTGTGACATCATTCATGCATGTAGGTGCTGATTGATCGGGGTACTCCCTCTGGTTATCATCACATTTTACATGCGCGTGAGAGAATTCTGAAAAAATCAAAATCTGAGAATGACACGAGTGGCGCCAATGTTCTCGCTCCAGTAAGCATTGCCGTTCTTCGCATATGATGCCGTTTGCTAGTCGAGCTTTACCTTGCGAATTTTTAGTGCCTTCATTCTTCAGCATGTCCCATGGCAAACAGTTCCCAAGATTGGTGTCATTTTGCACAACGCATGCAAAGACCAAGAGTTATGGTAATCTTGTAGTCTTCATATTGTTTGTGACCTCGTAACTAATACATCTCTGACGATGTAGATGAAGACTAAGCACTGTAAAAATAATTTTGAAGACGTGAAGTTTTCCTATATAATCATTCAAAAGGGCAAAGAAAAAAGCGACTTAAACGTCCATAATCGAAGAAACGGTAATTGATTATTATCTAGAATACAATTTGTGGTTCATATTCATTTATTAATTTTATCACCAATTCACTTTTTGTAGCTTCTCGATTGGTGACTCAGTCT
Source organism: Paraphysoderma sedebokerense (assembly GCA_025602915.1). Classification (NCBI taxonomy): domain Eukaryota; kingdom Fungi; phylum Blastocladiomycota; class Physodermatomycetes; order Physodermatales; family Physodermataceae; genus Paraphysoderma; species Paraphysoderma sedebokerense. The sequence continues at coordinate 79,844 of JAHLJZ010000011.1, forward strand.
TTAAAGCGAGGGGGCCACGTAATTATGGATGGATGTTCGTCAAATGGTCAATTGGAAAGAATCGTTGTTGCCAAAAGCATGGGCAAAGATATTTTCAAGATGGCAAGGAAAAGCCGATGGGGGGATATATGGACTGAAGGTGGCAATGTTGTTCCAGGAAGGGGGTTGGGTCGTGTATTGGACGAGGACAACAACGAAAAAGCCTCAGGGAAAGATTGATACTAGCACCGCAGTAAACCATGTCACATATCTATATTAAACACGATGTAATTGCAGGGAGTCCATACAGTATTTATTTGCACTCTATACGAAGATCCATTACTTGATACTGCCTCCTTTGACCGTGGCGGACATAATGACACCCTTTGAAGTCATCATCTTGCAAACTTTACTATCCTTCGGGTTCACAAATGTGGCTTCCAAATTGTCTGAGGTCTTCAAACACGGCTGAATCCCTTCCCACACTTTCTTCTTTGGATTGAGAACTTCATCAGGTTTTCCGGCTGTAAAGAATGAAACAAGCGTTCAATACTTATGGGTTCATGACAGCAGATGTACTCGATAAACAAACCTTCATAACCCTCAAAGTACACCCGATCACCTGGTTTAGAGTCTTTTGGGGGAGCCAAAATCTCAACCTTGCCATCAGCGCCTGTAGTACATAGGACCATGGCGTGAGACTTAACACCCCTCATGGCAACGGGTTTCAGATTACATAGCAACACAACATATCGTTTCTAAAGATTCAGTTAATACCAGTGTCTGATTTACATTATGAGAGGAAATGCGTAAGCCTGAAGACGAACCTGCATGTCCTCTAATTTGACATGATTTACCAATCCACTCACAACTGTCCTTGGGGCTTCTTCACCGACGTCAATTTCTTCAACATACAAGGAGTCAGCGGCTTCATGTTTTTTACAGTTCACAATTAAGCCGATCCTCAAGTCCAATCGGGACGGATCAACTGAATCGTTTGCGTCTTCTTTCTTCTTGGGCTCTTCTTTCTTCTCTCGTTTGTTTTCTTTCCCTTCCTTTGATTCCTTTTCTTTTTTCGCTCTCTTTTCCTTTTTCTCGGACTTGCCAGCATCCTCGGATTTTGCCGAGGGCTTTTCCGCCTTAGGTTTTGAAGGAGTAGACTCGCCCTTGGTTTTCTTGGGAGATGCTTCAGCGGACGGAGCGGCTTTCTGTTTCTTGACGTCTTTTGGTTGCGCGGGCTTTAAAATTAAACGTCAGAACACGTTCAGTACTTTATCTATATTTCAACCCAAGGTTACCTTTGGTCTTGGTGGTCCGTCTAAGTTCAAAGATACTAGAGCCCCGATCATTTCTGCATTGGGTAAAGTGTGCTGAACCAAGTCAAAATGGCGGACGACATTAGGAGTGGACATAATTTTGTCTTGACTCTTGGCGTGTTTTTGCTGTGAGAGGAAACCGAAGTTAATGGTCGCCGCTGAAATACAATTAGAGCGAAGTGATCACGGTCGCGAGAACTCACCATGTATGGGTGAAGATATGCGAACACTAATATATCTGCCAAAGTAATGTAGTTGGAGACCAAGAATACTTGCTTAGCGAGGTGGGTGTCGATTTTCTGGGATAAATCAGCTTAATTCTGGCGGGATGAAGGTAGAGCTTAAAAAAATAATTCACGTACTGAAAGTGCAAAGTGTAAGGTCTTCTCGTCAGACATATCTTTGATATGGGTAACAGCGAAATTCACCCATTGATGCACCTAATATTTAAGTTGAGCAGTCTGAATCTAACTATGATCGATGAAGGCACACTAACCTCCGCCTTCTCTTCCTTGGACTTTCCGACCAAATCTCTAATATGAGAGTCCTTAGCAGATGATATCAAGTATTCAGAGATTGTTCTGACACCAGACACAGTGGATCCATCTGAAAGCTTTAAAGATGCCTATAATAGTCCGAAGGTCTTTTAGTGTGGGCTTAACTTAAGCCGAGATTCGGGACTCATTTCAACAGACCTCTTTCGATTCACTTTGTGCTAGTTTGACGTCGGATACACCGGAAAGCCTATGAACCAAAAAAATTTCTTTGGATGTTGAGGGTACGGATAATGTGGCCATGATGGTGCTTGATATTGAATAGAGAAATTAAGTTTAAACACAAGTCAGGTTAACGAGTTTGTTTGGTCCGTCTCCACGGACGACGACTGAAGGCGGATCGACTTCAATGATATTGGAATCTTAGATGCGACACACTTCAAGAACAGATTTAGAAACTGATATCATCTTTACAAATTACTGGCATAGGTGTAAGAGTACGATTCAAAATTCCACGGGTCCAGATACAGACATCGATTTAGGTTCCCCAGCATCTCGCTTCTCCAGGTTGGCCTTCGCAATATGACAATGAGATGGAAGCTATCTGATCCGAATGATTGGAACTCATGTTATGGATACAGATTGCGTAACTATGGCACTGTTTCCCACTCATGGCATGAAGTTGATGAATAGAATGTTTCGAAACAGGCCGTAGCAAACCACCAAAATGACGTCACTTACATGGTGTACAACCTCACTCTAAGAGATTACAGCGTTTCCAGTATGAAGACATGCTCTTAAAAGGTCAGTGCCCCAGTAGTACGTCGGTTTTCAACTTTGTCTCAAATTCGTATTCTGACCAACAGCAATTATGGCATCGGTTAGCAAATCTAACGTTCTTGTGACTAGTGGAAGTGGCTACACAGGAACCGCCATCATCCGAGAAATGTGTAAAGGCAGTCATGCCGCAGCATTCAAGTCTATCCATGCACTTACTCATCCTCAATCCCACCCAAGCGAAATTGCGAAATTGGTAATATTTGATTCTCTCATTTTGACGGTTCTGCGCTACCCTGACCTTCATATGCACTACAGGGCGTACACATTCATGGTGTTGACGCAAGGAACTGCGATGGGCTTGTCAAGCAGATGATGGATATGGATGTAGTAATTGTTATTCCCACTGAAGACGAGTTTGGTAATCGCATTCCTCACGGAAAGGCGTACCTTCGCGCCGCTCGTGATGCTGTATGTTGACGGTTTTCATATTCATCCGGCCAGAAGTATTTTTTGGAATATAGCATTGACGATTTCATAAAGCGGGCGAAAGCGGTTATATTATTCTCATCAGTCGGTTGTGAAAATCCTGAGGTGCCCCATTTGCATCAATTTTTCGAATTGGAGGAATATCTTCAATACGAGTCTGACATCGAAAACTGGGTGATCGTACGCTGCAATTTTTATATGCAAAACCTCTTGTTTTTTGCATCCCACTGTAAACAAACTGGAACACTTCGACTTCCGATTGGGGACGATTCAGTTATGGCGAAGTGTGCTATGGTCGATGTCAGGGTAGGCTGCTTTTCGAATTCGTCCACATTCTCTCCGTTGCTCTTGACTCATTATACTGCATGAAGGACGTCGCGCGGGCTTTCGCTTCCCTTGCTAGTCATCCAAGAGCGCTTCACACTCGCCATAAAAATCAATTATATACAATTACCTCCGAGAATCCTCTTTCGGCTGAAAGCATCCAAGAAATTTTGACTCAAACTCTTGAAAAACAAGTTCAAGTAAACACCAATGTTTCCTTTGCCGATACATTTTCCCGCCTGTATGATCAATCTCAGGAAACTAATTTCATCAGTCAATTGAACAGTCTCAATCAATCGAACCCTGGTATGATGTTACCGACCAAAGGTCTCAGCGAATCAGATATCGAAAGAGTGTTGGAGTTTTTCGATCTATGGAAGGGCGGGAAATTGAACTTCTTGAGCCTAGATTATTACCACCTGACTGGGAGACCTGCTATCAAATTAAGGGATTTCGTCAAAGATTACTGGGTGCTCTGGGCTGAGAATGAATAGCCGGAAAATTTATACGAATGTACATAAAGTGGCGTATCGGAGAAATAAAGATGGGATCTAAGCTTAAAAAGGCGAGATAATCTATTGAATGCTGTTAATTTTTAGGTTCGATTTTTCCACATATCCTCCACACAGATTTTTCTTTTGAAATATATCTTTCCAAAACCACATATTCCAACAGTTCTTTAATATCTTCAGGGTTTCCCCCGATCAGTTTACCTTGGGGATTATAAACAGCAACAGACTAAACATTTAACCTTATTAGACTTCCCTCAACTGGCATTCTGGGGCGGATCAGGTCACTTACCTGCTTTGACTTAATACGGACAACAATCTGCGCGATATGTTGCTTATCGCCTTTTTCATCTCCAGCTCGATGAGCTCCAATATTCACTATTCTTGGACGTTCAGAAGCTCCGTGGTAAGTCCATACGAATTTGTTGTGTCCACGGTCTTTCATTTGATTTTTGAGGTTCTAGAATGAGGATCATGAAAGCCTGTTAATAACCTAATTTGAAATTTCGAATGTTCAGTAAATTTCGACTTACCGAGAACATATTCGGTGTTACAAGGGGTTCCAATTCTTGGGGTTTACCGCTTTACGGAAATATTAGTTGACGTTCGATAGAAGAAGTTTTAGTATCATAGTACCTGGCGAAAACTTTGTTCATTCTAATATATAACTGTTCAGCTTCCGGGCCAAACTGTTTCGCAACAAAATCAGGACAGTTCTGCTTAATTTTTATTATTCTTTTCCGAATCATCGGAATATTAACGGCGTCAGTTGAAAAGAACATTGACAGAGTAAATTGAGATTTGATTAGCTTACCCCCAAGTAGAAGTTACCAACTTCTTCGCTCGCTCTACATACTGTTTTAAATTGTCTACACTTGTGGGGGGCGGATATCTTTCGCTTGGAATCCACTTGTCTAAAGATTCAATGAGAATTCAATTCCGGATTTACCAATGCTTCGGATAGATCTTAAGATATCTCACCTACAATCTCACCCACCGAGTCAACGAAAAATCTGGACCTGCTGGCATAATTTCGCTTCTGTTGCACAGCAACTGATCCAGTGATTTTAAGTAGTTGAGGTAATCCGCGCTGTATGAAGTTCGATTGACAATTGCCTATAGAGTCTGCTTCGCAGCGAGTGGCAGCCGTTCGTAACCCTCGAATGTATGATCGCAATATCGTATTGCGAGACAGATGTGCAACCGAATAAGTAGTAGCTCTGTTATAGGCATGCATTAATGGGTGTGATGATGTCATGGCTGCAATGTGTATCCAAATGGTCTGGAATGATGCCGTCGCTATGGAGGACATGAAATTTTCTAAAGGATAAACAAAAACCGCTATTCGTGAGGAACAATAGGCCCACGCAACTGCCTCCTAAATACATTTTCAACTACATTCGGCAATTATTTCTCTTGCAAAGCTATGTCAAAATATGTAAAAAAAAATAAGGAAAAAAAAAGCACAGAAAATATATTATACACGGCCATTTTTTTACTTCACGCAACACTACATATCCTCTAGCAAGTTCAGAATATCACCGCAGGAGGCAGAATATCCGTTAATATTCCGAACACCCCCTTTGTTGCATTCCAAGTCGTTATTTCAACAATAATAGGTGACATCATGATATACGGCGCAGGCACAACCGCAGCAACTGTTGTCTGCCCCTTGAACAGGTCGCCAAGAATGGATCACGAGCTCGGTAACGCGGCAGGACCGTCCGTTCCGCTGTTACTTCCGTGACAAGTTGACTGATATAAAAAGTGTATAGGTTCCCCGAAAATTATTATCGCTACATATCTTCCATTGACATCAAATGCCTTCGATCTCTAAGCTTGCCCTTGTGCTCCTTCTTGCCTCTGGAGCCTTCGCTGCTCCGAGCCTCAGTAGCAACATCACCACCACTATTTCTACAGGCGATAACAACGTCAACTTGAATGTCAACGCAAATATTGATACATCCAGATGGCGAGACATTAAAAAATCTTTAACTGTAATTGAAGGTGAAGCGGGTAGGAGAGTCGCTATTCGCGCCAAGTCACTGAACCAATCCGTTCAGTACTTCGGCGAATTCCATTTAAGGTAGATATTCTCTAACTCACATATCCAAATGATAGTAACTTACCACATCTGGTTTGCGCAATAGTACCGCTGGTATTCCCAACACTGGTGCACGTTTCTTTATGAGAGATCAAGACTCGATTTCAGCTTTCGGTCTTCGAGTTGGTCTTATTCAACTCGCAGAAGTTAACGCAGGAAAGAGCATCGACGTCGCTAATAGCAATAACACAATTAAATTCGCCGGTTCCACTCAATTGTGGTCTCCTATTCAGGTTACAAATGTACAGAACTCTAATAATGTAGTAATCAAGAGGTTATCAACCACCTTTACCAATGCTACTGGACTTGGCACTAATGTCTCGGTCACACTTGATGCATACCTCGCGAGTGAAAAAGTGACGATCAATAACGTCACTTACCTTCCTAGATCCTTGAAATACGGTTTACTGATTGAGAATTTCCCATTCCAATATGCTGATTCCCAACTTGCTATTGTAAAAGGTGTCATGTTCAAATCCGTTGACAAGGTAATTTCTAAAATACATTTGCTTGATGATTATCAAAGCTAAGCGTAATATCATGCTGTTTCAGGACGATTTTACACCTTCTGATAAATCTATGGCTATCGCAGGCGCCAAAGGTCGTTTCAACTGGACTAGCAGCGTCAATTACGACGGCCAAAATATGGAAATCAACGCTGATACTACTGTTTATACCAATGCTACCCTCCCTGTCGTTGCCTTTGTTCAGGACGATATAAGCCGAGTTGACGTGTCCGAGGCTGCCAAGTTCGTAGTTTTTAGAACAAAAGCGGGTAATTATAGCCGCATCGAATGGGATCCTGAAGTTGCAGTTGACGAAGAAAAGATCGCAAGTAGTGCCGCCACTGTTGCCGCTTCGTTCGGCCTTTCCGTCTTTGTAGCTTTCTGCACACTTTTTGTCAACCTCTTTTAGATTATCTCATTTGACCTTTTATAATATACCCACTTTGTCTACCATTTTATCTACTATATTCTGTCCACAATATTTTAACATGTAATATTGATTGTAACAAATACATCGTTCATAGCGAAAAGACAAGCAATATTACCTATACTTACTAATTATTCAGACCCTAGCTGTTTTATCTGCCAATCACCAGATTGTCGTGAATTCTCCTTCTCAATAGAATTCTCCTGCGTTCTTTCCTTTGTGTATGAAGGACAACGAGTCACGACTCACTTCGCGACACGAGCAGAGAATGGATCACGAGCGATGGGCGCGCCGTTGTGCGTCTTTCTGGAAAGTGAAAAAGACGCAGTCACGCACATATAAATGCAGCTAGCGGCCACCCACATCGCAACACCTGCGCTAAGTATTGCATAAATAAAAACATGCCGTCACCATCGAAACTTGGTCTTGCCTTACTTCTTGCGTCGGGCGCCTTTGCGGCTCCGAATCCTAATCTCGGTTCTAGCACTAATATCAGCATCACCGTCGGAAACAATACTTTTAACTTCAATAATAATCTCACAATTGATACCTCTAAATGGCTAGATGCTAAGAAACTCCTTAGAGTTACAACTACTCAGAGAAGAGCGGTTATCCGCGCCATGTCGTTAAATCGATCGGTGCAATATTTTGGTGAATATCATCTGAGGTACGCAGAATCCTATTTGCAATAGATGGTTCTATAGCTAACATATAGTTTCACTTGCTATATTAGCACTGCTGGTATTCCCAATATTGGTGCTCGCTTCTTCTTGAGGAACGAAGACTCAACATCTGCGTTCGGTCTTCGTGCGGGCCTTCTTCAACTTGCCGAAGTGAACCCTGATCAAAATATTGACCTCGCTAAAAGCAGTAATGTAATAAAATTTGCCGGGTCCACTCAATATTGGTCACCCATCAATGAGACTGATGTTCCGAACACCAAAAATGTCACCGTGAAGAAGCTATCCACTACATTCACCAATACTACTTCACCCGGTAAACCGAATGTTACTGTCACCATCGACGCTTTCCTTGCGAGTGAAAAAGTGACCATTGATGGTGTTACTTACATTCCACGATCTTTGAAATACAGCTTGTTGATTGAAAACTTCCCATACCAATATGCGAATTCCCAACTTGCTATTGTCAAAGGCGTCATGTTCCGATCCGTTGATCTGGTATACAAATTTTGAAATTCATATGTTCGCTGCCCTTCTTGGTATGATATCTAACATTTTGCCAATATCGTATAAACAGGATCGATTCTCCTTCAATAAGGATGGCTCTGTGGCTATTGCAGGTGCCAAAGGCCACTTTAATTGGACGAGCAGTATCAAATACGACGGTCAGAATTCCCAAATCGATGTCGATACGTCCGTATATACTGATACCAGCCTTCCTGTCACTGCCATTGTCCAGGATGATATAAGCAAAGTTGATGCCTCTGAAGCCTCTAAATTCGTTGTATTCAGAACAAAAGCGGGTAATTATAGCCGCATCGACTGGGATCCTGAGGTTGCTGTTGACGAAGAAAAAGTTGTCAGCGGTGCTTCTACTGTTGCCGCTTCCTTTGGAGTCTCAATGATGGTTCTTTTCAGCACCTTATTTGTTCATTTATTTTAAATAATTTTGTGTAGCATCGGTTGACTGATGTCTATCACTATTATACCCGGTTGTACCCTGTCCTCCACTATATTTGTGATTGACAATAATAATATTTATATATGGAAATTTTGGATTGATATCTATGACTGAATTACGGAGAAAAAATAGCCAGAGAATGAATTTCTATGCGTTCCAGCTTATGCCATGGGTCACTTTTATTCGTTGCCTGGAGAATTTTTTTGAAGTTGATCCTAAATTAATATTGTGAGAACAAATGCCGTAGAGTAAGGAGATTAAATGTTATTGCTCACCGATATATGTTACATTGAAAGCAAGCGCCTCACCACACTTTGGAAATTTGCCTTTACAATTCTCCTCCGTGCAAGTAGATTCGTTCATGGTTTGCCAACTTCCGGCTATCTTTAAACAGGTAAGCTCGCCAAGGGATCCACCTTGAATCTCATTTCGCAGGCAGCATCCACAAGTACATACTCCCTTCTTTGTCACCGAAGATGATATCTGTTCGCCGTTCTTGACCTGCGTTACTTTTTTTGTTCCCTGTCGTGAGGACCAATTGACCTGATCAGGTTCGCCGTAGGATATCAGAACTAAGGCTGAAATGACGGAATAAAGCAAAAGTATTTCGAGAGATCTCATTCTTTAAGTAAGTTTCTTTATGGCTTGGTGGGTTGATACCGGTTAATACCCAAACCCCATCTGAAGATCCCTAAGAGAAAAAGAGCACCGGAGCAGTCGACAATAGGCTTCCTCGTTTCAAATTTCGACTGCTATGCGCTGTGACTTGAAATGATGCCCTGTGATGTTTCCGTTGCATAAGGCCAATATGTAGTAAATTCTCGTGCATCATATATGCTATCGAATATATCAACTGAGTCCCAATGACAGATCGCAGAAATAAGGTATCTCACATTCTATATGGCTAGCAAACCAGATTTTGCCTTTCTTAGATCCCCAGGTGCCAGGTCAATTTAATCTGTAAATCATTCATTATCTACCGTTTATCTGCTCTCATATCAAATAACTGCGTGACTCTGGAACGAATATAGTCCACATATCCTATATGGATTTAATGTTCAAATGCATTTTATCGTTCATCGTTAAGGCCAACGTGAATTGATGTAATGCTCAATCAGCCACACACCGGAATGCGTGACCTCGAGAGGAATGAAGAGTCCATATTCAGCAAGCTCTCCACACTGCTTTGCAACTCGGTGCTTGAATCTTCGTTCTATATCGTATTATCACCATGAATTTCTTCCAAGCAATTCTACAATGGTTTCGGAGTCTATTCTGGTCGCAGGAAATGGAGCTGACTGTGATAGGGTTGCATAATTCCGGTAAAACGACATTAGTGAATGTTCTTGCCGTAAGTTTTGCCTCGAATGGATAATTCATTTATAGGTTGTTCATTGAGGGCCAAACTGACTGAAAATTTTTAACTTAATAGTCCGGTGAATTCACCGAAGATACCATACCAACCGTAGGCTTCAACATGCGCAAGATAACGAAGGGGAATGTATCAATGAAATTATGGGATATAGGTTCAATCCAGGATATATTCATGATGTATATTTAATGTCAGAGTGCTGACATGTTTTCTTCCCACTTCTCTGTAGGCGGACAGCCACGATTTCGATCAATGTGGGAGCGATGTGAGTTCATTTTATGATAAAGTCTAGTTGACCCTGCTCGAATCCTCTGACCGGCGATTTTCTTTCTTTCTCTTCAACCTCAGATTGCAGGAGTGTCAATGCCATTGTGTAAGTCTACAAAGTAGTCGTAATTCCCGCAAAATTGAGATTCAGGCGCTGACCTTTTTTTGTAGATTTGTGATAGATTCAGCCGATTCATCAAAATTTGAAGCCGCAAAGACAGAACTGAAGAATCTATTGGATCGGCCGTCGCTGGCCAATATTCCGGTTTTAGTTTTGGGCAATAAAAACGACCTCCCTGGAGCTTTATCTGTCGAGGAAGTAATCGACGTTCTGTAAGCTTTTATTGTCATTCTTCTGGCTACCCCGCGGGCGTATTTACTCACAAAATTGTTGCAATTATACCCTTGAACAGAGATTTAAAATCTGTAACGGAAAGGGAAATCGCCTGTTATTCGATATCGGCGAAGAATCAAGTGAATATCGACATAACGCTTCAATGGCTGACGAAACATGCTGGTTCAAAGTGAGATTTTGGTACACCTTGCACTTAATTTTAATCCCAATGTATAAATGTTTATAATTAGTTATCTGTAGCAAAGTTGAAAAATATCTCGAGAATACTTCTGAGCCGCTTACACTGTATCGGGTGTTCTTGGCAGCCCTGCTTCCGTTGAAGTTCATTGCGTAGCGAGAGCCATTACACACCTTCAATTCAAACGCATATCCATAGCCCTTTTCCCCTGAATGCTTCATAGAATATCTCTGCCTCTGAAGCGATGGCCGCTATCGCGAAACAATCTGTTAAGTTGTTTACTTTCTTATCGAAGCTCTGCTTCGAAAGTTGTTGCGACACGATCACTCAGCGTGGGTGGAGCCTGCAAAGACGGAAGTAATACTCAGAATTGTAGAGTTGTAAACATCCCAAAGCCAGCAGTTCTAACTCTATGTGTCTTCAGGTTTAGACAAGATTACAGTCGACGCATCGAAAGATTATAGCCAATTTTATCTCCATCTTCCTTTAAGACCGCTTGTTCAGGACCCGCTTCGACAAGCAAAGTCTTCCGCTACTTCGGACAGGAGCGGTATTTCAAGTAATTCAAACATATGTCGCTTCATTGTTCCGGTGGATTCTACGGCATTGCAATTGATACAAGATATAAAAGAGGAATTCCCGCAAGCAAAAGTGTCTGTGACGAGAGGATACAAAGGTGAAATTGTGGACATTGAAAGTCTACGTATAACTGACTTAATTCGAGGTGGCCTTGTTTTATGGCTGAATGGGAACAGTACAACTATAGATAACTCTACATTTCTCCGTAAGCGACAAAGTTTTTTTTTTAGTTTGGTTCGAATTGGGATTGGGAGCTCACCCGTCGACTTCACGATTCTTAGAAAAACTACGGCATGCAAAATCTGATCTGTTGTCGGTGACTATCGACAAGAATAATCTGGCAAAAGCAAAGGAGAATTTGGATTTTCTGTCAGAAAGGAGGACGAAAGCGGTTGTTTATGGGGGAGGGGCGTTCCTGGTGTCTGAACTAGCCGGTATCGTCTATTTGACTTATGAATTAGGATGGGTAAGACTATTAAGCTGTCTATGTTGCAATATATTGGTTATTTTCTAATATTTTATATTCATTAGGATCTGATGGAACCGACGAGTTACCTTCTTGGTTTAGGTACTATCATTGGAGGTATGACCAGCAAATTTTCATTAGTCTGAAAGAACGTTACGTTGAATTTTTTTGCACAAACGTAGGTTCAGCGTTTTATGCTTTCATGAGAAGAGAGTACACTTATGAGAATGCAGGAAATCATTTATCGGATTGGATCCGGACGCGAGTGTACAGGAAGAACAATTTTTCAGTGGAGAAATTCGAGAATCTGCTCAAGGATTGCAAGACAAGGGAGGAAATACTTGATCCGCTGATAGCTAAATTTCTGCCTCAAAGTCAAAAGGCATCTTTAGGTTTGAGGCAGCGCAATCTTTGAATATTGAAATGAATGTAAATTTAGTGGTGGCTGAATAGACTCTGCTGGCTCCTACAATAAATTAACCTTTGTTCGCGGACTACAAAACGATACCAAGAACGAGACCTGTCGTAATCTCATCAACCATAACTTTTATGGATCCTATTATTCCGAAGACGGATCAGTATGTTGCTGAAAGCCAGCATGAACCGTCGTCATCAATGCAGCCATTGTCGGTCTCTATAGATGACGGTTTGGTCCAGCGACCCGCCAGACCACAGCGACAGCGAACCATGCCGGATATAAGAGGAGCGACAAGACAAGCAAGGGACAAATTTCAATTGACACTTGCAAAAGCAAAAACATTCGCTGATGGGTTGAGAAAGAAACCGAAAAAATTTGAATTTCGAGACTTGTTCCCTTTGATCGGGTCAGCTTTGCAGGTGCCGTTTCTACATTTCGCCAGAGGAGAAAATGACGAACGAATGGTGAATTTATTATTTATGATACGATAAAGTTTCTCTCTCTGATTTCTCAAGCTCTATAGCCCCCGATTATATTGGAAGCATTAAATGTCGCCATAGTAGACAGTGATTTGCCCTCTGATTCACCCTTCACCCTTACGAAATTCACTATCGAACTCGAATATGGTCCTCACATATGGGTCATACAGCGTACGATTAATGATTTTATTAGGTTACATTCCCAATTATCAGTGAGGAAATTAACTCATCCGAGAAGACTTGGAGAAATACCAAAATTTCCAAATCAAATCCGTTATGCGTTCGAGAGGGCAAAAGAAGGGCTCACTTCGGAGGCAGATGAACATAGAGTGGCTGGAACCAGAAAATCCAGAAGATTGGCATTACAAAGTTATCTGCAGAAGCTTGTCAAATCGATGAGCATGAAGGTAACAATTCTTTTCCCTTGACTGACCAGATCACCGATTGACTGTTCAACCTTCAGACTCATATAGAAGATTTGTACGAGTTTTTAAATCTTAGTTCAACATCATTCCGCTCAGGAGTCAAAGAAAAACCCAAAGAGCAGCGTTTGCGGCTGCGGGGACAGAAAGTGTATTTTAGTCCCTGCTTTCCAGGTAAACCAATTTTCATCCATTTTGATGTCTTCATTGTCTAATTCTTTTGGAACTTCAATATGCAGTATCTTTCACAAGTGAAACAGATATTTGGGCACAAGTTGGATCTACTTATGTAGCAGTTTTCTCGGCTCCGTTTCGCCTCGATCCGATGGCACTCATTCTTTTCGACAACTCGTGTAAAGTAATGACCCGCAAGCAGCGATCTCGAGTGAAACTGAAACGTCATCGGACTTCCGTTTACAGTCATTTTCGCAATTTCGAATTCGAGTATCATTCAGAAAAAGACGAGATTGAATGGTATCAGCGCATCCATTCGTCCATTGATCAATGCAGCTGGTCAAAGTTACATAGATATCAGTCCTTCGCTCCCATTCGACCGCACTGTCTCGCATCCTGGTATGTGGATGCATCGGATTATTTTGAAGCAGTATATAACGCCATATTGAGCGGTTGGTATATATTTTCCGTGACGTTTGTAGATATGACATTTCTAATCGTATTTTAATTTATATAATAAGCAAAAGACGTCATATTCCTTGCGGGATGGTGGATATCTCCAGAATTGGTGAGCAGTTCGATAGATAAAAGCGTTTCAAGGTGAACTTGATCTAACTGTTTTCAACCACCTAGTATTTGCGAAGACCGCCGCCAGATCACGAGAACTCACGGCTAGATCGCCTGTTAAAGAAAAAAGGTATCGTCACCCCCTTTGTATATCTTTATATAGCAATTCAGATGGAAAATTAACTGCAATATAAATTGAACAAGCCGAAGAAGGTGTTCTTATTTATGTCCTGCTATACAAAGAAGTCACTTTAGCATTACCCATTAATTCACTATATAGGTAGTTAAATTTCATTGCGTTTTTTCCATTGGTCATCTAAGGCTGATGGATTTTTTGAATTTCGGTTAGCAAAACTCGATTAAGAAGTTTACACCCGAACATGAAAGTGTTTCGACATCCAGATGCGAGACCATTACCTATTCCGTGGGCTGTACGTTAACTCTTCTATTTTTTTTGGTGTTCTTTCTGAAGTCCCACTGAGATGATCTAACAATCAGTAAAACTGTTGACAGCATCACGAGAAACTTGTAGTGATTGATTATACAACCGCATTCATCGGAGGTAGTACTATCTGTCTTGTAATTCCTTCTTTTGTTACGCTGACCTCTGGGTGAACCGTAGGTATTGATCTATGCTTTGGACGATACGATTCGCACAATCACCCCGTTATGGATTCGTTCCCCGAGATTTGGCCTGGGCAAGATTATTCCAACCCTAGAGTGGCTGATTTTCGAGATGTCGACGAATATCATAAACAATTGGTAATTCAATTTTTTGCTTTTTTGAATCAAATATGACACATTCACATTACATTTTAGATTGATAAACGAAACACCCCTAGAATGGGATGGCACGATATAAGCGTATGTGTTCAAGGCTCCATGGATGTCGCCTGGCATTTCATACAACGATGGAATCACTGCAAGATGGATAAAGCGCCGGATAAAGAAATATTCCCGTTAATTATTCCGCCCGATGATCTTTCAAAAGATGTAGAGAAGAACGGAAAATCTTGTACTGCGCAAGTTCTGCGAAGTGTAGGATTTTGGAGTTCTGGGTCGTTGACAGAGCCCTCGATAGCCAATGCATATTTAAATTTAATTGAAAATTCGGAGCGGTTTTTGTATATTGAGAATCAATTTTTCGGTGAGACGTGATATCTGCTTCTCCCCTTTATCTTATCACACCTTTGTTAACGAAAACTCACAATAGTGACTGCCAGCGGAGCAACGAATTACGTCCGAAACAGAATAGGAGAGGTAATGCCATTAAATTAGGATAGTACATTGAACAGATGAAGTAACCGTGTGACAGGCTATTTACCAGAGAATTGTGAAAGCGTATCAGAAAAATCAAAACTTCAAAGTTATCATTTTGATACCGTTATTACCTGCATTCGAGAATCCCGTTGATGCAGCAACAGCTGGTACTATTAGGTAATGCAATCTAGGTTCTTCTACCTCTGGCAAAACAGTCCGTATTAACCACTGAATGTAGGCTTGTCATGAATTTTCAGTATGAATCCATATCGAGGGGTACGAAATCTCTGCTTGGACGGCTGAAAGAAGTTGGCATACCACACGAAAAATACATTGGCTTTTTTTCGTTACGTTCTTTCTCTCCTCTCATGAGAACCCGGTCTGCCGTTGACATACACAAGGGAGCAAATCCCAATGAAGTGGTTGATTTCGTAACTGAACAAACTTATGTTCATTCTAAGTTGATGATTGTTGGTATGTACTGATGCTGTTATGTAGAATTTTTTGAATAGATTCGTAATATGTTTTGTAGATGATCGTTATGTTATTGTCGGCTCTGCAAACTTAAACGATAGAAGTTTGTTGGGTGATCGAGATTCAGAAGTCGGTGTCGTGATAGAAGACAACCAAAAAATCAGTATACAGACGAACGGTGAAACGGTAATTTCTGGCTGTTCATCCCGTCTCTCGAACCTCACCAGCTATTTCCCTCGCTAATGCCATGGTTAATGTTTTACCTTTGTTCTAGATCGAAGTATGCGAATTCGCGCATTCCCTGCGTGTCCGTTTATTTCGTGAACATTTAGGATTACTTTCCTCCAACGTATCCCCATCATGGAATCAAGACGGTCAGGAGCTGGTCAATCAATTATTGAATGATCCATCATCAAATGAATTCTTTGAGAAGATTTGGTGTGATACCGCTGACAAGAACACTGCCATATTCCGTGAAGTGTTTTCAGCGGTTCCTGATGATACGGGTTTGACATTATTTCTCTTGGATTTTTTCTTTGGTTTCTGGCTAACATTGTTGAAAAGTAACGTCCTGGGACGAGTATTATCAATTTAAAAATCCCAATACCCATCGAACTGCCTTGAATTTACCGATGGACGCGATTTCGGAAAAATTATCAAAAATAAGGGGACGTTTAGGTTCGTTAATAATTCTCTTGACTGACATATTTTATCAACATTACATTCTGACTTTATCTATTCGCTAGTCCGATTTCCGATTCGTTTCTTAGAAAAAGAAGCCTTGGGAGCTAGTACCTTCTCGAGAGAAAATCTTGTTCCGGTTGATGTATTTGTATAGTTTTGGGGATTTTGTACTATAATAGTTGGTGATACCCCTTATGATTGTATAGTTGTTTGTTTTTGAAAAGATTCCATTCTCATAGGACATGTGTATAAATTGTAAACTGCGTGTTAAAGTAGCCCATCTTTTGGAACCACTCCAAAACGACCGTCGGCTCAAGCTGTCTCGTACTCTCGCCATTTTTAGAAGCCCGTGGGCATGTTCGTTATGCAACAGCTTTCTCAAAGTTATATAGACCCTGCTATGACATGAACAACGAATCGTAGGAGAAATCCATGACCAGATAGAGAAAATGGTATATAAAATATTATATCTACAGATAATGATACATTTGAATTTAAATTTCAGTTATTACAACTTTGTTTCTTGCTTGTGGCCGCCTATTCGAATTCGTGAGTAATCATTTTCTTAAAAACATTTCAAAACTTCGAACTTACCACTCTGATGACTCTCAGAACTTCTCTGTGGTTTCGATACGCCACTTGTACTAGCAATTCTTGACGACCCTTTCACCTTGCGTTCCATCAACAATAAGGAATATAAATTCCTCAACGATTGCACCTCTTCTCTTGTCTTTGAATGTACATTCCGTAAATGTTGTAAATCCTCCTGAATTTTCAAATGCTCAGTCATCAACGCCAAATTCTGCTTTGATTCCAAAGAAGCCAAGTTGGCCGATAACATTTCAATGTCAGATTTTATTTGATCGTGTTCGGATAATAGTATATTTGAGGTATCGACTAGACTCAGGTTGGCTTCCATAGGACTGAAGGGTGAGTTTGTCGTTAACTGAAGCAAGGGGTCCAGTCTTTCCATGATCATTTGAATCTGTTCTTCTAATGTTCCAATAGCCAATTTCAAATTTTGATTTTCAGCTTGTAATGAGTGAACCTGGTTATTGAGAATTTCGATTTGATTGTCATGTTGATGTATAAAGGTTTGTAAAGCAATGTATGGGCAGGCGGTCTTGTGGGTTGAAAGTTCACTGAAACAACCAGACCACTCGCAACCTTTTTCTGACATGTCACAGGCCACTGTTCGTTTGTCGCATGACGCTTGATGAGACTGGAGAAGTGGTACGAGGACTTCAACAGAGCAAAATGAGCACGGGTGCAACTGAGGAGAACAGCTCGAGGCGAGATGGTCCTAGAGGAAGAACACTCTCGATTAATGAAGACTTCAACCTGGTTGAAATACATAAATGTGTAATACCTCTATTTCAATAAATTTGAGTTCCAAACCACATCTATCACATGCTATATGTCGGTGAGGGCAATCCTTAAGATGTGATTCCAAGTCCTTTCTTTTCAGTTTTAATTCACAACCCGCTATCGAACAGGCGACTTCGGAATATTCGCATTCTTTCAGATGGGAAAACAAAAACTGCCGCTGGAATGCGCTTGTACATCCGTCATTTGGGCAATGTACATCTAACTCGTCCACCATGTTTGAAATGATTTTTACGTCCAAACTCAACGAATCTGAAGATATCGACTTTCGGCAAGTTGGACAATTCGGCTTAATTTCGAGGGATTTCTGAATGCAATGTTCGCAGAATGTATGACTATCATGTTGAGATTAGGAGAAGGTTAGCTCTTCGACAAACTCATATGAATAGACGCAGATTTCAAACGAACAGACCCACAGTCGGCGGTGACTGGATGAAAGAAGGGACAGGTGCAGATTGGACAGATCAAATTCTGATTTATATCTTTGCAATAGACAAGAGAGCGATAAAGTGCACTCTTTTCCATGGATAGAATACAATAAAATGAAAGTCGTCGCAGATGAGGTGCTATTTTACTTCCTTTCAATTGCCAAGCCACAGGTCACGAAACCTTGCAAAGTGCGACTTTCCGTGAGAAAGGGTGTTTCGCTCTCCAAATGACGATAGGGGTTTTTCCCGTAAGGGTAAAATGCCATTCCAATGCGACGGCCAGCTGAAGCATTTCCCTCTGCATTCTTTGATTGAAACATCGTGTAATCTGTTTGATTTGAACCATCTGCTACATCAGCCTTCTGTGACGTCACATCAGGGCCGCTTTGAATTCTGGGGATTTATATACTTTGATGCTTCACTTCATGAAGATACAATTCCATTCATCAAAGTATCATGTCGAACACCAACAAAAATCTGAAAGCACAACTCGAGCAAGAGTACGAAAGGGCATCGCATGTTCAACCAAAGTCCGCGAAGGATGCAAAGCACCCGCACATTGCTGAGGCTAATGCTCACCGAGAAGCAGCTGAACATGTAAGCATTAGATGATTTCATTTTACGAATTTCCATGAGCAAGCTCCCTTTCCACTAATTTGTGGATTGATTTTTGCTCGCAGGCCTCTCGGCTTCATGAGGAACGAACAGGCAAACCCTTGGTTTTCGACAGCAGCCATGGCGTCATTGGAGAAAAACAACGAAATACCAATTCTCGAGCACATGTCAGTGAGGTATGTGCTACTTGCTTTCTTCCTCTTTAATCTATTTTTCGATGGAATGATAACATAATCATGGCAGAATGAACCGAGGCAACACGAAGTTAGAACCACTGCCTCCAAAAAAGAAATCGGCCCACACGGTGAAAATCTTTAGTCTGGGTTACTGCTGAGATGAGCTAGCTGACTAGTTGGTCGAGTGCTTTTTTTTTGCTGTGGCAATGTGTTATGATATGAAATATGTCATTTGTCAATGACTAAATTGCAAAGTCCTGTTCTGTATATGTGTCTTTGCTCTTGGCATTTTCTGATTCCAAACGTTAAATGGGCGTGTTCACCTGGCGGATCCAATCGATATCAGGGTATCACTGACGACGTGGCAACTCTTTGCCCACAACTTTGCCAGCTCGTTCACACGAAATCGCAATAAATAGAGGGGCGGTCGCTCTGGAGCAACTCATACTTACCTTCTGGAGCATTAGATGATCAAGCAGGTCTAATGCTGGTTGGTGGATGTGGACATGGCACACTCTGCTCAGTGTCCGCCTGCCCGATCTCTCATTACTGGGAGAATCGACAGCGTAATTTTTGGTAGTGGGAGGTACTAGCGCCAGTCGCTGGCCTCCTGTCTCATCCTCCTTCTTGCTACTTTATTTTTGAACCAACACTGTGTGAATAATCAAGGGTGGTACGCACACTCTTATATGCCGTTCAGATATTGTATCGATAAGTCTTCTGAGTTCCGAAGTACAAAAAGAGGTCACTGTCATTGATTATTTTCTGAATGTATATTGAAAGAAGCTTGCCAGTTGAATTCGAAGCTCAGTGAAGCAAACATCTTACTTATAGTTGTAAATCATGCCATGATCCAGCAAGTATACCTGGTTGGTGGATCCATGGCACACTTTGCTCTGAGGAGTCGACTGGATGAATGAATAAGTTTAACATCATATCATTCATTCTGTGCAGCAAATAAAGAAGCCTATCTGAAATTCCCTGCACTTTGACATCATTTTATTAAGATTTACAAGATTGGTCATAGAGTACGGCTATCATATTATACAAAAGTTTTTACGGATTCAGCAACAAACCGAACATTAAACACGTCTATATATCGATTTACAGATTCAACTACGACCCTAAAGAAGCATACTTTAACAATTCTTCATCCATGTTTTCAACGTCACTGTCGTTCAATTCACCTTCTTCCATAATATCAACATCATCATCGTCAACCAATATCTGAGTATCTACATCATCTGATCCAATATCGCTTCCATCATCAATGTCATCAATAGTTGGACTAGCATGTGTATATCGTAATTGAGAAACCGTAGAAGAATCGTAATACCCTAGTGATGGTGAACGGGTATACTCTGGTATTTTGAATTTTTCTGAATTCGCCCCTTTGCCGTTGACGCTATGTTCATTTTTACCATTTGTGGGAGTTGCGGGAGTTAATGGTGGGAGGTGACTGATACCCAACTGATTCTCATCTGTAACCGATTTTTGTTTGGCCCTGATAAAATCTAATGCTCGCTTACTACTCCAATGATTTTGGAATACGTTTTGATATTCTTCATGTAGTAGTGGTGTCTGACTTTTGATAGGATCCCACATGGGAGTCGAAAGTTTGAAAGTGTCGGTATCCTTGGGCAAATGTGACGATGCTGTGTTCCGCGATAACGACAAATGTTGTCGTATTAATACATTGAAAATGGTTCGATGAACGATGGCAAGAGATCGATCGACGTTAGTGTTGTCAATTTTGGGTATCTAGATGGGTTAAATATAAGTAACTAATAAGAACAATCGTAATGTATTGAGAATCTCACCAAACAGGCATCAGCGCCTTCGCAAAGGTAATTTTGTATTTTTCGGATATTTTTGAAGTACTTGATGTACTTGTTATGTCTTGGATCTACAGTCATATACTAAGAGTTGTATGCGGATCAATTTCTAACATTAGCAGATTAAGCAAATGAATACAGACGAAAATAAATGACAAACCTTGGCGCGAATAGCAAACCGTTCTGCATGCTTACTCTACACAATTTAAGGCAAGGTTTATAAACTCATAAAAAACTGTTCAAATAAATCCTTCCGAAAATTTTCATAAATCAACCAACCTCGTTACTAATATAAACCAAGAATGGAATACAATTCTTGTGTTTGGTCATCAATTTCTTGATATTTTCGATCGACAAGTGAACACCTTCAATAATCAATGATTCGTTTCTCGCGGCAAACGAAGAAATAATGTTATCTAATTTCGATAACAACATTTCATTCTGTGCTTCGAATCCAGCGATCACCTACAACCCAAAGGCAACCAACAAATGAATTCTCCGTGAGTGTCTTGGACCAACGAAATGACCAACTCGTTCGTCTTAGAACCAAACGCTTAACATCATAACGCAAACCTTATCCTTCCCCGGAAGATTTTCTTCATTCATCGCATCACCAGCGTAATAACTACTAGCATAAAGTACCGGACATTCATCTTTTGAATAAAAATTTCTCAACAAATGTCTCACATTATCGGTTGACAAAACGGTAGTAATACTCATTCTACTACCCAACAACGACCCAAACGTAGATTTACCACACCCACTCGTTCCACCTAGTAACACACAGACACTAATTTCCCTAGACTTTACTTTCCAAGCGACTAAAAAATCGTTCCATTGTGAATGGACGTTATAACATTTCATGACATTGTAGATTGAATGGAAAAGGTGGTATAACGTGACGGTTGTATTTTTGGTGGGAAGAAAACAAGGAGTTGAGTTTGGGGAATACGATATTTTAGAGGTCGGTGAAGTGGGAGAGTGGGAAGGTAATGATGATAATTGTTGGAATGTTTGTTCCGACATTTCTATCGAGTGCTTGGTTAACCCCATTAACGCAAATACACTTTGTAAATGGTATCGATTGTATCTCCGTGTTTTTATCTTTTGGGGATCATGGGTGGTAATGTTTTCAGATGATTCAGTTGGAATTCCGTTGGGTTTTTCATTGATAGTCGTCTCGGACGTCGATGGTTGCAATGGCGGTGGCGGAGGTGGTGACTGTGATGGATCGAAAGAGGAATAATCTGTGTCTACTTCTGTAATAACATAAACCCAATCCATGTTTAATAAAACGCTTAGAATATCCGATAAGCTGTACCGCAAAGTCTTTATACAGCGACAGAATAAAATGTCATTCAGTCTACAGTAATGAATGACGAACGCATGAAGCCATGAGGAGGCGCAGGAGCGAACCCCAGCAAGTTTACAAAGAGAGAGTTTATTATATTCCGAATTAAAAACTTTTCTTCTTATATCGTACATGCACTAATCAGAGCTTACTCATAAAGGGAATGATAAAATATAAAGCCTATAAACAAAGTAACAAAGTCGACTTTTTTTGCAAAAGCGAATAACAAATTAACCCAAAAATGAGCCTCATCGATTGTACTGTACAATGAAAAACCCGTCACATATTCAAATAATCAAGTACTCTACTTCCAACCAATAATAATATACCCTGTATTCTGTTGTCTCCATCCCAACTAACCTCTCGGTTTCGGTAACGTGGTGTTGTAAACTCTGATCAAGTCAGCTTGTCCACTCTCCACCTGAGAAAATGCGTATCCTCTGTTCCTTTTCATTCTTTGTATCTGTCGAACTTTATGAACAGCTTTCTTGAATCGTTCACGGTTAGGTCGGTAATCTGGTATATTGAATTTCTGAATCTCCTGAACGATATGGTACGAGCGTGTGTTGTACATTCGTTTGTAGCTAGTGACAGAGAAGACAATAAAAGTTAATACAAATAGAAATGGCCATGCTATCAAACGATTTCAGCAACGAGAATAGAGAAGGAAAATCAAAACTTACAATTTCCAACAATAATCTCGGATTAAACATAACACGGGCACCACAATCACGGTAAACCAAAACACGCCACTGCTGTACAACAATTCCATTCCGAATAATTCTTCCGAAAAGTTGACTCGCGGTGCGATGATAGAGTAAAGCGGAAGGAAAATAATCCAGACCAACACAGAACCAAATATCGATAACCAGGCCCATTTTGTCCATAAACTTTTTGAAGGTAAATGAGGTTCAATAGTAGCGTAATAATCATGGACGGAATCAAAAAAGAAAGTGAATGGCAAGAAAGAGATCGTCAGTAAATTATTTAACATATTTATCTTCTAATGAACACCTAAAGCGAGTAGAGGAATGCTGGAAAAAGAGGCAGAAAATGAAACATACTCTGTAATCATTCCAGCTTTATAGATGACAGTTGCCAAAACAGCGGTATACAATGTCATTCCAAACGCCCAATGACCGGCTGCAATACCATCACCGAATATCACATCATTCTCAAAAATACCCATCGTAAAGAAATAAAGAATCTACCAAGAATTAACGTTAGAGATGAAATCTTTGATTCGAAGGACGGCAGATAGACAAGGTCGAAAAAGAAACTTACGATAGAATGGAAGCATGCATTTAAAGTACTACCCCAAAAGATCTTGACGTTGAAAAATTCTCGGTTCTGTCCTAGCATGTATAATTGTGGATACCGATCCAACATCCTCGCTGAAGTAAATTGATCAAAAATTCCTATCACGAGAGGTGGGAGGACAGCGAAAAGAACATTGTAGTACGATATTGTCCATGATTCGTAGATCGTTTGCCCCGAGAAACCGTTGTAGAGTGCAAACTAAAATCGTTATAACACCAGATTATTAGACAGACGAAAAGATAACGATTGAGATGGTTGAAAAAAAAGAACGTACCCAGAATTGAGTTAAATATAGAGTAATGTTTTTGTAGAACGAATATAAAATTAATTTCGATAACCGTTGATAACTCCAAGCACCATGGACTAACAATAATTTTTTCAGATATTTGAACTGACTGATGGCAAAATCTGCACTTCTAGCTGCTTGCAACCCTTCTTGTCCACTGATTCCGATTCCGACGTGAGCGGCTTGAATCATTGAAACATCGTTGGCGCCGTCACCGATGGCCAAGAGGAGTGAAGATTTGTATTTTTTGACTAGCTTAACGACGAGGGCCTTTTGCAATGGAGACACACGACAGCAGATGACAGATTTGCACATGGACGCAAGATCCAAGAACGTTTTTTGCATGTCTTTTTCGAGAGCAAAGTCAAGCGTTCGACCATCAATGATGAGGGCCAAGGACTATTATCATGGCAATAGATCAGTCACCCGCTCAAAAATGTCGGACCAGGAAAGTGAGAATAGGGTAGTTACCTCGTTATTATCTGAATCCGTAGGTCGTATATTTTGCACTTCTTGCAATTTCTTTTGCAAGAATTCCTTTGTCTCGAAGTGGGTATCAAGATTGACTATAATCAAATTCATATCTTCCGTCAACAGTTTACACGAGTAACCGATATTGATAGCGGTTTCTTGACGATCTCCGGTCAACACCCATATTTTAATACCGGCCTAAATTTTGGTTAGCACAAGATAAAAACAATAGTTTATCATTCAGTGATTTTAATAGTCGCAACGCACCATTGCCAAAGTATGAATAGTTTCAGGCACTCCGTCTTGTAACTTATCTTCAATAGCGGTAGCACCCAACAACGTCAAATTCTTTTCAATCAATTCCGCTGCCGCATCTAATTCTGCAGCTCTATTGTTCAACGTGGTCGCAGCCCTATTGTAAATTTCACTCCATTTCCTGTACTCGTCTTCCGATACATCTCTCATAGCGATACACAAAGTTCGTAAACCTTCACTAGCGTATTCTTCCAAAGCTACTAATGTCGAGTCAACATATGGATTTGATCCAGGTTCTTTGGATAATCGTTCCAAGATGACGGTGTCTGCTCCTTTACAGTAGAGCTTTATCCTGCCATCTGGGAATCGGACAACAGCAGACATTCTTTTACGAGTAGAATTGAATTCGCAAATGTTTAGGATCTCAATTTCAATGTCTCGACCTCTGATGTTGACGATAATAGATTGCGGTTTACGGGTGGTAAACGAGTAACCTAATGTTTTGGCTCCCTGGACGAGAGCGGCTTCGTCAGGAGATGATGCTTGATAAACGATCTCGGCTATGTCACACGAAGACGAAGAAATAAAACAGTATAGGCAAATGTTAGTGACGTTTCAATAAATTGGTTGATATCTAATTGCAACCAACCATTGGGATCATCATCGTTTTTTTCCGGAATGACTGTGTGACAAGCTGCTAAAAGCAACAAAAACTCGTCGATACAAGATCTCAACGCGGGATCGCCCGTTTCCAAATCTTTCTGTAAATGATTAAAATCATAAACCCTCAATGTGCCAGTATCACTGCTATAATCTCCATTCTTTTTGCCTTCAGGCAATAGATCGGTGTAATTTTTCCCGCCAATATGTGATTGTCGGAATTCCATAATGTTACACGTCAGGGTGCCAGTTTTATCGCTGAAAATATACTCGATTTGACCCAATTCCTCAACTAAGGATGATGTTCGACATAAAGCTGGGGTATCGGTGGGAGCGTAATACATGTCGAGGTCAGCATTGATAAGTTGCGCTTGTTGAAATTTGACAACTTCCATGGTGACAATCAAACTAAATGAAACATCTCAAAGTTAGCACCGTCAATCTGATTATGTATAGAGACAAATGAAGCCACAATAATCACCTGATGGGGATTAAATTGTTGAATAAAATGATAAATGTGAGAATGTTCTTCAAGAAATCCAAGCGTAAATCTTCCGGAACGAAGAGGTAAGAATGGAACGGAGTATAGTTCATGTCACGAACAAGAGTGCCAACGGTGCAAGCCAAACTGAGTGCTAGTAAGATACCGAAAAGGAAAATAATTTGAACATTTGTCATGCGTTCGACATTCGTCCTTTTGATGGGCGTAGCGCTTGCGTTTCTCATCAATTTCGAATCGTGTCCGGTGAAAACGACTAATCCATAAATCCACCGAGTATTCCTCAACTGAGCTCCTCTGAGCAAAATCTGTTGCGGATCTAACGGCACATTTCTACCGTCTCTAAACTTCATGGTTCCTTCGAACGTGTACAATGAATTGTTGGGTAATTCTGATTGCACAAGTCCTTCTAAATGTCCGACATCAAATGGCGTGATGAGACTTGCCGTTTCCTGTCGACCTTGCTTAATTTTGAGATTCGTCTCTCCATCCAGATTGGCTGTTTCGATATAACAAATGGCATCTGGTTCGGAAGATGATAAAAGGATCAAATCGGCGGGAAAGTACTCGAAATTGTCTACACGCACGATATCCCCCACGACGACACGATCCCATCTTTTCTCGATGAACGAGGTTCCCTGTAAGACTTTGACTGACCTAGAATTTACTTCATTGTCGGCTTTATGTCTTTTGAGATCTTCTGCGAACTCTTTGAAAGCGGTTGCGGCGAGCACAAAACCAAGGGGGATGGCGGTAGCAAATCGTGACGTTGGCGAGACACCCTCAATTTGTTGGATGCAAGCGGTGAATAAGAAGAAAAGATTGGCATATTTTGAGAATTGCTCAAAGAAGAATTTGGGGAGGAAGGTGACGGCGTTGTATTTTGCGGTGGAGATGCCGTTGTGGAGAAACTTTTGCGAAGCATTCTTTACCCCGTCGTTCAGATGAATTGTGCGAGACCCTTCCTGCCTTGGCTGCCTGCCGAGGGTGTGTGCCTTCATTTGGGGTATCTAGAGAGGATGCTAGATTGTTGCGGATGAATCTTGCTGTGTCAATCGTTGTGTGTGGATGATAGTAGGAATTTGTTGCGTCGTTTCCGTTCCGTCGACTGGATGTAGCCAATTTCGACTCGCACCGTAGTCGCAGCGTCACGTGTTCTATAAATAGAATGACATTGTGTCTGCGTCCAATGATGTAACATAGGGTGGATGCATGCGACATCACAGAATACAACGAGTGCGAGTAGGTGCGAGTGCAGCGACAATGGGAGTGTTGAATAGAAAAGTCTGGTACAACGGCAGGCATCATTCACCCACAGAACAGTATAGGGAGTGCATCCTACCCAAGCATCAGGGTTACCATTGCAGAGACATGAATCGCAGCCATTCAAGTGAGCTTGCATTCCCTCTGTTAGTACTCTGCTGCAATTCCACCAGTGCATTCCATCAGTGCATTCCACCAGTGCATTCCTCTCCAGTGTGTTGCTATCCATTGCAGAGACATGAATCGCAGCCATTCAAGTGAGCTTGCATTCCCTCTGTTAGTACTCTGCTGCAATTCCACCAGTGCATTCCATCAGTGCATTCCACCAGTGCATTCCTCTCCAGTGTGTTGCTATCCATTGCAGAGACATGAATCGCAGCCATTCAAGTGAGCTTGCATTCCCTCTGTTAGTACTCTGCTGCATTCCATCAGTGCATTCCACCAGTGCATTCCTCTCCAGTGTGTTGCTATCCAGTGCATTCTCTCCAGTGTGTTGAATTGCTTGCTCACCGGGTGTGCTGTCTTCTGCAGCGAGCAGAGTAGCAAGCAGTGAACCAGCGGTGAACGGGACAGCAAGCAGTGAACAGATAGTAACAGACACGATGGTTCCCTTGCGCGCTCCCTGTTTCAGCATTCACTCCGACTCGGCCACCACATTGCCCTCCGTGCCCTATCTCCATCTACAATTATTCATTGCCATATTTCTGAATTAAATAACTAAAAGTATAGAGCGCAAAAAAACCAGCAAAAAATGGGCTCGATAGCATCTATTCTAGCGGTCGTTTTCCGCTTTCTCAAACAGAAAACTTCACTGACGCACTACATTATCCTATCTATCGTCTTGGGTCTTCTGATCGGCGGTCTTGGGGGCCCTTCCGTGGCTCATCCAATGGCCCTACTGGCAAAAATGTTCATTCGTGCTGTAAAGGCCCTGATTGTTCCCTTGATCTTCAGTACTTTGGTTGTCGGAATAGCTGGTCATTCTGATGAGTATGTGTCGTCTAGTTTATGTCTTCATCGTCTGGGTTCACTTTGCGGCTTTTCCCTCGACATTTCAAACGGGGTTGGGTTAACTCTGCTCGCTTTCTCTTTACCTTAAACAGTGCCGCCAAAGTCGGGCGATTATTCGGAAAGAGTTTGATTTACTTTGAAATCGTCACAACAATAGCACTTGCCGTTGGCTTATTAGCCGTCAACATCGCAAAACCGGGTGTTGGAGTTGTTCTACCAAAAGAAGCCGATTCTGCCCAAGCTACAATCGCCAATAATACAGCAAAATTGACAATCGAAGAAGAACTCAATAAAATGATTCCAGAATCTTTCTTCCATGCGGCAGCGGCAAACGAAGTCATGCAAGTTGTTGTGAGTGCCATTATATTCTCGGTTGCATTATTGTGGATCCCGAAAAGACGAAAAGTAATTTTGACAGATTGGTTTGACGCCGTCAGTGAAGTCATGTTCCAAGTCACTTGGGTATGTTCTTGGTTCTCGCTTGATATGTCAATGGATGCGGGAAATTGATTCGCTCATTGCTATCCTTAGATTGTTATGTTGTTGGCACCCTTGGGTATTATGGGTTCAATCGCTGCCGTTATCGGTAAATCTGGTTTCGGAGTATTAAAAAATCTCGCCGCATTGGTCGGGACTTTGTACGCTGCTCGTATGTTTCTTCCTCTCTTTCTCCTCGTCATCTCTATTCAGTTTATTTGTCAAATCAACAGCATAGTCAATTCGTACCCCGTTAAATTTCTCTTCATTAGTTGCCGCATTTGCAATTTGTGTACTCCTGCCGATTATGCTCATTTGCCGAATCCCTGTCCGTGAATTCGTTAGAGCTATTGGTCAACCGACACTTTTGGCTTTTTCTACGGCATCCTCAGAAGCTGCATTACCATTGGCCATGGAAAGGATGCAAGAGTTTGGTGTTCCTATGGAAATCGTTTCCTTTGTTTTACCTACCGGTTACAGCTTTAATCTTGATGGAACAACGCTGTACCTTGCCATGGCTAGTGTCTTTGCCGCTCAAGCTGGGTGAGTCTTCCTATCTTGCTTCATCTTCTTTCTCGATTTGGCTTTGCTCACTCAAACTGACTGATCCGATTCCATCTTTTTGTGAATAGGGAAGTCTCCATGACTTTGGGGGAACAATTATACATGATGTTGGTCTTAATGATTATGTCCAAAGGGGTAGCTGCGGTTCCCCGAGCTTCTCTTGTTGTATTGGTAATTTTGCGCTTATTCCCTTAATTCTCAAGCCTTTAATCCCAAGACTCTAGCTGCTAACCTCTCGTTTTTATATTCTATAGGCAGGTACATGCAAACAATTCAATCTGCCACAAGATGTCATTACACTGTTATTAGGGTAATTGTCTATATCCTTTACCTCATCTCCCTTTTTTTCGTTTTGATCTAACTCTCCCATTGGTCCTCACTTATCAGGGTTGACGCCTTCATGGTATTTATCGGTTTCGGTTTTCCTCCATCAGTAACCATTTGTAATACCGGATCTAATTTCTGATCTGCTCACCATTTACATTTTTCACTTTCATTATACTTAAACAGGACATGGCACGTACTTCCGTCAATTTAATTGGAAACTGCCTTGCCTCTGTTGTCGTCGCAAAATGGGAACGCTGTTTCAGAGTTCCCGGATGGGAAAAAGCATTAGCCCAACGCAAAGCCAACGAAATGGAAATGGAAGGTGTTCGTCTCGATAGAGAAATTGACGAGGAAAAGGCAGCGTAAGGAATGTTAAGTAATATGTCGCGGTTGCTGGTGGGATCAATGTTTTTCTGTTATTTTGTCGACTGAATATGATCGAACCGTATGATACCTAGAATATAGTGAAAAGTATAATATGCCAATTACCCTATCCAATTAATAAAATTTTGTATACTTTATGAAGGCATTCAGTTACAGAATGCTTAATGCTAAATACATTGATTTCATCTTGGTCTTTAATCCTAAATCCCAACTCGAATACTTGGTAAATGAGAGATAACAATTCATGAAGGGGTAACCTACGCAAATGAGTATACGGATCCTTAAACAGTGACGCGCAGAAACATTTCTTTTTAACTTCTTAAAAATTTGTTTTCTCTCACTTGTGATGGTGGTGTAAAGAATAAGAGCCAAAAGGGTGCTTTCTCCGATGGTGATGAAGAAAGAAGAAGAATAAAACGAGAACAACCAAATAATATCTTGTGATGGTGATATAATTGTACTCATGATTTTCAACACAATTATTTTATATCTTGTTTTATATTCAGCCGACCACAATGATTTATAGAGAAACAATTATAAGATTGGAAATGATTCCTTAGAAATTGTACTAATTAAACCAAAATTTATTAGGACCTAACGCCGTTTCGCGTTTCCTTTTGGCTGTGATGAGTTTCTTCTTGTGAAACCCAAATCGATCGATCTCCAGTTTACACATCTCAAATAATCTTTTCTACTCGTCTTATAATGTTATGCTCTCAAAGCATCAATGTTATGGATAAAGTAACCATCCAGTACGGTAAGTGATGATAGACTCGTAACTGATGACATGGACTTTGATGGGTTGAGTAGCTCACAACATCATGCGTAGGGTCGTTACGGAAATCATATGACGTTTTCAGCTTACCTTCACAAATGTATGATTGTTTGGAGAAGGAAGGATTTCGCCTTCCCGGGAGGTAACCATTGAATGTTTATCTGTTTGGGTTGGGGGGACGTAGTTGTTGAGTTTAACATCTTATTCGTTTCGTTCCCTTGAATTTTACGTTTTCGACTAAATAGAAAGACTATCGCAGACGTTCCGAATGAAATTCTCACTATGATATTCCAACATTTGAACAAAA
Source organism: Paraphysoderma sedebokerense (assembly GCA_025602915.1). Classification (NCBI taxonomy): domain Eukaryota; kingdom Fungi; phylum Blastocladiomycota; class Physodermatomycetes; order Physodermatales; family Physodermataceae; genus Paraphysoderma; species Paraphysoderma sedebokerense. The sequence continues at coordinate 110,495 of JAHLJZ010000011.1, forward strand.
AGTCGCTTATAAACGTTGTAAGTGTATGTCGACGATTCTTTGATTACGGCGCTCCGTTGTTATGGTCCACGGTATTATGTTGTGAGAGAAATTCACGGGATAGCGAGGACCAATTTGATGCACCGATGCGTTTAGCCGCAAGCTCTTTCAAACCCTCCTAAAACCCGCTCGTACGAACTCTTTATCAGAAATCTGAGGATTACGGTGCCGAAATCGTTATCAGCTGAACTCTGCAGCTCTATTCACCGCGTTTTCGGCTTTATCCCAGACATGTCAAATCTTACTCATTTGAACCTTTCGATTCTTACGTATGAGGAACCAATAGAAGCTGTCTCGAACAGGATGGAATCAAATATATCCCGTACGTTCATTGAACTAATGAAATTACCCGGACTCGAGTCATTGAATGTTGAACCGATCAATCTGGAAATCGTGTGTCATGTTTTGGAAACCGAGTATAATTTCAGCCTAGAAAACTCGACCATCTCTAGGATGTTATTTGCCCTTCCTAAAATTCCAGTTTCAGGTGGACATTTTCAACGATTTATTCAATCTTTTAAGGTACTCGAGTCGCTAGCGCTCTCGGATGTAGGTGCTCTCGGTATATCATTGTGGGCGGAAATTTTGTCGTCGGAAACTATTACCTGTCTGGAAGTTGACTTTGCACAGTTTCAAATTTTCGATAACCCTCCAGTCCTGTTACCTTCAAAATTAGAATCACTTTCACTTCAGGATGTATCCAGCGAAAGCGAAACTCTGCGAGTATTCCTTTCGCCATTGTCCCTCCTTACTCGGCTCGAATTTCTGGATTGCCTTATATCGAATATTGGAGAAATCAGCCCAATTGCTGATGTGATACCGCAGTTGGAAAATATCTTTTATTCTAGTAATGCGGACACGTTTGGACCATTATTTTTCCGGGGTTTCGCGTATCCTAATTCTAGACTTCGCAAGCTGTCTATTCACTTATCATTGGACGATGAAGATGTCTTGAGGGAATTTATGGGAATACCGACGTTGGAGGAAGCTTGTTTTGTTGGTGTTGAAGTTTCGCCGACTAGGTTAGCTGAATTTTTACAAATAAACACCGGACTTCGGCACTTGGAAATTCACAGTTGTCCTCTTCACCCCACTTATCTCCTCCCGCTTTTTACGCACTGTCCGAACATCGAGACTTTTACTACGTATGAACCGGTACTGGAATCGATGCAAGTTTTAGATAAAGTAGTTAGAAATCATTCAAATCTATGTACCTATATTTCAGTTTAAAGGCCTGTACGGTATCGACAAAAAGAATTGTAAAAACTACTTGCAAATGTTTCCTCTGTTGGCCAACCACGTAAAGTTTAGCTAATGTGATGATGCCTATCTCGGACGATTGTGTATATGTAGACTCAAATATACTTTGATAACGTTCTGATAATTTATATGCTTGTGATTGGCGATATTCCCCGGTCAATGATTTTAAGAAAGACCCAACTAATCTCTCTGATCCACTCAATCCACTGGGTTGCTACATGTTTATGCTAGCAAACATTACCAATTCACCAATTGATGACGAGATTTTTCTTAGAGTTCAAGAGGTCTTAAAGAATAGGGGTCACTTCAAGTTATAGAGGGAGTTTCTGGATCCTTTAATAGTGTCTCGCATAGTGCAACATTTGTGCAGTATGACTACGATTTTCTTAGAATTTGGGGTACAATAAACACATGTGAGTATGTGACCATGTCTTATGAACTGAGTGTGACTCAGTGTCCAAGCCTCCAAGGAATGTCGATCAACAGTTGTCTCATTCGATCGGAATGTGACTTGCACGCACGCACATACCTGAGTACCTCGCCGCGTTCCCTTAACTCCTAATGCCTGTCACTCTCTTGTCCCCATTTCCATTCAATACGCTATTAAGCCATACTACAGAAATATTCCCCTATATCGTGTACCAACAAACAAGAAGCTCTAACTCCCTTTCTTAACGATGCGTTCGAATCGGTCGTTATAAGGTAGTCTGGAATTTTCTTGTCTCATGTTTGCTGCAGATCGCGTCGAGAGTCTTTTGAAGCTCACCCCCTTCCCCTTGTAACCAATTTCCAATACTAACGTTTCTTTTGTGGGGATAGTTGCGCCCTATTTCCCAATGTGTTAATATTGCTTTTCATTATTAGAGTATCGTAATTATGGTGAATATAAATTCAAACGAAGTCGGTGTCGACGAATTTAATACATGGCTGGTTCACTACACATTCGCAACGTCCGGGCTCATCACCACTTTACTCGCTTTAATCGGTTTATGCATTAGTACCCCAGGATCTAAAAAATGGACAAAACCGTTTATACTTGCTTTCTGTCTACTATTCACCTCCGTTATCTTGTTCATTAATCTCATGGTCTCCTATTATTACGGTCCGCCGATCACGTCCATTGGGTATGCAAGGATGGTAGTCAAAACATGTGAGATTTTTACGACGACTTTGCAAATTTTAATCGCAGAAATATGTTTGATATGGATGATTCATCGTATTTATCCTAATAGAATATTCAGAAGAATCATTCCATTTATAAGTTGCTTCATTGTGGCTCATCTGATTCTTCAATTATACGCCGGATCACTCGTCGTGCTTGAAGAAGGGTCGGATTCTTCCAGGATAGCAGGTTGTTGGGCTGCAGGTCTTTGGATGTGTAACTTTATTATTCTCTCTTCTTTATTCGTGTATCGTCTTCGCAGAAAACTTGGAAACTCGTATAGATTAAATCGGATATTCAAAACATTATCGGCATTCAGCATACGAAATGCACTTTTCCCAACTCTCTTCATCGTGCCTTCCGTCATCGTTCACCTCCTTCCGCAAAGTCCGCTTACTCTCAAGTTCTCCGAAGTCATGATAATTTTTAGTAGAATATTAATTGGAGTTTTTATTCCTTATTCACTGCATTTGATTAATTGTGGAAACAATGCAGATCCTCAAAGCGACGAAAGAAACAGGTTGAATGCCGAAAGCTTTCAATTCTATGCTAGTCATTTACAACTTAACAGTTCCTTCGGATTAAAACGACAAGCCGATAAAATTATGGAAAGTTTTTTATTACAAATTTGGAAGATATACGGCGGATCATTTGGTTATTTCGTCGAACGAAATCGTCATGGACAGTTAAACTTGATTTGTGGATTTAAATTCGTAAAGACGAATAACACTGGACTGTTAGTTTCAATGTATTCTTCTGAAGACGTGTCCATGGAGGAAGAAATTCCGTGGAATGTATTAGAATTCGGGTTACAACAACGGAGACCTTTGGTTAAAGATTTAAGTATCGCTTCGAAAGACGATGAAGTCAGGTCATATTTGGCCGATAGAGCTCATATGATTGACTCGGTGCTGTTTTTGCCTGTTGCTTCTCCTGAATCGTCAAAACAAAAGGTCATTTACATTGAGAAGTGTGTATAATTTTAATGGTTGTGGCGATGGAATGAACTTGGTTAACATCTTGAGCTTAGTCACGAAGTTTCCATTGATTCCCTCGGCATTGATATTCGTATGCTCGACCTGATAGGACAACAACTCGCCGGGGCCCTCGATAGCTCAAGGTTTGTCTGCCCTGAATCAAGCTCCTAAAACTTCCCGAACCCGAAATACTCTAATGACTTTGAAAACCATTATTTAGATTATTTCATGAACTAGAAGAACTGAATGAATCGTTAGAGGGAAAAGTCGCGGAACGAACACGAGAATTGAATTTGAAAACGGTACTTCTTGAGAGAGCCAAAAATGAAGCGATTCAAGCCGCTGCTGCTAAATCGCTGTTTTTGTCCAACATGAGCCATGAAAGTGAGTCGCTGAACTTCGCGGTCCTGTCACTTTTGTTGTAGAGAATTCACATGTTTTACTGAATTCATTTTAGTTCGAACTCCGATTAGCCAAGTCATTCTTGCAGCTGAGGTAAGTATATTTTACCTTTACGTATGTAACTCCGTTTCTAATGACGACTATTGTAAAGTTGCTTTCTGACTCAACAGAATTTAACGCCGAAACTGATGAATTAGTCAATATAGTCATAAACTCGGGCAAGGTGCTCTTAAATTTGGTGGTAAGTGTCACCTTTACACAAATGTCCTCTGACTCCACTGTAATCTAACTTTTCACTACCTTCCAGAACGATATACTAGATCTGTCAAAACTCGAAAACGGTTCTGTAAAAGCGGAAGCTATAAAATTTGATATCCATCAAATGATACAAGTTACTATGGATGCTTTTGCAACCAAAGAAGGTGTAACACTCGCTTATTACATTCAAAAAGACACTCCGCGCTGGATAATCGGCGATGGTAATTATACGTTCTGTTTATTTTCCGGTTCACCGTTTCGATACGTTGATTGATATTTTGAAAAGAAACTAGACTTCGACAAATCATAACGAATTTGGTTTCGAACGGGATAAAATTTACGAGTAAAGGCCATGTTATGCTTTTCGTGTTCTGCCAGGTGGTTGAATCTGAACTAATTGACGTGAGGTTTGAGGTTACCGGTATGTCGAGCTCATGTGAAATAACTTGTAAACATATGATAATCAAATATTTCTGGATACGATTTATATTTAGATACTGGAATTGGAATTACATCAGATAAACTGGATAAGATATTTGAACGATTCGAACAGGAAGATGCCACTACGACACGAAAATTTGGCGGAACAGGACTAGGATTGGCGATTTCCCAAAGTCTGTAAAATTATTCATATGATTGAAATTTGTAAATTTACTGACAGTTTTATTATTATTCATTAGGTTTATGTAAATTGATGGGATCAACTATTACAGTGTTATCAGAAGTCAACCGAGGTTCTACCTTCCAATTCACATTAAGAATGCAAAACGGAAAACCGGATCCTTCTCAATTATCTTCCCCCGTACACATTCACATTCTCAACTCATCCCCAAAGATATTACTATTAGAAGAGACAAAAGCTTCATTTAAATCAAACTCCCCGCTCCATTGGCAACTTTTGACTATGGGAGCTTCAGTTGATCCCTGGTCCGACCAAAACCATTCACATAATCACGCCAACTTTGACAACTACAAACTCGTTATCGTGGATTTTGCATCGTTCGATTCTGTTACCGCTGTCAACCCTAAAATTGTTAATATAATCAAAAATCAAATAATACCAGTTATCATTATTTATTCGTCGGATCAAATCGACATAATCTACAAGACAATGGGTTCAACGAACCATACCACCAACGCATTACGGTACCCGTATAAACAGTCCAGTCTATATCGTCTTCTTTTCAGTTTATTACCAGAAGGCAAACAGGAGAATGACCAAATAGATGTGCAAGAATATAATGCTGGTCCTGTTCCGTCTGTTAGGAATAAAAATGACAACATCCAGAAAATTGATATTTTGTTGGCCGAAGATGATGAGTGAGCTATTTTTCCATTATTCAAATTTCGTGGTTAAAATTTAATTAATAATTATATAATATAGGGTCAACCAAGAAATAATAAAACTTATTGTAAATAAAATGGGATATTCTGTTGATGTAGCCGAAAATGGATTGGTGGCTTGTGAAATGGTAAAGAAGAAACATTATCATTTGATTCTGATGGACGCGAGGTAAGTTTGTTTCTTTCGTCGTGGAATTATTTTGTTGAAAGAGAGAAAGTATTTATGAATATTGAATACTCATGTTATCTTATGTGCTTACAATTATTAGGATGCCCGTCATGGTAAATATTTATTTTGAAAGTGTGGATAGTCACTGCGAAAATTAAGATTTTTATTTATTCTACAATTCCCTTATATAGGATGGATCAAAGGCCACTAAAAATATTAGATCATACTACTCAAGAAAGGAGATGGTGTTATCAAACACACAAAGCACATCGAATTTGATAGCTCCAACTGAAAAAATTGGCGAGAACCGCACTGACGATATAACTTCCAATGACTATCCCCCGATCAAGAAATCCAACATCAGTTATAACGACCCACCCCCAATTATAGTAGGACTGAGGTACGGTGTTTTTATTGACCAAAATGATGATTCTTTCGCGGTGGTTGTTCAGTTGACTTATTATTTTAAAATACATCTAGCGCGGATGCATTGCCAGAAAACCAACAAGCGGGTCTTAAAGCTGGGATGGATTTTTATCTAACAAAACCAGTGTCGCAATCTAACTTAGCTGAATTAATAAATATGGTGGAACAGAATATATGATAAATAATATTTGCAATATGTACAATAAACATTGCATTATAGTACCAGCACCATGGAAATAGTATGACAATTTCGTGATCGTTAGACTGGGTGTAGGTCGTTAGGGAAGATATTTTCACCCGCAAAAATAATTGTTTAAATCGAAATAATTGGAGTCTCATGAATATATTATTTAACTTGATAAGTAGGGGATTAAAATAGAGACCTAGTATGAATAATTCAGGGCATTCGGTTTCAGCCGCGGGACGGCCCACAGTTTCCCAGGCATCGCGTTTTGAATAGCTCCGGTCTTTGGCAAGTTGATGGAGTGATCATTTCTGTTCTTGATTTAGAGCTGTATTGAAGAGAGTACTGGAAGAAACATAGATATTCTGAAGGATTTTGAGTCGTTATTGTCCTGCCGTATTGCAATCATTGTTTGAAGCTGTAGAAGTGATTAGAAAATACAGGAACATTGGTTCTTAATGGGAAGGCCCCAATATAAATTCCACAAGGGAATGATACCGGCAAGGAAAATTACTGATAGACTATTTGCAAGTGTTGTTAAATGATAATTTCCTCCTGCATTGTCATGAAGGATACGGCGCCATTATCTAAGTTCATAGCCTAAACTCCCCAACTTCCGGGAACGGACGCCGCTGGCCTGAATCACTTGTATATACTCGTCAACATACAAAGACGATGGATGCGCTTGAGGCAAGATTAGGATTCCATCCTTCGACGTCGGAATCTTCCTCCAAAAATGATACAGGGAAAGAACAACTTCAGCAAACGCAGTCCTACCGCTTCGAAATCGACTTGACTCAATCAGAGGATACCGTTTTTGTGTCTTTTGTCGATCTTGTGAAAGATGCTTGTGGTGGGAAAGTCCCTTCTAATTTAATGTTAAAAAGTGGATATATTTCGGAGGATGAACAAGAAGAGGAAGAGGATAATGCTAAAGATGCAAACGGAGATACAGAAATGAATGATGTCAATGATTCTGGCACAGGCAGTTTGGAAGAGAATAAGAAAAATAATGATGCTGATGGAGCCGGGGGAAGCACCGGGGATGATTTCTTAGATAAACTGTTAAAGAAATATGGCACTGAAGAAGAGCAGAAGGTTTGTTTTTCCTCCATGCAGCCCGCGATATGAATGTGAGTGTGAGAGTTTCTAATATGCAACTAATAATTATTTCTTATTTATGGATATTTCTTTCTGTATTTTCATTATGAAATGATAATGTTTGTTTAATGTTTTACATTCATCATCTGTCACCTCCGATCTCATTACAGTCTTTCGAATCACGAAAACGAAAGTATATCGATGATTATGACCTGAACGATCCATTTGTTGATGATTCCGAAATGTACCTCGACGACGTTGGGTTAGTTAAACCGAAGCATGACGGTTTCTTTGCATTCACGGGTGACTTAGAAGTGATCGCCGCAGATGCATCGTACGCAATTTCTTTTCTTCTTTTAATTGATGGCTTTTGTTAAGCTAACTCGATCTTGCTTACGTCTAATTACTTTCAGGGATGATGAATCCGACGATGACGATAGAAACCGCCGACCGAAAATAAAAGCTAAAGTGATAGCAATACCAGAGGATACAGACTTGAAATCTAAAATGAAGGCAAAAGAAAAGGCATCCGCCTTAGACTATGGAGTCGAAACAGAACTTAGAGCCATTTTGAGTCAAACACCTGGGCCTACATCCTCTTCGTACACTTCACCGTCAAAACCATTGACAGCAGCCGACCTATTACTCGGAGAGTCCACCACCGTCTCTTCTGCTCCATCTACTACCCTTCCGTCTACAAAACTTTCCAAAACTCAAAACAATCTCCATTCCATCGTTAAATCAACAGCAATATGTACCGCCGATTCCCCAAATTCAAAATCCAAAGATCGATCTCAATCAATATCCGATAGCAAAGTTACCGGACCGCCTTCAAATACTGCAAAGTCGAAGCCTATTCGAGTGGATTCCATCTCATCCAACGATTTTATGGATAGCCAAGAGATTGCGGCAGAAAGACAACCAATAAAAGTCGAGAAAGATACTTCGATTGAACCAAAAAAGAAAAAGAAAAAAGCCGTTCAGACAGGAGAACAAGAGCCGAAATTGAAGAAACAGAAAGAAAAATCTGACATTGGCGTAGAGCATGTCAAAGTAGAGAATGCAGTGGGGACTGCAGTTGTTAAAACTGAAAATCCTCTTGAGGAAGTGACTGAACCTGTTTGTATCATCTTTTGGAATGCAATATCTCAACAGCGATACTCATTACTTTCTTACTCAGAAATTGCCCGATGCAGTGCTTGAGTTGTTATCTGAAGTTAAATCTCTGATTCGAGCTGGTTTGTATATATGTTGCCAACGCCCATTTTGACCGTCCGACTGATGTGTTTCCGTTTTTAATTCCTTCGCAGATTCCTTCGCAGTGAAATCTCAATTTCCGAAAGAGTTGAAGCCCCCGTTATTTGCATCAGCAAGAGCATTTTACGATAGTACTGGCATCTTATTCCACCAGACATATTATTCGCAATTGCAGCAAATTGGGTTGCCTTATAATCAATACACAATGAATGTTCGTATTACACCGCTAAATGTGACATGATATTTCCGCTTTCTCTAGAACATGTGTTTATTGACATTTCTCTTCTTTTGCCTTTCTGTTTCGCAGAGGCTAGTTTACAGGAATGTCATACCAAGTATTCGGTCCGACATTCAAAAATTTATCACTGGGCAGTATGATACTTTTCAAAGTAAAGTCGAAGCTAGGGTGGTAGAACTTGAGTTGCAGTTGAAGAATAAGTCTGACAATGGTGCAACACAGGAGGGCGACGAGAAAGAACCGGTATGTTTAACTGTATGTGTGTCATTCGACTTTTTCGCTGATGAAACCTACCATGCGTTGTTTAGAATCCGACTGTGGACACTACCACTAGTATAAATCAGGGCGATGGAATTGGGGAGAATGGAGACACTGTTAAAGTAGAAAAAGAAGGTGCGATGCTTATCAGCTGCGATTAAGCCACTGCGTAAACTAAACTCTTAATAATTGCTCTATGGCGCGATTGATTTTGGTGGATAGATAAAGCTGACAAGGGAAGAAAATTTAAATGGACGATCGACCTTAAGAAGTTACTATATGAAATCTGTGAAAAGGAAATAGAGGATGCTCGACTGAATGTCATGTTGGAGTACGTTGCACCGTCGTTTATCATTTTACTCCCTGGTTGAACAAGATCATTTGACTAATTACACATTATAAAGGAACTTCTTGAATAAGACGGAGAATAAGGTGCCAGAAATGACTATCAGAAAACGTGTATACACACGGGTAAGATTACTACATTGCTTTGTCTTTTGGCCTACTCAAAATCTGATGCAGTTTTATGTCAGTTATCGACCGCTTTTCCAGTGGAATGGTTGGATCCCCGTGATTTCAGTAGAATTTACAGCGAGATTAAGCAGCGGTATAAACCAAAAAGCGGCAGCAACTCTGCATCGCCGATGAAAGAACCGAAACCAACGTCATCGACGACCGACAACAGTAATCCGCCACAACAACGCAAGCGAAAAAAGCCTCCCACGCCGGAAGTTGTTATTCTGACCCCTTCAAAGGGACCGATTTCGATATCCAATGAGGCTGATTTAAAGGCACACGATGGAGTATCTCTCAGTTCAAGTATCCATAATCAAGCGTCAAACGCCTCTTTGGGAGCTCTCAGCGACACGGTTCAATCATCATCCTTCCCGATTCGATCCGATTCCCAGGTTTCTACTACCGGCGTGAGCGGACCATCAAATGGGAATCTTGCAACCCAAATACCGAATGTCAAGAAAAAGGCAGCAAAAAGGAAGATGTCTGAGGGACAAGAAAAGAATGGGCAAAATGGGGACGTCCCAAAAAAGAAGAGGGTCAAAAAGCCACAAGTGAAAAAGGATGTTGCTGCGGCCGTGGGAGATGCCGATGTCAGTTCAAAGACATCGGTGGAAAATCCACAATCTTCTTCACTAGCCAATACAACATCAGTACAGCCTCCATTATCCACGGGCGGTTTGGTAACTGCCGTGACATTACCAATCGCGAAATCTCAATTACAAGCAGCGTCACTACCAACCCACCTTCAAACCTCTGCCACCAGTATGCCCCAAAACCGTCAGCACCCCGGGCAAACTGCCTCCTCAAATTACCCGAAAGCTCGTGATGTCCAAGATACAATACCAGCGAGTGTTGCAACGTCTGAAACCAAATCTGCTAAAGCCGGTGATCCCGATTTGACGGATGTTGAAGATGCGCTATCAGAACCCCCGACGTCCCCCCTCTCACCACCACATCAACCTGTTAATAAAATCTAAATTTATCTTTCTCTCCTATCGAATTCATCAGACAATGCAAGTATAATAGTTGACTGTTTAAAGAATAGAAATTGCATCGAGAACAATAGCGTAATTTCGGGAGTCCGACGTATGATAATTTGTAGATTCTCCTTCTTTGTCATCCCTTCGAGTATTGTAAGTCGGCTCAGTCGTATGAATACTTTACTTCCATAACGCTGTAACAATGTAACGAGTATATGTTCTTACTGTCTATATACTATGTAAAATACACCAGAAATGTCGGAAAGACCATGAATAAGATTATTATCGAAGCAATTTTAATGTAACGCAATCATAGATTTTTAGATTACGGTTTGTGTGTTGTGCAGAGCTCTGCAACCTAGTAATAATGTGCTGTCTACAATGAATACTGTAATTTATCGAAAAGTAGATCAATTTGAGAAAATTATAAGCATATCATTTTTGAGCCGCCGTGCTTCTATTGTGGCGGAATTTGGACCAGGTCGAAAATAATGAAAGCGACGCCGTTCCCATCACCCACAATTACGACCCACAACTCTTGGCAACTTGTGCAGCATTCATCCTCGGATTCATACAGATTCAGGATCTGATCACACACTTCTCAGTCCTTTTGAAATTTGCCATTCCATCGTCCGCAGATGAGCGGCTCTTCCCCTCTTTCCACGTCCTCCTCGTTCAAGGCGTGGAAGTTGATTTACGACCCGGATCTCGATAAATCAATCACTTCAAAAAGCGAGAAGAAAACAAAGACCAAGATAAAGAGGTTTAATGGTCAGATACCTGGGGTTGGTATTTGTTACATTATGTGAAGCGTGAATATAAAAGCTAATCATAGTTTGCCTCCGTCAACAATTCATGAAACTTGTTGATACAGCAATCATCGATCAAACCTAAAGATCCTAGATTGGACAATCCAAATTATGGCGCCGCAACCTCTAGGGGAAAGAAGAAGTACCTAGAGCGATTGGGTAGAGTGAAATTCAATGTATGCATACATTTCTGATTGTCACGGTTGGTGATTAAGGCCTAACTTGATTTGTCGGCTAGATTGATGAATCCATACAAAAGGTTCACAAAACCGGTTTGGTTGTCTCTCAATTTGACGAAAATATTACAGCCAAAGATCTACTAGATGCATTTTCGAAGTGTGGAGAAGTGATTTGCGTTCGACTCGTCACTGCTAATAAACGATTCACAGGATTGGCTAGCGTGAAATTCAGGCATGAAGGGGAGGCCTCTGACGCTTTAAGAAGAATGAATGGTTTTATACTCGATAAAAGTCGATTAAAGGTTGAACTGGATGTTGATGGTATGTGACTATCTTTCGAGGGCCAGACCTCCCTGAGACTGAGAAAACGGTTTGCTCGTTCTAGGTTCAAATCTTCAATCACAATTACAAGCTATGCAAAAAAGTGCGAAATCGTTATCAGAAGACAGCAAATCTCGCCATTACCGACGAGACAGCTTAGAAAGTTCTGACATGGATATTAGCGATGACGATGATACGAAAACCGCCAAATTGCAGTTGAATAGGGTTCATGATAAACATACACAGCATTCTGGCTATTCTACGAACCAACCAGCTTTACGGCCAACCACTCCCACGTCTAATCAGCGGCATGGAGAAGAGAGAACTCATCGTTTGCCTCATTCAAATAATAGTGACGGAAAACACCCTGATTACACTTCCCATCAGTATTACGGACAGCAAGTAGGCACTCCATCCCGGCACTACCCTTCTTCTTCGTATTATCCACGCCACAATTATCATTTTGACGACCCAGATTCCAAGCGATACAGTCATTATGATTTTAGAGAAAGTGATTTTTATTCAGAATCCAATCGTCAGGGAGGCCGAGCCGGATATTCACAACCAGATAGGTATTCTTCAAGTAGTTACAAATCCCACGAGTATAGTTCAAGTCAGGAGCAACATGGGAGATCGCGATATTCGAACGAAGATAATCGAAAGCATTATGACGATGATTGGCGCAGTGAAAGACGGAGTGAGCGATGGTCTACAGACGATCCCGATGCAACTAGGCGCCGTGAAAATTGGGGATATACCGAGGATGAAAACCGACGTCATCACAGGGAAAGTCGTTATTACGAGGGATCCAAAAGTTCTGGTCATAGTTCTTCTCGTTATGACAGTGCAGGCAAAGCGCCGCGCACTCCACCTCGGCCTCCAACAGATCAGGTTTTGGCAAAATATTCTCAAGAAAGTCTAAGGTCTCGTCCGGATGAATCCATAGGCAAAGAATCTTATTACCGGGATTCTCAGCGCTCTTCGCGAAAGGTGTGGACTTTGAGGCAAATCTATTTTTGTTCTGGAGTATTAACATAATATTCAAGGATTGGACTGCCACTCCTGTTCCGCCTTACATAACCATATCTCCGAACACTCTCCCATTCGATAAGGTGGACGCTGCCCAATTACATCATTATTTTAAGACTTACGAACCTAAAAAGGTACGATAATGTAATTAAGTCATTCCAATATTTGTATTCATTGGTCATCCCATTTACAGGTTTACCACGATTCAAAAGTTTGGTATGTGGAGTTTTCGAACAGTAGTCTCGCTCGTAAATGTCTCCTCATAATGAATGGGCAGACATTCCACGCATATTCTCTATCTATGACACTTGTTGATTCCGACCATATTAGCGCAAATGTTACTGAGAAGGAAAAGCAAGCATCAGTGGAAGATACTATGAAGAAAGCTTCTTTAATATTAAAAGAAGAGCTTACTGCTGCAGTTACAAAAGATTTTGACGACTGGTTAACGAATGCATTATCAGCGACAATTGCTCAACTCAGAAAGGAAAGAGCGTCTGATCTAGCTTTGATAGTGGCAAAGAGCGAAGAGCAGAACCAGATAGAGAGAGATGAAATGGTAGAAAATATCATCCCGACTGAAAAGACCGATGAACCTAATCAACCGCCACGCAAGCGTTTTTCGGAATCTCCGTCACAGTCGCCGTCGAATGCGGATAAGCGATCCAGTATCTATACTTCGCTTTCGCCCATGTCTAGCATGAATATTAGAAGCATGCCGAAGTTTAAGAAAGGCGAAAAAATTCGCTCAGTCTCTATTCCCTCCGTTAAACCTCGTGAGCAACCCCTGAAGAACGACAAATCAGATGTTGATAGGGCCGAGTCAGACCATGAAAATGAGTTCAGCGTTGATAAAGGCACCAAACTTCGAAAACCTGGCAAACATCTAAAGAGAAAGATAGAGTTCAGTGCGGCATCCTTGGATTACTCGTCTTCATCCGAAGCTGATAGTGGCGAGTCATCTATTAATGCTCCATCTGAATCTAACAAGAGGGACATTGGCCTCAGTTACACCAGCAGTAGTGAATCTGAAGACAGTTCACTCCCTCTAAAGGTACTAAACCGTTCCGGCTCGAGAAAGCAAACTAGCGATACTGAAACCGATGACGCATCAGTCCGATCATCGATAAGTAGCAATAAACACCTTTTCTCCAATGTTATTGTTGGGCAGAGTGATACGGAAACGGATCTTGAGGTTACCAAAGTAGTCGAAAAGCCTGAATTGAAGGCGACCAAGTTGAAGAAGGGGAAGAAAGAGAAAAAGGTAACAAAACCAAAGGCCAAGGTTACTAAAAAGGTTGCTGTAAAAAAGGCGAAACACATGACCCCAGAACCTGTTGTTGTTGAAAGCGCAGAAGAGAGACAGTCCAGGGAAACCAGCATCAGCATTGGATCAATGGGAGTAGATATGGCTGATGGTATTTCGGAGATCGTTGAGCCACCCGAAATTGAAGAATCAGTGGAGTCGAAGCGATGGCAATTTGATTTGCCCGGAGTGAGTGATGTAAATCTCTTGACACCGGCAGTTTCCCCGACAACTAGTATTGTCACAATCCCGCCTGATGAAGAAGAGCTCAAATTGGAAAAATTCGTAAAAGAATTAGACGAATTTGAACTCAGCGGAATACATGATAATAACGATGATGAAGTGGTGAAAATGTTGGAAGAATTGGTCGAGGACGATGGAGACTTCGCCTACCTAAAGATGGTTATTGATCAACGAAGAATAGAGGGGCTGAAGGGTTATACTGATAATCAAGAATTGGAGGAAATCAGCCAAGCTTTAAGAGGGCGCGGTCGGGGAGGTGTGTTTTATTGTCCTTTCGTTCACCTTCGGAAACTTACTAAATCTCGTTACTTGATAGAAACTCATTTCAACCCTGATGGCACCCGTCGTGAGTCTCCTGACCGCCGTCATCGCACCGGTTGCGCCCGCACCGAGGGTTACTATAAAATCCCCGAATCAGAAAAGACATACCTCAAGCGATCATCCACACTCGATCCAAGTTTATTGTCACCTTCTCAAACGAAGATTGCAAAAGCTCATCACAACTCATCGTCTGCAGCGCCGGCGGACAAGTCACCCCATAAACCGACTTCACGCTCCTCTCGTGTCAATCATCGAAGACTACTTGCGCATATTCAAGATACGAAGTACAATATCGGTGGTGATTCTGTGCTTGAATTCAACCAGCTTCAAGGTCGACAAAAGCGTTTGAAATTCGCGAAAAGTGGAATCCACGATTGGGGGCTTTTCGCACTGGAAAGAATTGAAAAAGACGATTTTGTCATTGAATACATCGGTGAAAGCATTCGACAGAAAGTTGCTGACATGAGAGAAGTGATGTATGAAAAGCAAGGGATTGGAAGCAGCTATTTGTTTAGAATTGATGAGGATACTATTATCGATGCAACAAAATGCGGAAATTTAGCCAGATTCATTAACCATTGGTAAGTCTTAAAAGTGATGTGTGGCCAGAAGCAAGTCAAACTTGTATTTACTCAATCTTTATTGATCTTAGTTGTGATCCTAATTGCACGGCTCGAATCATTACTGTTGATGGAAAAAAGAAAATCGTCATTTATGCTAAGTATGACATTGAACAAGGCGAAGAAATAACTTATGACTACAAGGTATGTTCTGCTCTGTAGCCATTCTCAGTTTATCTCATTTTTGACAATTTGTTATCGATTAGTTCCCGAAAGAGGATGTGAAAATTCCGTGTTATTGTGGTGCCAAGGCCTGTAGAGGCTCCTTAAATTAGACTATTATCTGTACATATACTACTGTATTTTGGATTCTCTGCTGTAACATACTTTTTTCGGCGGACATGATTTGTATCTATGTGGCCCAACTTATGAATACCAATCAATAAGATAACTTATCAATTATTAACAATTTTGAATTTTGAAATTGCTATAATTTATTATATTACTACTTTACAATGGTTCGATCTTCTAAACGTTCTCTACAGGCACAGGTGGTGACACTGCGAGGGAGGAGTCACTGACCTTCTGATTTATTGCCATTGAGCTCCTCAAATATTCCTCCTCTTCATTCTCCCATAAAATCTGCTGATCTATGAACCACTTTGGGAGCTTCTCCTTCACCGGTAAAGTCACCAAATCTACGTCGAAAAGTTCGACGAACTGTTCATTGATGTAACGCGATTTGGAGGAAGCGTATGATCGGTACTGCAGTTACAGTATTAAATACCGAAGAATAACACAGAATTGAAAATTAGTCAATTAATTCATCTTTGCTTGTAACGGTGCGGTGTATGGAGGCTCGAAACCAAATTAGTGAGATACCTACCTCGACGACTATCGAATTGAAATTCCAATGCTGCAATTTCCTTAGACAACCAACAAATGTTCCAGTTTCATGAATTCCAGATCTACCAACCAAGAATTAAATCTCGTTAAAACTTTTAAAAGTATTTACTTGCATTGTTTGCCTGACAAACATTGACAGAAGCCGGAAACACTCTGAAGTGAGAAGGAAATCATCCGACTTACGTGCAAATAACAATAACAGGATGGTAGTCTGTATTAAGTACTATTTCTAAACCTTCCTTTATAAGTTCTTCACTCACTGGTCGCCATCCAATATTCGGCTTCCATGCTTGAAGCCCCAGATGTATCTGTTGCCGTCGGTAAAAGAAATCAAAACAAAGATTAGATATAAATGTGAGCATAACTCCGATGACATGAAAAAAAGAAGTCATTATCGACACAAAGACCCATGAAAACCAAGGACGAAAAAGGTATTACGGACAAGTTGAATCCCATTTTCCTCTAAAAAATTCATGACAGCTCGGGAAGGCACTTCCGGTGACAAGATGACAGCCGTTTTTAAATTCAAAGTCTTGATGAATGAGAAGTTTGATGGGTGAAGGGTATTAGATCGATATATATTGGGCTCAACTATACCGAATGCTTCAGGCGGAGTGAGTGACATTGTCAGGATTATAAACGAAAATGAATAGTGCTATGGGAGTGAAGAATTGAATTGGGTAAACGCGGAAGAACTTTCTAATTATATCTTATTTAGTTCATAGATACTTTATCAATACGCATTCTAAAATATATTCATGTACAAAATTTTTTTTTTTTATAATATTTCCAAGTCGCAGTGCTTGACCTTACCAATAGCGAAAATACCGGTGAGCTATCAATCATACCTAAGAAAATCGAGCATATCAAGTAACATACCTCTGGAGCGACTTTCTTGATTTTCAATTCAATCCTATCTACTTCTGCTGCCAAACTTTCTACTAAATTATTACCATAAGTGAGCAAATATTTTTCCATGTCTTGCTCCGTCTTAATTTCTTTCACTTTTTGCAATTCGTTGGTAAGATATTGAGAATATATGGAGAGTTGCGAATCGGTCAGACTAGGAGAGTTGACTGATGTCGGAATGCAGCTACGCTGGAGAAATCGCTTTGCGACAGCTTCACCGTTGAATTGGACTTCTGCTTTAAATCGGACATATTCTGGCCCCAAAGCCGTTGATTTCACATCGTGAACCGACCTAACGAAGGAATTCAAGTTAAGTCGCGTCCCCGCTAGAAAGTTACAGAACAAGGCAAGATAGCTACGTTACAACAGGGTCAGCCAGCATCGCATTGACGATGCGCTTCTGCCGATCTAAGGGCATCGATGTCTCTACAAGCAAGGATATATTTCTTTTTATGAGGAATGACGCCACTCCTCCTAGAAGCAATCCAATAGTAATGGACCCAACTGAGTCGAAAACCGGATTTTCAAAATAGTAGGAAAGGCCTAAGCAAGAAGAAGCTAGTACTATTCCGGTTACAGACGCACAGTCTTCCAATAAGACTTGCACGGCAGATGGATCGGCCCCGGTTTTAACTAACATGATTGGAAAATTATGTGAGTCCGGTTTAATTTATCATTAAATAACAGAGCAACCTACTGTATTCCATAACTGTAACGTTACTTGCAGCAGCGCTGGCCTGAACTTGTTTAAAAGCCATTGTCATGGTCCCTAGATAGACGATGAGCTCTTTCTCCCTTGCTTTGGTGAGGAAAGAAAAGAGCGCACCTCCTTCAAAAAGTAAACTTCCACCTAAAACTGCGAACGCAACCCATACGTCCTCCATGGGACTCGGATGATACAACCCAGAAATTCCATGATATAAACTTGCTCCGCATCCCAGGAAGAAAATACCAACACCAGAGACCAGGGCCCAAGCATACCGCTCCCGAGAGAACCCGTAAGGGTGCAGCGGATCCGGATCTCGGACTGATCTGTCGGAAAGAAAGGAAATCAAATGAGATCCACAAAACTATACGACGAGGCGACTAATACAATACTGACCTTGTTATTCCCCAAAAAAGAAGACACTCATTCATCAGATCAGCCAACGAATGTATTCCCTCGGAAAACATTGATGCTGAACCTGTCTGCATTGCAGCTGCAAACTTCATGCACATGATTGAAAAATTACTGAGATCAAAAATAGTTAGGATCTTGACCGAGGATATGATGGATAAGACAAAGCGATCTACCTAGCCATAGCCGTTAATACCACTTTCGTTGACCCATGCAAGATCTTTTGTCGTTTGGCTTTTTCTCGCACTACGGTCGTTCAAGGGTCAGGTCGTGCAGTGGGTACCAAATTAGGAAATTATTGTACCTTCAAGTGCTTCATGCCTATCGTGCTTTTCCAACGACTTTAATTGTCCAATATTTGCGGCTGATTCTAGAAGGGTAGATAACAATACATCAGCATTTAGTTCTTTCGGCAGTAAAAGAATTGTCGGTCGAAGCGCCGGATAATGAATGAAGAATTCAACGATCTTATGAACTATAAGAAAATATAGAACAGCTATATTTCGGCACCATACCATCCACATGACATTCTCCTGCAACAACTGCACTTTCATCGGTTCCAGAATAATTAGTATTGAAAAAATTAAAAGAGGAACTGCCTGGTTTGGTTCGATCTGGGTTGACTATGGAGCCGGGTTTGGTTGTATCTAATGAATTAGGAGTGCTATGGAAAAGTCTTAAACTGGATTCTATCGGAAGGAGACGAGAAGCTGCTCCAGCTGAACTTGGAACATTTGATATTGATCGGAGAGAAAGTTGTGTAGGTACTGTTAACAGCGGCAACCGTTCGAAGTTGGATCGGTGACATAGCGGCACAGAGCGTTTCTGTAATTCTCTTATAGATTTATGAATGCAAAAATGTAATCTTGCATTGACTATCATTTTGAAACTTAAAAGTATTGAAAATCAATACGGATATAATCTCAACAGTAGGAGATCCGTTGTGGACAGAGGCCGGGACGAACGAGGGACTATTCCGTCGGTCCGTCCGCGGTTTGCCTGGCAACCAAGGCATTTTTTACATAAATTAAAATTCCAACGAAGATTGGTTACTTTCATATGACAACTGATAACTATTTTATTTTTAATTACTATCAAAATAGTTATTATGGTTATGAAATAAATTACATCAGAAATCCATGACGCTGCGGGCTTCGTGCTCTCTCTTAATATACTTCATGGCCGCCAGATTATAGCCAATTGTGTCCTGTAGGAGTCAAAGAGACAACGGTTAGATGCTTCTCCTAGCAGGTCCAGCAAGAACATTATTGAAATATACCTTATTTTTAGTTAGAACTTCTCGAAGGCTCATTTGCAGTGAAACTAACACTGGTCGCATGATTCGGTTGGACACAATTTGATTATGGTGCACTTTCAAAAGATAGAACAGGATTCGGCACGTTAGAGGAATATTCCAACCCTAGAATATAAAAACTGTCAAATAAAGTCGCTACAGGAAGTTCTTGTGAAAAGATAACGAACCATCTTCGCCCATTTGTTGAGGAAATTGAGTAATGTCACAACGCGACTGAAGGGAATAACGAGTAAAGCTTGTTCCAACTCGGTGCTTTTAATCCTCTCTACCACACCGAAGACGTATTCTTCTATCGAAATATTTCCAAGAGCTACCAACATTGGATTTTTGGGTGGTGCACCTTCTTGGGGGGATTCTAAGTAAAGCTTCAACTTCGTCTCTTCAGATTCGGCTAGTTCTAACGCCTCTAAGATGCGTTCACCAGCTTTAAGGGACGTGACTGTCGGTTTGGATGCTTCTTCAGAATCAGCATTTTCGTTGGTCAAGGCTGACTCTACGATGTCGTCCATTTCGCGCTCCCGCTCTTCCTCTAAGAATAACTGGAAAGACAGAACGACGTCAGAATATTTTCAAGATTCAGCGTAAATTAGCTAGTAAACACACCTGTTCGTCAGTCTTTTCCCAAATTCTAATGGACCTATCGTGGGACGTCGACGCAACAAAATTGCCGTACTTGGCGATGGCTAGAGCCCACACCTCACTCTGATGCCCTTCAAGTTTCATGATATTTTCAAACTAACCAGAATGTCAGTTTTGAGTCGAAGTGAAATGAGTACGTTTTAGTATTACTACACACCTTATCTCCATCCCAATACTTGATAGTCTTGTCTTTGGAAGCCGTAAAAAAATAATGAGTGCCCCATACAAATTGTACATGCATGATACTATCGTCGTGGGCGAATATTGATTTGTGACAATCACCGAAATCCAGGCCCCACAATTTGACATTTTTGTCTGCACTGCTCGTCACCAACAGAGAATTGTCGGAGGAGATATCCATAGAAAGAACCGGCAACTACATCGATGTCAGTACACATAACCAAGAACAGAGCACTCAAAATTGCGCATGACAAACCTTATGCCCATATAAACTCAAAAAGAATTTGAGTGTGTCATGATAGAATACTTTGACTGTGGCATCCAATAGCGACACGGCTATCAAATTCTGATTTGGGCTGTATCGCACACACAGAACTTCATCCGTCATTTTTAACGTACGCATATGGATTAATGTCAACCTTGTTTTCGATTTCTCATTGCTAATTTTGCTGGGACTTTCATCGGCTTCATCATCGTCTTTCACCATGGCAAAATCCCAAAATTTTACGTCCTTGTCCGCGGAGCCGGTCACCAATCCGCGCTTATCCGGTCGTATCTGTAGAGTCCACAATGCGCCGGAGTGGGCTTGTATGGATTCAACCAAAGTTGAAGAAGATAGAGAGTATAACTCCAATGCACCACTTTTTGTTCCGATAATTATCTAAATTAATACTAGCCTTTAGTATGGATATTACACCGTTGAGTTTCACAAACGTAAACTTACGAAACGATTTCCTGGAACAAAGGCAGCACATAGCGCATAACCACATTCCATACTCCGAATACAACTGCCAGTTCGCACGTTCCACACTTTTATTAAGTTTGTTCCAGCAGTTACCAGCATCTCATCATCACTACTCAGCGCTAAAGTGCGAACGTCACCTCGATGCCCCGGAAGATCTATTGCATGCAACTTCGAAGGAACATTCGGTTCGGAAGATCTTGATTTAGGTGGATTGTGTAACGAGTAGGCTTCGAGTGAATTGTTTGATAATGACAGAAGAAACTGGGTGCTCTCATTCTTCCCGAGCGACAATGGCTGAAAGTCAAACGACCTCGCCTTTGCATGTGTCCTAATGACTTGGAAGGAAGATATCTCGTCTGCCAATGTTACTTCCAGCTTTGAGTCATCTATCCCTATGTCGTTTGACCCATCATTAGCTTTAGAGGAAATTTTCTCCTTTATACGCTTCCTTCGTCGGTTTAGTTTCTTTTTCAACTCCTGTCCAGTTCTAATTTTGAAGATTTCGACGACCTTATCTGCAGCTTGAACAGCAAAATATTTGCCGTTGGGGTGAAATTGTAGAGTAACTACACGATCTTTGCTTTGGCGTTGCAGTGAGCCGTAAAAAGTTATCGCTCGCCGCTGAATTTCGCCGTCGATGGCCATATTGGTAGAATCCGATTCTCCTCTTTCCGAGTCAGGCGAATCCAGCAACTTCTGTGCGAGTTCCAAATCCAATTTCCATACTTTTAGTTCAGAGTCAGCACCGCCAGTAACAAGCATACATGAGCTCTTGATCGGCACATTCATCGAAAGACTGTCGTTTTCTGCCTCTTCCGACGAGATGTATCTCAGATCCATACTCCAAACTTCAGCTCTATGTGCGACCAATGTCTCTACACAATGAGTAGTCGACAAATCCCACAGTTTCACTAAAGTGTCTTTAGATGAGGAAATAATATGTGTGGGGGTCATATCATGCGGATATTTGGTTGAGATGAAATGAAGGGAAGTGACTTGATCCTTGTGTCCCTTTAATCGATGTAAACCCATTTCACCCACTACATCCCAAATAATAATATCAGTATCTTTCCCACCAGAAGCTAATCGTGAACCTGATGCATCAAAGCAAAGGGCTGTAACAGCCCCTCTGTGTCCATTGAAAGTCACAATAGAAACATCTGAATGAAGATTCCAGAGCCGAATCGAGCCGTCATCATACCTTGATACTTTAAGTCAGTTTCTGTTGTAAATAAAAACACCCATAAATATTGGGAAAGACCTACCCAACGGCAAAAGTATCTTGAATTGGACTTCTCATTATGCAAGTGACTTCTGCTTTATTCTCCGACTCATGCCATCGTCTGATCTGATTAGAGAAAGTATCAACGCATCAGTTATCAGAAAATTTTACTGATGTTATATATATATTCGAAACAAAAACACATAAGAAACGATTAACGTACTATGGAACCCTTTTTGAGATCCCAGACAATGACATCCTCCAAAGCGGGAGCGACGGCAAATTTGCCTGAATGGTCGTAAACGACATTCGAATGTGTTGAGGCAATGACGCCAAAAACTCCAGCTGGCAAATATCGTAAGTATGACTTGACCATGTGTGAGAATTTGAAAACCAATTGAAGATGAAATAGTGCTGTACTAAATCGGAAGTGGGCAGAAAACATTGATTACTATAGCACGTGAGCGTATCCAGGGAGGAAGTAGTCGTGTCATCGTAGACTGCATCTGCCGTGCAAATACTGTTCAGCCAGAAATGGGTGCATCGCTCGCTATCGACTTTGAAATGATATAAAATTCCACTTTATACTTTATGGTCACATTCTCATGTATATGATACAATATCGCGTAGAAGCACTTTAGCATTTTTTGAAATGGAGGCGACAGAGTCCTGAAGCTGTCGAGACTACTTTGCATCATGCTGTCGTTTTAGAATAGAACATACTTCATCAGAATGACCACAGACGCACAGAATTTAAGACCGTGAAGTCTGGCCTTGGACGATAGCAAATGTCAAAGAAAGCTATTGCCTTGAAGCGTCAGCAACGATTGTTTAAATTCTGAAGTCACTGACCGACATACTGCCGACATTTTGACCTCTTTACCCCTTAAAGGCTAGGCTTGCGTATTTCGACAGTTTTCACAACGTAGTTGCGTTTGGGGAAATCTCGATATGTGTTGCCGTGGCAACGAATTGTTCAGTCAGGGCCCAGGGGTATCGATAAACTCTTACAAGTCGAAGGACATCAGCCGCAATGTGAAGGGGAAAGTGGGCCAGCCAAGTTTTGAGACCAAACTAGCCAAAAAACTTTACGGTTTCGACGCATTTCGTGGAGGTCAGGATTCGCGAGATTACCTAAACGACATTCGAATGTGTTGAGGCAATGACGCCAAAAACTCCAGCTGGTACGTGCGATCCATTTACAACGATAACGATAACGATAACATGTGTGAATTGTAATTCACTCTCAGGGGCCAGCACGTCGACTGGTCGAGTGTGTCGAATGTTGCAAACGACGGAAGTGCATAAATTCAGTCGTCTTCTCCCTTCTCAATGTTATCGATTACAAAATAGGTCATAATGTCAACAGGAACAAATTGTGCAGTTGCAACCCCACCGATAACTGTACTACAAACTGGATTATTCCTTGGTCTCGCAATCAAGTTATGCTTCGGTAATCTCGCGAATCCTGACCTCCACGAAATGCGTCGAAACCGTAAAGTTTTTTTCTCCGTAATTATCGGTAGTATTAGTTGCTTGTGTTACTACATCTTCGCTGCTCCGGCGTTTACTTTTGGATTCTCGCCTGCTACTCAGCACATGTTCAGCTCCATTTTCTGGTTTCAAGCCGCGAATGACTTCTGCTTGTTTGTTCTATTGTTGGAGAGACTCCTGCCAGTTCTAAATATCCGTCAGACATCTTACCGAAACAGGAGAGTCAGTTCTCAAAGTCGTTGTTCCATTTGTTCTTGTTTCCTCTCAAGTCACCTTGGCTAGTTTGGTCTCAAAACTTGGCTGGCCCACTTTCCCCTTCACTCTCGAAGAATTTAAAATGCTCAACGATATTTCTGCGGTCAATGTAATGATTGGACTCGGGTGCAACATCATTCTTACCGTTCTGTTCTTGAGAGCGCTTACCACGCATCGCGATGGAAGCTTCTTCGCTATCGTCATGAGCAACCAACGCGAGTGGGCTCAATTACTATTCGATTTTTCAGTAGGCATTATCTTGGTTTTCTGTCGATTAATCACCTATGGTGGAGGAGCCGCGGCTATGCCTCCAGCGTTGGGGTATTTCACAGGAATGGCATATCCGGTAGGCGTTTTTTTACTTCTTAGTCCAAAAGACCAAAACTTATTGAAATTTCTGACCTTGTGAATTTCCTGCCTCACCTTAGATTGTTATCCTCACTACGTACAAGAATTCTATATTTATTACTCGCCATGTCGCGAAGGAAATCTTGCAGACAAATCTCTCAGTCAATCCTAAAACCAACACTCAATCCACTCCACAAACCAGAACAACAGCAATCGTATCAAGTGGGACCCACTAAAACATAGCTTGACAATTAATGAATTTAGTATATTTATTGGCTAAAATTTGATTTTTTTCTTTTCAGTCTTCTATGTCTCATTACTTCTGCTGTGCCCTTGATTTTAAATAAAAAGTCACCACGACAGTGATTATCAAGTGTTGGACCAAGTGTTCACATTGAGGGGAATATTTGGACAGTAAATTGATCTCTACTGTATTGATGTACTTTTAATTAACGCGAAAAGATAAAAGATCAAATTCAGTGAACTAATAAACAAATAGTAATAAGTGGAGAAATGTAATCTAGCTGTAGGCTGTCATAAGTCACGAAACGAGCTTTAATAGTTCAAGTATTAATGTCCACTTCTGCAATTCTGGCCATAGTTGTTTGCCGATGTAATTGTTGATACGTGAATTGCTATGAATGGGGTGTATTAATATGTGGAGAATTTGTGTAGTTTGCCATGAAAGAGCGAGAAATGAAGAATGGTGGTTGAAAGCAGTTGCAGTTGACAAGACAAATTGATCGATGTAAATAGATAAACTTTATTGAATGAGGTAACAATAATAAATGGGGGATTGATCTTGGGCTTTGGCGCCATTTTGATCCGCGTAAAACTTTCCCAAACATAAGTCCGCAAATTCTATCAAATTTACGTTCATTGAGGGATTTACACCAAATCCCCTTTATGACATACCCTAGGTAAATCAATGAGCTCTTCAAGTGGCCTGTCAATTCTTCAAACATCCCAGGGGCAGCCATGCAGTGTCAAGTCAGTCGCCGCTTCACCAAATGGAAAGTACGTCTACAGTGGGAATTGGGATAGCTCAGCAAAGAAGGGGAATTCTTCAAGTGGTCAATGTGTTGACACATTGCAAGGTCACTCAGAGTGGGTCACCTCAGTCGCTCTTTCACCAGATGGAAAATATGTCTACAGCGGGAGTTACGACAACACAGTCAAGAAGTGGGATCCTTCAAGTGGCCAGTGTGTTGAATCATTTCAAGGGCATTCAGGGTGGGTCACCTCAGTCGCTGTTTCGCCAGATGGAAAGTACGTCTATAGCGGGAGTTACGACATCACAGTCAAGAAGTGGGATTCTTCAAGTGGCCAGTGTGTTGAATCATTCCAAGGGCATTCAGGATGGGTCACCTCGGTCACTGTTTCACCAGATGGAAAATACGTATACAGCGGAAGCCCCGACAACACAGTCAAGAAGTGGGATTCTTCAAGTGGCCAGTGTGTTGAATCATTCCAAGGGCATTCAGGATGGGTCACCTCGGTCACTGTTTCACCAGATGGAAAATACGTATACAGCGGAAGCCCCGACAACACAGTCAAGAAGTGGGATTCTTCAAGTGGCCAGTGTATTACAACATTCCAGGGGCATTCAGATTGGGTGCGTTCAGTTGCTGTTTCACCAGATGGAAAGTACGTCTACAGCGACAGTGGGGACAAGACAGTCAACAAGTGGGACGCTTCAAATGGGCGATGTCTTCGCACCTTTCAAGGCCACTCAAGTGCGATAACTTCAGTCACTGTTTCACCAGATGGAAAGTACGTCTACAGCGGAAGTCTCGACAAGACAATCAAGAAGTGGGAGTCTACTACTGGCCAGTGTTATGCCACGTTCCAAGGGCATTCAGGATGGGTCTTTTCAGTCGCTGTTTCACCGGATGGAAAGTGGGTCTTCAGCGGGAGTGTGGACAGCACAGTCAAGACGTGGGATACGTCAGATGGTCGGTGTCTTGTCACATTCCAAGGACAGTCAGGGTGGGTCTATTCAGTCGCTATTCCATCAAATGGAAACTACGTATACAGCGGCAGTTCCGACAAGACCATCAAGAAGTGGGATTCTTCAGATGGCCAGTGTCTTCGCACGTTCCAAGGGCATTCACATTGGGGCCGTTCAGTCGCTGTTTCACCAGATAAAAAGTACGTCAACAGTGGGAGTGATGATGAGGCAGTCAAGAATGCGGAATCGGAGAACGAGCAGCAACTGCATAAATCAGCTGAGCAGTCACTGGCTACTTCAGAACAGTGCGAGTCTGTTGAATGTTTAGAACAAACCGATTGTGAGCCGGATAATGTAAAAAAGGTACTATTCAAGCCCTTAGAAAGACGGAATTTTCTGTTCTGATACGTTTATATGAAATAACATAGCCTATCACCGCGCTGGAAGGTGGTGGTAGAAGTAATATTGCAGATATGTGTTCTTCATGCAATGCAGGCAACAAAGTGAGTTATGATTTCGATCAGCTTTTCTTTATATATCGATGTATCTAACAGCAGGCAAATGAACGGTAACATATTATAGGTCTCGGCCGATAATGGAGTTACGTCACAAGAACTGCACAAGGTCAAGGAATGTCTCAGATGTGAGATTTCAGCTCTACGTCATGACGTTGACAACGTAAATTCATCCTTCATGGTCTCTCAATAGTGAATTCTCGGTAGCCAATATTGAATATTCGATTTTAGGCCTCAGCTGAACTCAATTGTGCGTTTGAACGCATGAAGGAATTTGATGCGGCTTTCAATGGAAACATCGAAACGGTATTTTGGTTTTCATAAGTTTATTACATGTGAAGTCCCGTAGTATCATACACACTGATCCGACAAATTTTACTTTTATAATCTTGTCAAAAGGAGTTTGATGCAAATGATGACACGAAAGCAGACCCTCCAAACCTTGATGAAGGTGGGGGCATCTCTTTATTACGAATTCCGCATAATTTTGGAACTGACATGCCTTTACAAATTCGCAGCGATCCCAAAGTATGTCAACTCTACGAAGCGTATACACGAAATGATGAAAATTTATCTCCGTCAGCTCGAACGAAAAATTGAAGAATCCCCTCAAATTATATTGACTACTGAAGAGTCGTATACTTTACCGGACAATAAAATAAACTGGACTCTGATTGATAAAACTGTCATCGAGTTCCGCGCCGTGATTGATCATATACAAATGAAATCCCTGGTGGTAAAGAAGATTTACGATTACTTGAGGTTGATTGAAGCCTATGATGACGAGTCCCCATCTCCTCCTTTGGAGAGTGAAGTGGCCAGAGATATAGAATCCAAATTAAAATGTTTCCATGATCGAAAGATTGTGTTGTGCCATAGCTTGCAGCAAATGGAGAATAAGGTAAAGAATGCCAATTCCTACCTGTACTCAGCGCTTCGGTCAATAATTCTTTATTACTCGACTTTGCTAGCTGAAACATGATTGGAAGTACATTCAATCGGAGTCCGAAAAGTTGGCCTCATTGCAACTCTCCCTTCTGGACGAAACCGATAAGTCCCAAGATCCGGCGCTCATGGTTAATCTTCCCAAGCTCGTTCAAGCCAAGGCAGCGTATGTTTCAGCGAGAGAGAAATGGAGACATCACAAATCAACGCTCGACAGCTGTGCCATAAATTTTGAAAAAGGCGTAATACAAATCCGGGAGGGGATTGAACCAGCTTTGCTGACAATGGATTCTGAAATCTTCAATTGTGTTCAAACATTGGATGAGTCACTCACCAATTTTCAAATATCCCTTGACCGTTTGCGAAAATCGGTAGCAGAAGCACTAGCAGAGGTGCACCGAAAATTACTGTTGTGTGACTATAGAGATCAGGAACTTTGTCATGACTCATTTGCATTATTGCGCGACATCGGAAGAATTAATGAGACAGAGAAAGTGATTAATCACCTGTCAATACCTTCCTACCATAACAAGCAAAACCGTACTGGCGAGCGAGTTGAATCGGTCAATTACGTATTTGAAGAAACGGACAGTCTTCATTCGACCGCCACTGCGCATCCGGAAGTAGATGATACGACACAGAAAATGTCGGAACTTTCTGTGACAGAAGAAATTCAAGATCACGGCAGTATTGGGACTGTAGGCTCCAGTGTTGATGATTGGAAGGTGTTATAGCCGGATGAAATGTAAATGCTATTTTTGTAATTTTGTATATAATATTGCGGGATTAAATTAAATTTCTTGAACATATAACAGTTGCTATTAAATGTATTAAAATACGGATAGTGCACTTTTATAATCAACGTTCAATCGTAAAATCTTGAAAGAATAATCGGAAACATATTATGTGAATTAAGTCGGCCATACTTGTCAGGGTAATGGAATGTTTATTCTTAATCTCGAGTTTGCTTTTGCCACTACGTTAATTTCCAACACTCATCTTGGATCTGATTACACCTTAGTATTATCATTACAGCTTCTGAACTACACGAATCAAAGCGTGAATATTCGCAAACTCGAAAGTGAACGTCCTGGGGTTATCGAATTTGGGGATGAATTTTGCAGATAATGTGGTAACCTATTTCTTTAACGGTGAAATTTTGCCACGAGTGAAATATGGTGGATGGAGGAAAATGGGGGATAACTTTGAGACGATATTCACTGTTTGCTTCAGAGAATGGCAATACTTTAATGGGAAACTTTCAGTCAGGATATAACAGACATATCTACAGTATTTTCTTGGTGGAATGGAAGAGATTTGAAGTACCCTGTCTATTTTTCTGTTCAAGCAACCAACAATTCTTTAGCACCAAAGTGGACTTCGGTGAAATAATGAAGGCTAGAAGAGGTTATTATTGATGGCTGAAGCAGGCATGAGCAAGATCGGTGGAACCATTTCAAGAGTCATTTTAAACAGTAGGTGCACTCACGTATTCAACATATTAGAATGTAACTCGCTCTTTCGCGTTATTGGTGCGATACAAGGCATTATCCAGAACTCGGCCGAAGCAGCTGGATCTATCGGAAAGGTTGTAGAGAGAGAGAAAAGATAGAGTGAGGGATAGTCTCATTCGAAATTACGTTCCGGATGACTAAAAACTTATTTGTTTGTCTGACAAACAAGTTTCGATGAGCGGAGTATTTAAACTGTGTGACGTCCGTTTGAGTACATTCGTATTAAACGAAGTCGAGAACGTGTGGAGGGATCAGAAGTGGCGCAGTGGCAACATGAGCTCCTGCATGTGAGTTATGAATGAATCGAGTCTCGGCAATCGAAGATGGGTAGGCGCCATCGGGATGTAAAAAAGAACATCACGTCCACTAAACAACGAGGAAGAAATGACGGCAGAAAACCACGATGGGCCAAGGAGGGGAAAATCTGGAAATCTCATACAAAGATTGAAATACATGATATTAGGAAAACAACGGCTGAAAGGTACTCCTCTGATTTCGGAATGGTCTCGGAACGTCTGTCTTTGACCGTCATCAGAATCTTCCTCCAGACAACGAGACAATTGTTCGCGTCCCAGGCCCTTCCTCCATTCTGCGCGTCGATGGGCCATCGGACGTCATTGCACAATTCTCGAAAACTGTCCAGGACAGAGCAACCTCCGATGCGCATATATAGCAAGTACTTTCGCACATTTTTTCTTTCAATAAGCACACCGATTTGAAAAAAATACTCGCTCCGCAGTCATGTCCACATTAAGAAATTGCACAACAGGTGCTTTGGTTACCGATACCTTACAAATAGGTTTATTTCTCGGTCTCGCCATCAAGCTATGCTTTGGTAACCTCATGAATCCTGACTTGTACGAAATGCGTCGAAACCGCAGAGTCTTTTTTTCAGTCACTATTGGAAGCATAAGCTGCTTGTGCTACTATATATTCGCAGCTCCCGCCTTAACATTTGGGTTCTCTCCTGATACGCAACACATGTTCAGTTCCATTTTTTGGTTTCAAGCCGCAAATGACTTTTGCTTGTTTGTCTTGTTGTTGGAAAGATTAATACCTGTTTTACCAATTCGTCAACATCTCACTCAAAGAGGAGAGTCGGTTCTCAAGATTATTATTCCGTGTGGTCTTGTAGCTGCTCAGGTTACCTTGGCTAGTTATATTTCCAAGTTTGGCTGGCCGACTTTCCCTGTCACTCTGGAGGAATTCAAAGTACTCAACGATATCTCTTCGTTCAACGTGATGATTGGTTTGGGATGTAATGTTATCCTTACCATTCTCTTCTTAAGAGCGCTCTTGGCCAACCGAGAGGGAAGCTTTTTCAGTATCGTCATGAGCAATCAACGTGAATGGGCCCAGTTTTTGTTTGATTTTGCAGTTGGCCTCTTCTTGGTGTTCTGTCGCTTGGTCTCTTATGGTACACCTACCGGCATGCCTCTAGGATTGATATTTTTTACTGGTATGGCGTATCCGGTAAGTACTGTCTTCGACTCTTAATATTTCTGCCATACTGTCTTAACTAACTTAATGTTCGCTAATACGTGTGCTGTTCTTCCAGATTGTTATCCTTACGACGTATAAAAACTATATCTTTGTTACCCGTCATGTCGCGAAAGAAATCTTGCAAACAGGTCTTTCCGTCAATCCTAAATCCGCGAATCCGTCCACCACTCAAGCCAAAACATCTGCCGGCGCATCAACCGGAACTCGTTAATATTTATACTTCGAAATTTGTATCTGAATTTCGCCATTTTGTAGTTTGAGTACAATTTGTTCTAAGTGTATTTGTAATTTTTTATGTCGAATAAATAAAGAAATTTCTGAACTCATTTAAGCTACAAGAAACAAATTAAGGGCTAGGTGTCTACGGCCCTATTCCGGCCCAAAAGCATTTTTGAGGCAACGAAGAGAGAACGCATACAATAATTTTTCAAAGATATTGAGACAGTCATTGTATAGTCATTTTCTGTATTGCTTTGTTTTCAAGGGTAGTTAAGTACAGAAGCAGATTTTCATAGAATGATTTATTCTTGTCGTCACATCTGCGTCGAGGTGGACTGTAACCGATCGCCTCGCCAAAAAATTTGTAAGCCTATCGTATCCGACTTTTCCATAGTAATTCCTTGAGCAGAATAATATTTAACTCACCCCGCATCTCATCACAATATTAAATACATTCATCTTACTATCATATCCTAAATGTACAGAGCCTCTCGAATTTTATTTCGGAATCGTCCGTCATCTTTCTCCCTCGTCCCCTCTTCATCGACACATCTTACATCAAAGTCATCCAGTTTGTCTATCTTATCAGCTTCTTCATCTAATTCATCAAAGATTTCTCCTCCTCCTCCTCCTCCACAAACTGTAGACCCTTGGGACTTGCATCCGCCGATGGAGGACACATACACACCGTCGCCAATCCCCAGGCCAGTCCGGAATAATGAACCCCTGTCGACTTTGAAATCGAGATTACTATACCAATCTCGCAAGCGGGGAATCCTTGAAACTGACCTTCTTTTATCTACATTCATTGACAAGAATATCAATACATTAAGTGAAGCACAGTTGAAAGAGTACGATGAGCTACTGGAAGAGAATGATTGGGATTTGTATTATTGGTTTACCGAGAAGAAGACAATTCCGGACAAGTGGAAGGAAAGCAAAATTGTCAAGATGTTGGTTAGTCATGCTAAGAATGAGGGAAAGAAAATCTTGAGAATGCCAGATATTGGCAAGGATGTTAACAAGTAGGATTACTCCTTGAAACGGTCGGAACTACTGCTGGAGTCAGATTACTGAAGCAAATGAAGATAAGGTGTCAAGGAAAATTGGATTATGTCTATTGGCATATTTGTTCACTAAATTTATTTCCCGACTCAAAACTTTTTAAATATGGAAATAAGAACTAGGATAGGCTACAGATGTCTGACATATAACACAATGAAAATGCTATTCTTATACAAAATGTTTTCAACTACACCCAATTAACCCACTCCTAAAGTCAAAAATGTGATTACTCTATCACAAAGTGACAGTATTGCCTGTAGTCTAAATAGGTGAGTCGATACCAGCGGTATCAGGCGACGACTGAACGGACGAATCCAAAGAGTCTGAGTAAACTGATGAATCAGGGGTAACATCGCCTTTCTGAGCTTTCCTCATTTCTTGTTGTTTACTCTGAGTTGTGAAATTGCTGTGTTCTGATTTTGAAGTGGTGGAAGACTTGCATGAATCATCACTACTACCTCTTTGGGAAGGATTCCCTTTGGTCGTAAGCTTTGAATTCGATAACCCTTCATTTTTCGACGCCGATCCATTATCAGTTTTCCTGGTTGCGTTCTTTTTTCTGTGAATCATTTGAGCAAGCGGAACATTCTCATTTGGAGAAGGATTCTGTTGTGACTTCAATGATAAAGCTGACAAAGGGATATTGTCTGAAGGGGAGGAATCCGACTCTTTCTTTTGAACAGTGGAATTAAGTGGTCTGGCTTTTAATGAAGCTAAGGGAACGTTGTCATCTGGAGAAGCAACGGAAATCTGTTGGAATGACTGGCGATAAGTAGCAGAGGATGGTTGAGTCCTAGACATCCCTCTATTAGTCGATGTCGATTGTGGCCTGCTGCTACGAGCCAGTGACTGACGGTTGGAATTTACAACTGATGAAAGTGGAACGTCATCGGAGGGTGAACTTTTCCTTCCGATGCCATAAATGGATGCTGGACTTTGATATGTTCGTCCTGGGGATATACTTCTGACTGCCGAAACTGACCGACGACTGTGTCGCTTTTGTGTATTTTGAACTGAAGGCGAACTTTGCGATACGTGGGAGGAACTCGGATGTGTTGGCTCCAAAGAAGTTTGTTGTTGAGCCATCATAGCTTGTTGCTGAAGCATCATGGCGTTCATCTGCATTGCATTGTATGCGAGCATCGGCATCATCATATTTGCCCCAGGAACCATCATATAGAGGCCATTATACATCGAAGGGATGGTGGTAAACGGTTGCATTGATGGCATTTGTGGATTTGCCATCGCGGACTGATCGCTAGTACCCATGGATGTCGAAGGACTCGCAGTGGGGAGCTGAACAGAGGGCATCATCATTGAAGGAAACTGGAACATTTGAGGCTGCATAAAAGGAAAGGCTGGCATCATTTGCATCGGTTGTTGTTGCGGTTGCTGTTGGATTTGACTTTGAGCTTCACGCCATTGATGGAATTGCTGAACCATACGTTTGGCCTCCATCTGTTGACTTTGCCTTCTTGCAAATTCCTGCTTGGCAGCATCAAATGAATCCTGACTTGGTTTGGAAGAACGGCTAAACCTTCGTTTTTCTTTATGCTGTTCGCGCCATTCGGATATAGCCGCATTTGAAGCTGCACGAGAACTGTTCGAACTACCGTCCACGCTTCCATTCCCTGATGAATTGGAGTAAACTCGTCGCTGTTGTTGTTGCTGGCGGTGGGACCGCTGATCAACTGGAACGGTATGCTGAATATATTTTTTAATCGGACTGGTGTCAACTCGAATGTTAGGTTTATTTCGTTTGCTTGTTGAAGATGCCCCACTTGCATCGCTAAGTATACTTGCAGCATCACTCTGTGTACTGGGAATGCTGATACTTCTTACATCGCTATCAGGGAGACTTTCAAGCTGGTTGGAAATTACCGATGAGTTGTTTGTTGCTTCTTTGGCTCCAGGAGACTTCTTTTCCTTTGGAGTAACGGGCTGTTGGGGCTGCAATAATCTTTCGCGGACAGCAGGACTGATTCTTGACTCTTTTTCTTTCGGGGTAAGATTGACGTTGCCTTCATTAGCCTTGAATAAAGAATTAGGACTTTGCGCTGCTCTCTCAAACGCTAGTTTTACGGGAGTTGTTAGCTGAGGTTCGCAATGGACCTCCACATTGGCGGACGTTGGGGTAGTGTCGACACCTGCCATCTCACAGAATGGGAAATACTACCCTGTATAATAATAGATAAATATATAATATAGTGAATTTGTAAAAGATAATATTGCGAATGGATGAAGAGTCCTCATTTTTCAGTCGTAGTGGCGTGGGTTTGGAACTTTGGCATTACCGGGCCGACGATTACTCGTGTCGCTAAGTACGGCAGAAAATACGAGTCCTGTTAATGTAAACTTAGAATTTGAAATTACGATTCTATTTCTCGAATATCAAAAATAAAAGATGAGGATTCATCTGGTCAATCAAAGACGATATTAGAACTAAATAGGTTATTTGTCCATTCTAGTTAAATCAATACTAGGTAAGTTCGCTTTTTAGTGAGCCAAGATATCAAGGTATCAGAGTACCGGCATTGACTGCTGTAGTATGAAATATGGATCTGTCTGCCTGCAAAACGAAAAATGCATGTCCATAACATCTGTTTCAACTGATAATACACCATGAAGTCTGCGCACAATTATTGGTGTGGACTGCGCACCAGGGGTAATTATTGTCGGAGATCGTTCCCTTAAAATGGTTTCATCACCAGACTTCATGATCTGTATATTTTGGAGCCATTCCTCCTCTGCGTCTCTTTCGTAGACTTTATAGTGGTTGAAATATATTGAGCAGTAAACCTCATCGATATAAATCCGCAATGGAACTTTCTTATAATATCTCGCCGAATCGAACGACGCTTCTCGTCGCCCTAACGCTCGACATCATCGGTTTAATCCTTACCACCTACGTTGGCTACTTAATTTTCCCAGAAATGCTACGCAAAAGGACAAATTTCTGGATTTTATCTGCAGTAGCTGGCTCACTTCTATTCCTGTCCCGTGCTTATGGGACCCTAGACACAATATTGATTCTTACAACTTCAAATAAGTTGACGCCAAAGTATTACCAATGGAAATTGTTTCTGTTGCATTCATCGTTTTGGCTGGGTTATATGACTATTACGATCATCAGAATTTACCGATTATCACTCGCCAGAGCGACATGGAAATACGCTCCATTAGTAGGATTTGCTTTACTAGTAATTGGAGGATTATTAGCTTCCATATTTAATGTGGTAGTACTTATCGCCAACATCACGGTGCAGAATGTCATCTCGCTCAGTCCAGAGCTGTCCTCTTTGCGATCTGTCGCTAGGTTAACCAAGGATCCAGACATCAAACAAATATACCGTATCGAAGTAGAATCAGCCTTCACCGAGCAACATCCCGTTCTTGCTCAATTGCATACTACCACTCGCATACTTTTTCCGATTATTGTTACCATGTTCCACGTTACCAACATCGTAACCGATTTGCTTTTCAATGCACTCGTTGTTTCGCTTCAAAAGGTCTTGAACCATTCAAAAGCACTGGCCCGAAAACAATACATAGTTCTCTCGGTACCGTATCTATTGCCTTTTTTGATCGATTCCATATATCTGGGGTTGTATGTTTCCCAAGAAATTGACGTTTCAAGTGGAGCCGACATAAAACAATATTTCCATATTATCGCGGATTTGGGATTTTTAACCGCATGTATTGATGCCTTCGTAAGTTACCCTTTTCCTGTAGTATCCTCACAACTCTATATTCATAATTTATTGTTAGGTCTTCTACAACTATTCATTACGTCAAACAAAGAAAATATTAGATAATAGTGGAAAATTTGATTCGTCTCTATCGAGCTCAATTATGAAGTCGGATGAGACCTCAAAGGCGAAATCTGGCTTGAAGAAATCAAGATCGGGAGAACATAAATTTGAATTAAACTGGTCTATATTAGAAAAAACCGACGAAAATTCAAAGTCTAGTGATACTCTTGGAGGACAAGTAATTACGCCTAGCTCGGTGGATAGTGGCTATCAAAGCGAGAGATTGACAAATCGCACTGCATGATCATAGAACTGAAGGAACTTGTACTGTATTTAAATATTGCCCACAATGTAATATATAATATGTAGACCGATTTTTGTTGTATATTAATTTAAAGCACCTATTAGATTAAATGAAGTTTCGTGTGAATGATTATTTGAAGTTGGACAATCCCATTATTTTATTTTGGGCCCTCCGTGCCCTCATCTATCCGGTACCTTCTCAACCCTCCTACTACTCCCTAAATTTGTACTCCACCACTCCAACAACATTGAGGGAGTACTATATATCTGTTCTAATATAATTCAATTTTGGTTTTATCCAGTCGACTTTACAATTTAATTTCCCGCCACTTTCTCGCGTACGCATTTCAATTTCAACATGTCTGCAACTTCCAGTTCAAATACCACATCCACTACCTCAAATTCAAATTCCATCTCCCCTATTTCGCCAGTAACACCTACACCGGAGGATTCCTTGAATTTATTCAAAGCTGTTTGCAGCGGAGACATTAATACATTAAGCACAATATGCAAAATTTCTCCGCAATTAACCACGGCATTATTCAGGCTGCGAGATTCTCAAGGAAGTTGTGCTTTCTTATACGCCGTTGCCAATGGTTCGTCGCTTTATCAAATTCAACGCATAAATAGTTTTTATTTTCGTCAACAAAAACATTGTACTTCAATGGTGCTAACATTCTGTATTTACTTTCCTTTAATTTTCCCGGTTCATTTATTTCTCAATGACACTTTTAGGGAGATTGGAAATTGTAAAGCTATTGATAAAGGTAAGCAAATTCATATTTTGTTTTCGATAATTGAATAGTCACCCACGATAACGTTTTGTCAATTCTTGTCGTCATAGTCCGGTATTGACGTGAATATGAAAAATCAATACGGATGGACAGCATTAATGTTGGCGTCATATTATAATCACTTGAATATAGTAAAACTACTACTCGAACATCCGGCAATCGCGGTTGATATGGCAAACGAATTTGGTTTCACTGGTACATAACTTTCGCCCCTGCTCGTCCATCCTATCTTAGATTTAACTAAAAGTCCGATTATCAACTTGTAGCTCTCATGTTTGCAGTTCAGCAGCAGAACACTCAAATTGCCACTGCACTGCTCGCTGCTGGCTGTAACGTCAATTTACGACAAGGACGAGGGTCCATGGACGCATTAATGATCTCGTGTCACCAGAGACATCAACAATTAGTTCATTTATTACTACAACACGGAGCAGAATGTAACGCTCAATGTAAACTTAATGGTTGGACGCCATTGATGTATGCAGCCGTAAAAAGAGGAGGAGCTGACGTTGTGAAAATGTTGATCAAGCATGGAGCGGATTTGCAACTTCGAAATTGGAATGGAAAAACGGCCGAAGATGTCGCAATCGAAGTCGGTAATGCCGAGGTCGCCGAAATTTTTGCTCAACATTGGCTAAAATCTGATTTCAATTATGCATCGTTATCGCCCATGTCACCTAGTAAAGTCTTAATTTGTATTCTATCGTTCATAGTATAGAGGGAGGGCTGATATCATCTTCTGCATCATTTTCTTTAGCTTCCAAGGCGCGCCACCTCATATTCGATGCAATCACAACCAACGACGTATCGCAGTTACTTTCCATCATCTCAACTAATCCATCCTGTATTCATTCGGTGGATAAAGCGAATGGTTACACCCCTTTGATAGCTGCCAGTATACGTGGTAGCAGAGATATTTTGAAAGTCTTATTGGATTATGGGAGCACCTTGGAAGCAAAAGACTCAATACTTAAATGGACGGCGTTAATGCACGCGGGTTTGTGCTAGTTTTGGTTACCGCGATTTTGAGACGGAAAACTGATGTTAATTTCTTTTTGCTTTTGGATTACAGTGCACAACGGGCACACCGACTGCGTGAAGTTGTTGCTCGAAAAAGGCGCCAATACTGATTCATCTTCTACAGGCAATGGTCATTCTGTCATTGAACTCGCACGGTCACAAACAAATCAAAACATAGTCAATCTTTTAAATAGTCATTTAAATAATGCTAACAAGTCTCCAACCAAAGATTCACCGGAAGCGACACAAATCAAACCGGCAACAAAACCAGTTCCAGCACCTGCACCAAAAACAAAATGGTTATCTAAACTATCATCAAAATTGCGAAGAAAGGCCACACCGATACCCGAGTCACCAATGTCTTCAACTACATCCGTAACAGCTGGTTCAAAACTGTCTTCTCCCGGAAGTTCTGCACTCCTACAGACACCATCAATTTCGGTTAACACTTCCTTCAGTGGAACACCCAGTCCTTTAATACCGACTTCCCCTAAAATGAGTGATCCATCGGGCAAACATGTCACGGATGATTTAAGTCTAGGTTAGTCTTTAAAACTTCGTCGTCCTCGAGGATACTATTCATAACCATTTTACTTTCACAGGACGGCAAGCTCGTCAAACAGGGAATGTAAATGTGGTGAGTCTTAACCCTAATGCAGACATGAAATGTGGACCCAGTTTAACCTTCCCTTTAACAGACACTTTTGAACACGATGGAAAGCATTCAACCACCGTCGCAATCGCCGGCAGTGTTCATCACTAAGTCCTCCGCCGCAATGCTGCAAGCACGGCCGCAGAGTTACACAACACCTGTCATGTCAGTAGGAAGCAAATCTCCTGTACCAACTGACAAAAAGGATGATACACCTGAGGCATGGTTTATTAAGAATTTGGAATCCTTAACTGAAGTGTCTAGTCCGCCTGAAGTTAGCGGTCCATCGACACCGAACGTTAGCGCACAGAGGCGACCAAGATCAATGACTTATGATCGAACGGGCCGTATACCTCAGCCAGCCCATAGATCATTATCAAGATCGCACAACAATTTTCCAACTGCTTCACCTATTTCGGCTTCATCTTCTGCTTCATCGACCGAAAGTTTCATGTTATCGCGCGCGAGCTCTGTGAAACGCTTTGAAGGTCGTCGCAGTAGCAACAGTAGTGCACCTCTTTACCGAACAAAATCAGGGAGGTCAACATTAACTCGCGGAAAATCGGGTCAAAATTCTTCCTCTAGTATTGTCGCAGCCGCTAGCCCGGGTACTGAAAATAGTGGCGAAGGAAACGGCAATTCATTGAATTCAAGTTACAATCAAGGATCAAACCAAAATGCAACACCGGCGGGAGCAAGATCAAGAACAAGTTCATCAGCTAAAAGTGAAGGAAATTCGGGATCAAGCGGAGAAAAGACTACTCCAGGGAATCAACCAGGCCAGAGCAACAAGAGCGATTTGTCCTTGGCGAGTGGGGAATCCTCGCCGCCCAGCGAAAATGCATCAAGGTCAAGGCTACACAGCAATGGCAATGGTTTGTATGATTTTCGTTGTTTTTGAAATTCTTCAATGCTAATTATATGTTCTTTTGTATTTACTTGAATCATTACTTCATGTCATGAAGATGCCGAACCGAACCGTGCTCCGCGAGTCCCCGCGCAACCAGGGGTAGTAGTTGCCCGTCACCAATCATTGAAAATGCCGAAAAAGAACACAAGTGCAAGTAGTATACCCGAGTTTTCAGTTTTGACATCTTCAATCAATGGTATAGACAAATGGCAAATGATATCACAAGCAAAACATAAGCGAAAAAGTGGAACGAACGGGATCCCTGCCCCGGCGATCCCTCCGAGATTGCATTCATAATTGAAAGTGCTGATATTTTTGCCTGCTGTAAGTAAATTGCCGCTGTAAGTAATATGAAGAATGTAGAGAATCTGCAACTGCCGTGAGAGATTGTAATGAGGGAATGAAATAAAGAGTTGGTCAGGGCGTTGGCTCTATTCAACGCATGTTTAGCCGCCGGCCAAAAGCTGGGTGCAAAATATATCACATAGGGATATTGTAGAGAACGGTATAGATCAAAAGATGTTCTCAATAGGAATTTCAAGTGCTTAATGAATATTTATCACCGTTGACAGAGGAATTAGAGTTCCAGAGGATCATTGTAGAAATTCTGCCACGACGATAGCTCCGTTCGAACGTCACGCTTGCGCAATTCTTTTAAATTACACCTCCGTGTTCCCTCGATTTCCTTTCTAGGTTTATCAATTATTGGCTATTTCAATTGAAGCTCTATGCCTGATACTCGACGGATAACGAAGGAGATACAGGACTGCAAGAATGACAAGTCTTGTAAGATTACCATCGAAACGATATCCGAGTCGGATTTAACTCATCTGAAAGGTGGATTCTACGGATCATCGGGAACTCCCTACGAAGGTCTGTATATATCTTTTCGACACATATAATATCGACCATCACTAGCCTATGTTCATATGCTATTTCGTCGGCTAACTTGATACCGTTTCTTTCATGCTAAATAGGCGGTTACTTCGAAGTGGATATCGTTGTGCCTAATGATTATCCATTTCAACCATTCAAAATGAAATTTATTACTCCGGTGTATCATCCGAATGTATCAAGTCAAACAGGAGCTATATGTTTAGATATTCTTAAAAACGAATGGAGTCCGGTGCTGACTCTGAAAACGACATTACTATCAATTGCGGCTCTACTCGAGAGTCCCGAGCCAGATGATCCTCAGGTTTGTACCTTTTCTATTTAATTTTATTCGTAAACCCCATCTTCATATCGGATGCTTGCTTAATTGGTATAATCTTTTCTGCTCATCGTGAAATTAACAAATTATGTCTTGCTACGCGATTTAATAGGATGCAGTGGTAGCAGCTCACTTTAAAAAGGATCCCGAAGACTTTAAGAAGACGGCAAGGCTATGGACCCAAATGTATGCAAAACCACCATCTACTTCTGATGACTCTGCAGTATCCTCAACGACAAAATCGGTATCAGAGAGGCGGAAAGACTTTTCGGCATTGGGACTGAATCCCGATGCTGTACTTAGATTGGTTGAAATGGGATTTGAAGA
This sequence comes from Paraphysoderma sedebokerense, assembly GCA_025602915.1. NCBI lineage: Eukaryota > Fungi > Blastocladiomycota > Physodermatomycetes > Physodermatales > Physodermataceae > Paraphysoderma > Paraphysoderma sedebokerense. The sequence goes on from JAHLJZ010000011.1 coordinate 151,647, forward strand.
GGCAAGAGTGATGAGAGTGCTCAAGTCTTGTAATAACGATGAAGATAGGGCTGTTGAGATGCTACTTAGTTGATACTAATACACAATGAGACAGACTTTCTTATGGCTTCTACAATGGGGACGGGGCTACTGTATACAGTCGAATTTGCAATGAATGCATGCAGAGAGAATGATTACATCATTTCGGAATTGATTTCTTCAGTTCAAGTAATCGATGCTTTTGTAGATATCTGTACTTGTATATGTACTCTGGTACGGCTCCACAAGTTCCCTCATAATAGATGTTGCCAATAGCAACGGACACGTTTGAAATTGTAAACAGGCTGATGATATGGATCACTTGAATCCAAATTGCCAACCACCACGGAAGATATCCATTCAAGACAAATAGAAGAAATATGTCCCAACAAATCGACGAAAAGACTCAAGCTGAGCTTCAGAAATTCCTCGAAGCCGAAAACGCTAAAGCCCGAGTACATTCTCAGATTCATCAATTCACCGAAATGTGCTGGGACAAATGTATCACCAAAATTAATAATAAAACCGATAAGAATGACGAAGCTTGCTTGACTAACTGTGTAGAAAGATTTTTGGATACCAGTATATTCATCGTATGTGTTTTTACTGCCGTTTTTTCTTTGTATGACGATGGCTGTGCTGGTTTATGTGGTTATCCCCATCATGGATTCGCCGTCTCCTGTTAGATTGATTGAGTCTTGCTATATTACGCAACTTTTTTTCCTGTTACTCACTCTTATCAACTTCAGGTGCGTCGATTGGAGGAACAACGAAACCAAATGATGTAAACTATTTTGACAATGACAATCAGGCGACAGCAACTACTTTTTAATATTAATCATTTTGTGTGGACTGAGAAGAATGAATTTTAACTGGGACACTATGTAATATAGGAATGGAATGGATGTAGTGGGTATTCAGTGATCTTCAACGAATAATAATATAAGCAAAGCAGCAAATTGAGTATAATGCAATCGTATGAATTAATTAATTTCGATAACAAAAACAATTAATCTTGTTAATCTCTTGAATGGGTTAATTTAATATTGATCTTTGATATCAAAAAAGTCCAAGACGGCAATTCAGGAAAAGAATTGTCTTACATCGAAAGGACATATTGCCCATGTAATCTCTGGACTCTGCTGTACCACTATCTTCCCCTCGATCGAGAGTGATTTAGACAGCATATGCCTAACAAAACATCTCGTCTTCGTCTATTATAATTCATGGAATGAAAGAATAACCCATATCAAAATAAGAATGCGGCGCCATTATTAAAGAGGTCATCAGACCGCAAGCGAACACGTTCCTCTTCGTTCCTTAATTTGATGCTACTCTCGTCCAATGCTCATCGAACCATATTTTATATATTTCCAACAAACGCATTCCCTCTATCATTAGTATACCATGTCGTCGTTTGACCCCTTTTACGAATCATCTTTCCAGACTAATTCGCAATCCCAGTATACTCCACTCCCTCATGCCCTTGCCGAAACAGCCACCGTATCTAATGCCTCGAATAGACTCAAAAAACATGAAATGTTCATTCTGGCAGCATTGTGGATGGAATATAGTCCTTACTGTTTAGCGCCTACGGTCTACTTTGGTCGAGGTCATGAAAGAAGAATGAATAAAAGTGGGGCCGTATTGGTCGACAAGGAAGGGAGAATCGTTGCGTTGGAGTATGTTAACAAAAAAAGAAATACTGATTAATCTCTGTCCAATTCTTGCTCTTTACCGGGACTTGCCTTTGACATGCAAGCATTAAAGTATGGAATGGTGGCACTAACATGATTATTCGTATCATGGCAATGATATTCCGAATTCCAACAATTTAGATATTCAAAATCTACGCATGCGATAACCAAATGTATTATGACAGCTGGAGGGAAAGCTAGGGAATGTAATCTTTACTGCTCACGCTTCCCAGACTCTTTATCTTCAAAGCTGATGGTTCAGTCCGGTGAATAGTCCTACCCTTTCCTTCTAGAAGTTACCCCCGGAAGTCTGATAAGTTCTTCTGCGCTTTGAAATCCCAAATCTATAAACATTTATAGGAATTCGACGATGCTATTTTTTCCCTGCCCCAATTTATCCCCAGTATGACGAAACCACTGATTCACCCCATTTTGATGCTGAATACATTCATGGAAAACTGCTTGAAAATCTGAAATCGGTTTACAAGCTCAGTATACATTCCACTTTCTCACTCAATTTACTTATACCCGAATGGATTCGAACTGGAAATTCTACTCCGCCTTCTTCCCCTCGTTTGTCAGATCACCATCGCTTGCATTCGAATGCTCACATAAACCAATTAATGCCACTGCCGAAGTACTTACAAAGTCTTAAGTTGGGATCCATGACGAAATACGGTACACCGCGGTACTTCGAGGTCGACAAATTCTACTTGAGTGCGATAGGCTCAATGAAAAATTATGAAAGAATTCTGGATGGTTTTGATCATACGCTTGCTGGTTTTCATAAAGTGGTTGAAAGATATAGTTGTGAGTTGACATGGGAAGGAGCAACAAAAGAGCACCGTGAACTGGATGATTTAGCATTAGCTGAGGCCGTAAGTATCAACTTACTGCATTCCGCTCCGTTTGATTGCTTCATCTGAATTCATTTTCAAACTTTTTCTTGTTAGCAACATGCAATGGTATTGGCTCATATAGCATCGCGTCGTACCGACGACCCCAAGATTGGTGTTGGGGCAGTCATAGTCAATAGCGGGTCCTATATTTCTCTCGGGTGGAACGGATTTCCAAAAAAATCCCAGCGACATGATTATCCTCGTCTTGGAGCGGACGAGGCCACCGAAAATGAAGAACTCAAATACGCATACGTTCTGCATGCAGAACAGAATGCACTACTACATCGGCGGGATATTGGCAGTCTTGAAAATTGCAGATTCTATAGTACGAAATACCCATGTGATGAGTGCGCTCCCGTCATATTTGACATGAACATCAAATGTATTTTCACTACACCCAAGTCGAATCCTCCGATGTTGATTTCACCAACTCGTCCTTCCACATCTCAAAACTCAAATTCCAATACTCATAATCGTGAATCCTCGAACACTAGCATCCAACAGCTACCGACATCCCAAGATCAACGGAAGGCGTCACTCATGTTCCTTCCCGGTTTATCTCACCCAGATTCAACCGCCACTTTTCCTCCTACATCCTTTTCGACGTCCCCGTCTTATCCATATATCGATACAATCATGTCAAATTCTCAAATCAAACGCAATTCCAGTTCATTCCAAGTGAACGCTGCTTATCGCGGATTGACATACAATAAGCTGGGATCCTTGCTTGGCAGTACCAATGGATCTTTGTGGATATTCAGAATCAACAATCCGGCTTCAGGACTATCAGTCAACCATTATGGGATTAGCGGATCTCCTCCAACCGGAAAGACAAATGAAAGAAGTCAATCAATAAGAGAAGAAACCGACGGAACGAATGGAAAATCAGAGTAAATGTAATGTCAGGTCCTTTGACTACGGATGTGGTTTGCCTTATTTATCATCCAGTTCTTTTACTCGACTATTAAGGCACTCTGATTATAGATTACAGTATTTTTATAATTAGAGTTGTTTGTAAATATACCCTGTATTGCATAGCATATTGTATAATTCAGTAGAATAAAAATTGCCGGAAATTATGAACTGAATTGATCAGAGTCGGTATGATTTCCAAGGCGTTCAAGGCTGATTCAAGAAACCATTCGAGATAGCTCAAGGCATCTTTACTCCTTATCATAAAACGTTATCAATTGCCCTTCCAGATATATTTGACAAATGACGAACCAATACCGCTTATCTTCTCAGGCCTATATCAAAATCATTCTCCATGCCGCCAAGTACCCACATAAAGCTATCAACGGACTATTGCTGGCGTCCGATATCCACAACGAAGGAACCGTTATAACCGATATCATTCCTCTATTTCATGTAAACTTAAGTGTTACCCCTTTTTTGGAACTAGCATTAGAACAGGTACTGTAGCGCTTAGATTCCAAGTTTGGCCCTCAATGATCGAGAATATTTGTTTACAAGGATGTTAATCTGCACAACATAACTAAATCGATTTGCTGTGTCACAACAGGTCTCCATATTTTGCAAGGAAACAAAGAAACAAGTCGTAGGATATTATCATGGTAATGATAGTTTAGACTCAAAAGAATTGTCGCCGACAGGGAAACAAATAGCTTCAAAAGTACACGACATTTGGAGTAAGAATAATTGTATCGCTCTATTGGTATGCATTCTTCTCTATTCTTGATACTCTTGTTGTTTTCTGTCGATATATTGACATTTATTCTACTGCTCTCTTTAGATCGATGTGGCAAAATGGAACAAAGACAAAAACAGTCTACCCTTTATCGTTAGTTTCTTGCTTCATCTCAAACGCTGTCCCAACACACACTTATGTTTTTTCTATTCTTAGCCTTTCATATCCCATGAATCTGCATGGAAGTTAGCTTCTTCACCGTATGTCGTCTCTTAAACTTTGACTTCGACGTTGTCCAATAGCCATCTATTTCGGCTCTATACTTTGCCCTAAGCTAACAAGTCGATTTCCATTTGATCTAGCTCGACGTTCCTCCAACTTTCCTCATCATCAAACCTGCAAGATGAATTTCAGTCACTGTTTCAAGATTGCACATTACTTTACGACTTTGACAATCATTTGGATGATGTAAAACACGACTGGTTAATTAATTCGCAAATCAATGATGTGATTCAAAAAGTTGTATCATAAAAAGTAATACCGAAATCGTTACGTGTGATTTCGATTTGTCGATGTATTATTAAGACGTGAATATATACAGAGATAACTAAACTGAAGCGCGAATATTTGTCGGTTCTCGGTGAAGTATCAGCTATAGGGTAGCTACATCCAGTCGCAAACGTAAACTGGGTCTCGGTTCAAATCTTTGAAGTCATTCACATATTGTCTGTATCGAATTGCGTCCAATCCTGCTATACTTTTGGGTGTGATTCCATTTTCGGCAAGAAATTTGAGGTCTGGTGGATCCTTGATAGAGTTTACAATACTAACTAGTAAGCTACCGAGACTCTCGGGGATATTCTCGTTTAATGTTGCACTATGAATGAACGAGCATGCAATTAATCAAGGATGAAAGTGAGATCGAAATTCGAGTTGGAGTTCTGTGAAAGTAAGACTTCAATAGATGAACAAAGTTATACCTGACTTCGTGATACTCCACATTTAGTCCTTCAGCCCAATTCATCGCTTCGTCGGTTGACACTTCTCTGGTCTTCGGTTTCAATTGGGATCCTCCATTTACCTCTTCGGGTTGAACGTCGTCAATGTCGGTTTTATTGCCGATGATAATCGCCGGTTTCGAGACCGCTCCATCAGAAAGTATTCCGCATGCCTTCATCCATTTTGATAAATTGCAAAACGATTGACGATTCGTTACTATGATTGGCAAAATAACGATCAATGAATTTTTTCTCTTCTGCAATTGAAATAAAAATATGCGGTTCAAGCCGAAGCACTTCATCTTCATTCAATACATACCGTCAAACACAAAAACATATCCGGCAGCATTACCACACAACTTTGTTGTTAAAGACAACTTACTTTCCTGACCTGGGGTATCCCACCATTCCACTTCAATGATATTTCCCTGAAGCACGTATGTTTTTGTCTGAATAGTATGTTTATCAGTTAATTTTTAGTCTAAGTGCAATTGACTGAAAGACTGGGCGAATACAGAGAAAATGACATTATCCGTACTTTGAACGCGATTCGAAGTGGGGAATTTGTTGGGATTTGTTGCTGCGTATCTGTCAATCGAGGATCCCCTATTAAATAAGAAAAAAATGGACAAACATAAATGATTCGGACGTAGATTCATACAATTAAATTGCTAATAACGCCTGGGTATGGGACCGACGTCGGTCGACGAGCCTGGCGACACAGGCTGGATGAACGATCTCAATTGACATCCGATATAAACAACCGATCAATTGATACTTTCATATTCGAGAAAATGATAATCAACTTACCGCATTCTCTCTCAATTAAGCATGACTTTCCTACGCCGACATCACCCAAAATACAAATCCTAAATGTATAGTCTACCTCTCCTTCGTCTTCTTTTGTCTTCCTCCGTTTTAAGGACTTCCCCCGCTGTATTCCCATTGTTGAAGCTGTGTAAGCGGTATTGGTAGTGGCTGTGCTATAAACACTTGCGCTGATTGATTTCTGGGAGCCATAGGACGACGGTAGAAAATCTGATCTGGTGTGCGATGCCATCATTTTTCCCATCCGGTTGTTACGGTATAGGGAATCAACAGACATGACGGAGGAGAACTTGGATGTCATCTTCAGAGTACTATCAGTGAATACTTTGTATCTAGCATATCAGCAATCTGACGTAAAGAGTGCAGGACGCGAGCTCTTTAAGCTGATCTCTGATCGCCACCTGAAGGAACTCGAAATAACCCATAAATACGACCGAGAGGCAACATTGTAAAATATATTTAGACTCATAATATCCACCGATTATCATTGAGATGTGCGTTTCTGTTTACTATACTAGAGTACGGTGTATTTATCGGCCGACTTCATCTTCCAACAATGAAATTTTTGGTCAATCGGCGACTATCAAATCCGGTTTTCTCTACTCGGTATTCCCGCGGCATTATCAGCCCTGTTGACCGCAAACGTCTCATTTTCGCTCTCTCAGCGAGTTATACAATCCTAAAACCTCCCTTCCACTCTCACTATCCACTTTTTTTAATCCATTCATTCCTTTGGCAGCATCATTCCTACACTGTTCTAGCTCTCTCAGATAGTTCTCGTTGATATCTCCAGTAACATACACTCCAGTAAAGACACTGGAATCAAAGTCTTCGATCTTCTTGTTAAATTTCCGGCATGACTCGATTAAATCTGGGAGAGATTGATAAATAATGCAATCTGCATTTATGTATTCGGATATCTCGGCCTCGGTTCGATTATGGGCAACCAATTCAGAGGAAGTCGGCATGTCAATGCCATAAACGTTGGGGTACCTATTAAAGGAATAGAACATTTCGTGTTATTATTGCGACGAGATTTAGGACCAGAAACACAGTCATTTAGAAAATATTTCGAATACGATACCTGATAGGTGGGGCACAACTAGCAAAGTATACTTTGTTTGCGCCGGCCTCTCTCGCCATTTGCACAATTTCCCGTGAAGTCGTCCCACGGACAATGGAATCTATTCAATGGAACTCGTAAGTTCAAGTATATGTCTTGATCGGAAAAGCAATTGACCATACCATCAACTAGTAGAATATTTTTACCAGAAAATTCGAGCGACATAGGGTTAAGCTTCCGCCTGACTGACTTGGCCCTGTGTGAATAAGTACCAAAGTTAGCGAAACCAGTGTTGTCAAGGAGGCAACGACAATAGAGAGGCATACCTTAGCGATTGTCCTGGCATAATAAATGTTCGTCCAACATAACGATTCTTAATAAAACCTTCTCTATATACAATACCTAATTTATAACTTAATTGCAAAGCAGCCACTCTACTAGTATCCGGCACTGGAATTACCACGTCTACATCCATGTCTTTGCCCAACTTCTTGATCACCTGATCCGCCAAAGCTTCCCCCATAGCCAAACGAGCCTTGTACACCGATATACCGTCTATTATAGAATCCGGACGTGCGAAGTACACATACTCAAAAAGACAGGGTTTGTGGACAGCTGGAGGGATACATTGTCGTCGGTGAAGTTTTTGGAAATGACGTGTGATAATTATGGCCTCTCCTATAATGGTATGAATGAGTACAAAATATTCTGCCAAAAGAACTAGTTCCAATATCATACCTGGAAGTAGGTCGACTATGTTCTTATACCCTAACGCATCCAACGCTACGCTCTCGCTGGCAATCATCCAATCTCTACCGTACGCAGTTTCCCTGTAGCCATACACACAGGGCCTGATACCATTGGGATCTCTGAATGCAACAATTCCGAAACCAGCGATCATCGCAACACAGGCGTATGCGCCACGAACTTGAGAGTAAAGAGCGGTGATAGCGTTGAAGATATCTTCCTCATTGACTCTAATGAAGCGTTTGGTTATCAAAGGCGAATCAGTGGCGCCATGAAGGCACAAAAACGAGCGCATACCTGAATTTTCCTGTTTGTTGTAGATTGTTAGCAAAAATATTCAATAATAATTCAGAATCGGATTCTGTGTTAATGTGCCGGTGTGCTTCTGCGTCCAAAAATGCGCGAAGTTGTGGTGCGTTTGTCAAATTTCCGTTCTAAATCCATCCATTCGATGTTAGAGTAACTGTAGACTGTGGAAGTTCGACACACATAACTGCAACGTACGTGAGCGAGAACCAACCCATATGGACTGTTCACGTAAAATGGCTGAGCTTCAGAATTGGATGAGGTGCCAGCCGTCGGATATCGTACTAATGGCATATCCAAAGTCAACACATATTCCAACAATGATGCAATGCGACAATTCATAGTGACGGGAACAAACCGTGTGCAACCCCCATTGGTCCCTCTAAATGGGACAATTGCTTTTCTGTAAACACATCTCTGACCATTCCATTGCCTTTACATTGATACAATCTCCCTTTTGTGGCACATGTTACAATACCTGCAGCGTCCTGAAATGTGAAGAAGGAATACAACTGTAAGATAGAACCCCTGAATTTCAGAAATTTGACATTGAACACAAACTTGGCCACGATGCTGCAAAACACCCAAAGATTCGTATAGTTCGGCAGACGAATTCGAATGAGGGTCTGCTAGTAGAATAGCTGATATTCCGCACATGGTAATGATCTCGATATCTGTATGGAGAGTTCAGCAGAGGTTAATGAAAACGAAACTTTTGCTTTTGTCACGTGATGATTGCCAGGCGGTGATACCCCCCAGTCGTGGCATCTTTTAGCGATCACGCGCAACCGCATGGCTCCTTTCACTCCCTTTTTTTCGCTAAGTCCTAAATGCCAAACACCAAGTTTTATTCAATACCTCCAAGAGACCAACAGAGATGGTTTATAATATATTTTACCAGTATTTTAAATTAGGGTCATAATCTTTATAAGTTCGTGGTAGTTTCTTCCTGTTCTAGTATTTTTGGACACTTTTTACAATATCAGCAGTCTGTTGGAACTTTGATTTGATGAAAGCGAGGACATGTATGGAATAATTTCAGTTATTTATTGAATTACCACACTCACATTCATCTGTACTTATCTCCTCTTTGAATCTCGGCGATAATTTTCTCAGGAGTTGCGCTGCCACGTTCTACCGTCTACGTGGAAGGAAAATGCGTAGCGTTTTCGGCAAACAGTGCGGTTGGAGCCTGTAACATTCCTAATGGTTTCTTTTACAAAATCTGCCACATCAGGGAGCATCAAAACAGACAGCAGTGGTGGAAGGTTTTCGTCAGAGGGTTGATCCACACGCTTGCATGAACAGCATACATTGAGCCGTCTATTTTTCAATTTGCTGAGAGGGAACTCCTCTAAGGGTTTGTTCTTTCGGCATTTAGAGCAAAATTGATGCATGAAGATATTGAGGAATGGATATGTAGTGAGTCATGAAATCTTTGGTTAAATGCTGTTTATTTATTGCGAAACTTCGCGACTCGAGACGAAGTGAAAGGAGCCATGCGGTTGCGCGTGATCGCTAAAAGATGCCACGACTGGGGGGTATCAGGCGGTGACTGTTCCCGCCATTTCATCCGCCGGGAGCGGAACTGATGCCAGGCAAGATCAGGGAAGAGCCGACGATAGAAGAAAGCAATCTCTATTATACACCTGCTTGATTACCTAGAAGCTCAATCCTCATGTTTGTATGGAAATTCCAACAGCAATCTGCGCAAAGTTGTTATTTATGGTCGTTGTGCCGCGTTCCCAACTGAAGTCGCTGGCACCAAAATAGAAGCAAAGGCGTCGCCTGAAATCAATTTCGGCGTTTCGCCGCTGAAGAGCAGTCGTCGTGCCAAAACACAAGAATAGAGAAAACAAAAAGAAAACGGAATATGACCGTTCTGTTCCGTTGGATAATAAGGCTAAATCAATTGTTGTTTCATTTTGAAGAATGTCAATTTACAGTACAGTTTTAGTATATTACAAGAGATCGAGCTAATAAGCATCGAAACAAATCAAATATTCAGTGACACCCACTCACTACAAGCGAAAAACCTAATCCATAACGTTGATTTCATCCTCGGACATTGACATGTCCATTGTGACCGGATTCCGATTCGAGGTTGCAACGGGAACTCCATGGGGTGCACCTGCCTCTATATTTCCATTAGAAGTACCGTCGCCGGAATGAGCGTTTCCAATCGAGGGTGGGGTAATTGTAGAATTGGATTGTAGCGACTGAGATTGGAAATCTTGGGAAAGTGAAAATGATGAAGGCGAAGCATTGGCGGTAGTGGGTTGTGTGGTCTTGGATAAACCGAAAGATAATATTAGCATAGAATAGAAAAGCCGACAGTAAGGGACAGACTTGGAAACCAACCAATTCTAACTCTTTCACTATTTCAGACTCTAATCTGGAAATGTACGACTCATTATCTTTTAATTCTCGGGCAACTTTTTCACCTATACTCCGGGCAATACCCGTCAAATAATGATCTTGGCCGTTGTACGCCTCACAATTGGCAATGATAAGGTCAAATTCAGCAAGGAAGGACGCCGCAGTTCGATACAGCAGATTTTTATTATCCTGGGACAGCAATGTGAGAAACTGATAAAAGCCGAAATGAAGAATATGAAGTGTTCACCTCCCGAATCATGGATAGGTCTTTTGGAGTTTTGATAAGGGTATAATAGTCAGGATGTTGTTTTATACTAACAGGCACACGGAATGGAAATGACTATAATGATAAAGATGATTAGCAATCTCATGATCGGATGCACTTGTAAAAACAAGTCCAACCTCTGGCATTCCAATCACGTCAACTAGTATTTTTTCGAAATAGTCCGATAACTCAACATCGGCATGTCGCCTCCGTGAGCTTCGGACGGAAAAAGGCATACTGTATTCGAAGTCGTCGGTGTCGTCATCGTCTCGCTTACGCTTTCCAATAGGCGGAGTAGAACCGATCCTGTCATGAAAGTCAACACATGAAATAACGAGAATCAGCTTACACAAAAAACGCGAACCGCTGTAACACCGCTTTGTTGATTGAGATTTTTGTTCCTTCGACTTTTACAGTTTCCTCAATTGGCACGTCGAGTAGTTGGAACTTAGGACAGACTTTATTCGTTTTAATGTGTCCTGGTTCACCACAAGCGCTACATTTAAGCTTCATTGAAAATGCAATAAGTTCTGGGCCACTATAAAACGTCCGAATAAAAATGGCTTACTTCTTTCCTCTTTTTGCCTTTTCCTGCATCTTTCGCCTCTCGAGCAGCTTTACGGGCGGCCTTCCTTTCCTGAGCTTCACGAAGTTTCCTGATTTGAGCTTCCAATTTTCTTTTACGCCGTTCATTTTCGTGAGCTTTATCTGTGGGTTCGAACTGTTCGAGACTATCGGCGATGCCGCATAAATGGAATAACTGTTATCTTGAAATCAAAGTAGGTGAGTTCTACGGTAAGGAGTGATACATACCCTGCCTCTTGCGTATCAATCAATTGCCTCTGGCGAACATAGGCATTAATGACCTTCGGATCACGAACAATTTCGGAACGCCATTCGGTTTGGCCGTTTTCGAACCTTATCTACAATGTTGATTAGACAACAATCATCAATTTCAACCGAGTGACACGGTAACACAGCATACCAATCGTTTTATGACCATATATTTATTCTTCGATCCACCCGCACTAGCGGCGCTCCTAGAGCCCATACTGCCGTTCATAGAGCTGACATCATCGTCCCAGTCGGCGGTACGACTATGACTCGGACCAGACATCGGGGACATTACGCTAGTTGCCTGAGAGCCAGACTCGTCAATGTCATGAGATGCTTCAGTCTCGTCTTCAGTTACAGGAGGAGGAACAGGATCATTAAGAGATCGGAGCTGCGCATTCCATATCCGGTTTATCTACAGAAAATCGAAATGTTCAATTATCTACTATACAGTAACGAGAGAGCAAACTTTGAAAAGAAAACAAACTTCTTCACGGTACACTTCCCACTGCTCGTTGACATTCACCCTGGATCTTTCACCGTCCTTCATTCTATCTTCTTCAGTTTCTCCAGCTCTCAAAAACATACCCTTCATACTTCTTTTGACGAAACTGAAACCTTCACCGCGCCCTGTAGGATCACCAGCACCATGAACTTCAACCATGGCTTTTCCTTGTGACGCCATTAAAAAATGCCGGGAAGTCATCCAAGGCGCTAACTGTTGTTCCACTGATAGCAGAGAAGTATCTTCGACATCTGCATTGTCTGCAGCAGAATTGTCGGCGTAACCAGCATCGGAAAGTTGCTGTTGCCCAGCTTTCATCGCTTCATAGAGGCAGACCTGTAACAGCACTTGAGTATTGTCAATTTTAAGAATTCAAAAAGGAGAGTGAACTTACCATTTCGGGAGTTACAAGACCTCTTAATTCCTCTTCACTAAGCAATTTCTGATTTCCTTTCAATTTCCACAACCCAGTACTTTGATTCTTCTTCCAGGCCTCCATAAACTCTTTAATCCTCTGTCGCAGTTGAATTTCAGTTTGGTAGTTAAACGATTTATGTAGAGTTTTAAAATTCAATTTTTCTTTTTTCGGATCCTGATTGATTAATCGGATGGCTTGAACCTTATGGCGAACAAAAAACTATTTAGTCTTGTATGACGATATTTTGCGTAATGTAAATAACTAAGAAACCTTGATCCGATTCCTTTCTATTTCCTTATTCAACCTCGCTTGTGGTCTGGGAATCTCAACCATAGGGAATACCTGACCGACTACAAACAATGCCGGGATCTCTCTCACGAAATATTTGACTTCATTTCCCAGCTTCCACTTGATCAAAAGATAATCGGTCGTCTTCGCCTCATGTTGAAATATCGGGGCACGAAATAGATTGTTGTACAGGGTCTGAATTGTTTGTCCTGGAGCGACATCTCCGAATCCGAGAAACGGCGAGGCATCAGTAGGAGTAAGAACGAAAGGAGTGCCTTGGGTCTTAGTCTGTACAAAGAGGCTCAGCATGGAACAATAACTAAAAATAAGGGAAAATAACACCAACTTCTCCCAAAGATGTATCGTTGTCACTTTTCTTTCGGTAGTAATTATATATTAAACTAGCCATGCCAGGCTTCGACATAACGGGAGGAAACTCTTCCTGTGTCGGCAATTGCAGAGGATCAATATAGTCAATGCCGGAATCTACAACATAAAACAATACCAATGCAGAAGAATTACCGAGAACTCAGCCAACACAAATCCAGCCGTGTCTCTTAAGGTGAGGTCTCTAACGTGCTTCATGAGTTCACTCGGATCCTTTCCTTTTATCTTCTTCTTTTTCAACAACTTCGTTTTAGATATAGTTATTGTTTCCCCTGTAGAAAATCTAATGTGCGGTCGATGAAATCGGCGGAGATCAGATTTGGTAAGGTATGTTTTATACTATACATGGAGTCAAAATGACAGTTAAGAAGATGTAAGGCTTAACAAGCACAGAAAGATGTGGACATACCAAGGAGCGGGCAAGTCGCACAGCAGGTACTGCATGCTGTAATGCAAGACTACCCAATGTTTTAGACACTGTGGTTGCTTTATCCGCATAGACATGGTCATAATAATTGTCATTGGATAAATTAAACCTGTCAAAATCAACATTTTCGGAAACGGACGCTCTCCGAAACTTGAAGGCCGTTGCATTCTCTGTTAAGCCGAGAGTGAGCAATTCTTCGGGTTCATCAATCCGAACGAGAAGGAACGAAGCCAAGCAAACCTTCCTGGTCCACGAATTTGGCTAAATCAAACTGTAAGAACGGATCATTCATGTCTAGCTCCACTACTTGATCATCTGAAATGTTAGTTGGTCGATCGTCCCACATAATAGAATCGGTCCAAGACCCAAATTCCAACTCGTAATTTTTGACGGGGAATATAGAAGTTTCTGTTTTCTCTTCATTTTGTGGAATATGTCTAAAAGTTAAAATCTAACTATTTAGAAAAGCAAACCAGGGTAATCAGACACTGAAGACAAAACACTATACCTGAGTCCATCTGGAAACTGGTATTTCTCCGAAATTAGTGAATCAATCGGTGCGTCGGGTAGCGTATCGCTGTCCCAAACAATCTTATCTTCCCAATTCTCCAACACCACCGGAAAGTATTCACTTGGAGATTCCGGTAAATATCGTTCAACTAGGATCAGTTTCTATGGAGAGATGTCTTCGTAAATGTCCATACCGCCAAATTTCAAAGCCCGCGGAGAACATACTTTGATAGTGTCATCACGATCGTCCCAGGACTCAATGTAATCCATTAGATCGGCAGGCAATACACCCAGAATTAAAAGTTTTTGGGCCAAGACTTCCAAAATTTGTGAGGTGGCCGGTACCCCTCTGACAGAGTCTGGCAGACTGCTATCAAAGAGAGACCGTGTATCTTGGACTGTAGTGAAATGTTTCTTTGCAACTAGCATTAAAATAAATGTTAACAAATCAGTAATTGATTCCATTTCCAATAAGCTGATTTACTTTGAACTGAAACATCTGACTGGGGAGGGTTCCGTAATCCAACGGTCGGCATAAACAAATCTGAGAAGTTCAGAATTTTGTTTCGTTCGAACGATGGGAAAATAGCTTGCAGCTCATCCGGCAACTCGCCGATTCGAATTTGCATGGATGACGGTGTTAAGTTTGAAATTCTGTCACGATTCGAAGGAAATGAAGATTTATATGGTGTCTGATGAGATGTGGTAATCGCGGCCCCTCGTACAATCGGTGCAGGAACTTTGAATGTGGACGGTAAAGTACTATTGGCAACAGCTTGCTCAATCAGAAAGTCTTCCTCGTCCGTAGTTTCATCCACCCCAACACTCGGCCGTCTATCTTTCTTAATAACACTCTCCGCTCCAGTGAAATCGTCGTCCGCGACTTCCTGAATATCCGAGAAGTCCACCGCATTTGAGGCATGCTGTGTTGTGGAAGATGAAGTAGTCGAGCTGGACTCTCGATCGTTTAATACAGCGAGATCAAGACCTAGAGAGGATAAGTTTGCGCCGGCAAGTGTCTCTTTGATTTCCTATCGGCCGACCGGATTAATGGCAGGGAGCAGTGACATGGATTGACAACAGAGCATTACCTCATCAAAGAAATCGTCGTCAATGTTCCCTTCCTCATTGACATTGCCAAACAAAAATCCCCCAAGAAATGACATTGGTGGATTTGTGGATAAAGTCTGGTCTTTGTCTTATTTCGCTACATACGACGTTCACCAGGTTCACTGGTTGCCGGTGAACGGCAAGGCCGAAACATTGAAGAGTGCAATTGAGCAATGATAATGGCAATACTGGAAAGAGTCTACAAATTCTATTGATATCATTTGCTAACAACGTCAATGGCTTTGTTCAGTTAAGATTGTCTTTCCAATTGGCACCAGACGGAACGTATAAATTATTTTACCGAAAGGCAATCGACCGAGTCTTGAAGCGTATTCTGCAAATAATTAAATGAGCCCTGTTTCTTGACATATGATGTGGGGTTCTTCAAATAGAGCTGGTACCTCATTGTGTCACAATATAAGTATTTAGGAAGTTAAAACCGGTTTGATAGAGTCAATTATATATTCATTACATGATTGTAACTAGCCATGAACGAGCATTTCCAGTCAGGTAACTAGAAACAGACAAGTGGCACTGACAAGAACTTTGGGCTTGGAGGCAAAGAAAAGCCATTTCTGTAAAGCAGTGCACTCGGATTGTAACAAAAGCCAGCGTTGGCACAGTATTGCTTGATTCCAGTTGCGTAATTTTCGATAATTGACTTTGAGATGGTTCCATTCATACTTCGCCAGCTTAAAGCCTACGGAGAATATGTCGTATCCGTACATAGCTGGCCCTATAAAGATTTGCCAAGGTACTTTTAATGACTAAAGAAGATTTGAATAGTAAAATCAGTAAAATCAATTTTCCGGTCAACCTATTACTTATCGCTTACCCGGCCACGCAGTTTCATTAATGATGAAAATTTTGACTTATTTATTTTTCGCAATCGCAACTTTTGGCGTAATATACCTCATAATATGAAACATTTGTTATGTCAATTTTTTATTGATTTCATCGACAGAAAATACCGCTATAACAGTAGGTGCGCTGTATCCCATATTCAAACATGTCATCGCGATATTTCTGATTTGCGCAATGGTAAGTCACCATTCTTTCCAAACTCAAATAAGGAACCCCAATTTACTCATGATATGTCGTTTCTGTAGGTCTCTTGTCTGTACATGATGCCTGAGCCGATTGAATTATTCAATATCGAGCCTACCGCCAAATATTCGTTACCTATTTAATGAAAATATGTATACCGATGAGAAGTAATTCCTATTTCTTTGTGGCGACATCAAGACTTGTAATATAATATACCAACATAATATAATGCAATAAAACAACTCGGTTGTAAAAACGCTTTTCAATGATATTTCTTACAAGTATAAGCAGTCTGCTACTGAGCAAATGCACTTGCGCGCCAACCCCAGCCTCTTATAATAAGATATCATGAATTTCCATAGACATTGCAAATACACTAATATTCTCAGCCTACGGAAGCTGCAACTATTCCATCTCATTTTCCATGGGACGCTTTCATTCTCCGAGACTGTCATTTCGGATAGTAATTTTTATTGAACATGCGTAGTTAGTGGATGTATTTCTTAACTTGCATTCCCGGTTTGGTCAAACGACTAATCACATCAATCAGATTACGAGTTCTACTTGTACCACCGAAAGACTGGATATCCCAATGGTGCGTACGAATAGGGCTCATAACCTGTTTGAATTGAATATTCGCTTGGCCGGACCCAAACTACCTTCTGTTTTTAATTTTAATTCACTGGCGAGTTTGGCTATTCATATCACTCAGAGTATGAGTTCTATTCATTCACAAAAAGTTTTAACAGCTATGACGTATTTTTATAGGGCTCATAACCTAAGCGATTTGTATAGTCCTCTCCTTGGGTCCTAAACATCGGAGTTTATATATGTACTCATTCGAATTCTCCATCCATTATTATTGTGCCGTTGCATGTAATTAGTGAATAAACTTGGAGGTCGTACTTAGTGTTTGCCCTTGTGAATAAAATCATTCGGACAAATAGTTCCCTACATATGCGCAAAGACTGGATCTACTTTTATTGCCACTAACTTGCCCTTATGCAGGTGCATTATAAATTCAACACATCAATCTGCTCTCTACTATGTATTAGGCGCACTTGATACAAATACAAACGGATACATTAATGTACAACAACTCGTCCTTCTTTTCGACTGGGATGTGCAGTTTGCGTTACTAGTACGTTTCTGAGACTATTTGATGGGCCCTTTTATACACGTCCAACATGGCTATATAGGTATAAAATCAAGATTGCGAATAGGAGCGTTGAAAAGAAATCACTTAGAATCGGGCGAAAACTGATCAAAAATTTTAGAGTTTGTACCTTTGCACTTCGCTCTTTCTGCAGCGACTTCCGGGTCTTCCATCAATAATTCGCTGAACAATTCTTCCTTGTACAGTGTTTGTACCAGCCTATTCTGAATTGATTCTTTGCAATAATTGACTAGTAAGTGCATGACCGCTTTAGGAACTAAATCTTGTAAAGTTTTCCGAACGATGTTGAAGTATGATGTGATGAGGGAACCTGACGAGGGAAATGTCGGTTATGGTTGCCATACTTAAAAGTCAGAGAAGGGAACAATATTAACTTACGAATTAATTGCGCTTCGAATTCTTCTCGCTCGGAAGCTTGAGAGTTCTCTTGTACATTGGAAGCCTAAACATTTTAATGGAACGGTTAAGAGTCCATACGGTGTTTTCCACTGAAATGAAGGAAGAAATAGAATGCTGTTGAAAGCAGTGTCTTTCATACCGAGTCCCTCGTTTCTCCAATCTCCACAATACTACCGGAACTTGTGCCCATTCCATGTAGCCCGTCTTTGTCAGCAGGAGAGCGGCTCCGAAATTCGGATATATTAGCAGATAGCGGTCTTTCTTTGTCTCGGTCTTTCGAACCACCAAAGAAATATGTCAAAAACGACTCTTTCGAACTGACAGATTGCATGGTTATGTTATTTAAGTTATTCGGGTTTGTTGGAAATTGAATATCTTTCAGGGAAATAGGTTTAGATGTAGAATTGTTTGGCGAATCTGTGTTTGCCGAGGTATTAATAGTCTAAAACATATGCACGTCGATGATACGAGGTATGAATTTCAGTATATCAGCATTGGCGGAAGTAAGGGAAGGGGATTTAAACCTTTTTCATCTTCTCTTGTTCCCGACGCCTTCGCTCAAATTTCTTCTCCAACATCGATATTGCTGTTCCCCCTCCGATGAAATCTATAAGAACTTTCCATTTAAATCGGGCATATTTGAACCAAGGGCAACGTTCAGAGCATACCTGGATGATTAGTGTTTATGTAGGCTTTTTGAATTGATACCAGACTTGAACTCATCTGTTAGTCGAAATTATAAGGCCATTGAAAAAAGTTTAGACTCAGTACCTTTCCACATAAGTTGCGGTTGGTGTGTATCTTTCCCGCAGCACCTCTATCATCACTTCCACTATCTTGTCTTTCAGACGTGGAAAGCGTTGTAACTCCTGTTATGAACATTTTCTTGTTAATACGGTATAGACACTTGAGGCAAAATTTTGCAAACCTTCGAACAATTTTCGCTTGAAATTTTCAGCAGCTCGTCTAAAACCAAATCGACGCATTTCAAACTAGGCGTTTCTAGTCTTGCGATTTGAGGTTTCACCAACAGATCAAATGCCGCTTCTGGCACAAATAATGAGGGTCTTGGCCCTGTACTATTTCGAATGGCCGTCCGAATATCTGCATATGGGAGTGAAATCAAGATCAAAAAGTGTCCAAATCATCAATACGGGGATACAAAATTTACCTGAAGTAGACAAATTCCCAGTGGGAGAGATTGAATCCAAAGTCGATCCAAAGACATTATTAAATATGTAGTAGAGTCTCGCTCCGCCGCTTAATGCCATTGTAGGGTTACTTGGGTTGGTCCCATCAATCGCTGCGGTGAAGTCAGAAGCGTATTTAGTCAACAAACGAAGGATGAGTGAGCCCTTAAATATAAAGAGACAACTGGTTAGCTTTTTACTACAACAGAGGATAGATTGCGACTATTAACGCACTCTGTGAGCCTTCCCGGTAAAAGCGGGATCACCGTAACTTAGTAACTCTTGCTGCATTTGTGATATCAAAATGTTAAGTCGAGCCTTAAGCTCCGGCAACTTGTCCCGGATGTGTTGCATCAGAATCTACAGATTGATGATATTAGCGCTCTTCAACTCATGTAATACAACCACGAAATTTTCATCTTACCGAATTCAGGAGTTTACTTAAGTAAGAAGTCCCACATTTTGCAGCCACACATCGATATACAGGATGGGTACGGAAAAATTCATTCTCTTTGGCGCGAGCATCGTCTAAAGGTTTGTGCTGCTGAAGATCTTGTTGTGATCGGTTTATGACTCCAACCCATCCCAGCTTCAACGGATACGATCTTCCCGTTAAAATGTCGAGTGCATTTGTACCTAATTCACATTCAAGGTTAGTCGTATGGCACAGAGGATGAGAGACAGTGAGCGCGGCTGTGATACGCACCGGCATCCATTAAATCAATCTTCGTCAACACCCCTTTAGCAACGAAGTTAATACACTATTCGTCGAGTATTATACAACGAAATACATACCAATAGTCCGTTTACCCTCTGGATCAACTTCTCTAGCTAATTTCAAACTGTCAGAATTCACGATATCTACATTGGCCGCACTAACGGCCAAAATAAGACTGAAAGTCACAATTCACATAACATTAGTAAGATAAATTGAAATTATCGTTATAAGAAGAGCCAAAGCTTTACCTATTAGGTTTCGAGATATACTCCATGATTAAATTCCTTGTCTGTAGTTCGATATCAATTGGTTGATCTCCAATGGGTATCTTTGTGATACCGGGTAAATCAACCAAAGTCAGATTGACAACATTCGGAGAATGAATTTTTAAATGAATAGGTAGCTTCGAGATGCCCTTTGTCGAAATCAAATGAGTTAACACAAACAGATTTCATCGCGGTCAACGATATCAATAGTTCAAGTCTGGGACATTTACTTTATGAGTTCCGGCAACTCTAGCTGTTTCTCTTTCAATTTCTTTCTTAATTTCATCAAAATGAGGGAATACTCGATTCGGAAGATGTAAGAATTCCTGTAAATTAAGAAAAAAAAGTAAACAACGTGAATGAGTTGTCAGATGAGATTCTACGACTATGAAACAAGAGCACTAAATGAAATATGTACCCCAAATTCTGAATATTCTGAATTTTTGTTTGCAGAGTTTGGTGGAATATGTTGCAATTGTAGGATCAAAGGTCGCCTTGTCACAATACCATGTCCTTTTGGAAAGATTTCCTTGCCCACGATTTGTTCTAAACAAGAACTTTTACCGGAACTTTGCGAGCTAAAAGTGTCATAGAAGGACAATTATCAAGAGCAGTTTAGCGTTGAGAACTCTATACATAACACTTTGTAGAATTCAAGATATATGATGAAGGAATGAACATGATTACCCTATGACAACGATTTGAGGCAAATCAAGACCGTTATCGTATCCAATCGTAGAGAGCACATCTTGCAACTTATTCAGTATAGGAATAAGGTCATCCATGAGAGTATTTACAGTGCAGAAAATCTTATCCGGAATCCTGAAGAGATGGAATGAGCATCGTTCTGGAGATGCGCCGGAGGACGGTGAATCGGCCCCTTCCTAGTTCAACGCAATTTTCAGTTCATAATTATATCCGCGTAATTCTAACTATTCTTTAATTTGCATACTATATTTATTTTTAATCAAAACTTCGACGAATTGAGTGTTAACCCTGGAGAACATCAATATAGAATTTAAAACTATGGTTCAACACACTTAGTCGTACCGGCTGCATGGCGATTTTGGCCTCAACAAATAGTTCCTTGATGACAGCTTGATAATGATTTCTGCTCCATATGCTCCCTGATCTGTTATCTAAGCATATAAGATATGTTAAAAGAGATAAATTATCCTATGATTGTCCCCTGGAGAATATGCAGAATTCCTGTTGCTTTGAGAAGATTGACAAATCGACTTCACCACTGATCTGCAAATAGCTACATTAGTGAGAGGTGGATGATATCGGATCAGAAGCTCACGCACAAAGACGTATTGAGCGGCATTTTTTGTTGTTTGATGTAGAAGAATGTCGAATCATGGAAGAACGAACGACTTCGTGCCTAGGCAAACTTACCTCGGCGAGTCTTATTTCCACGGTTTTTCCTTCTTCCCGACAAATAAAACAGAGAAGTTTGTAGGGCGAATTATCATTCAATGCATGTTTGTCGATGATCAGAGGATGCAATTTGCAACTACATGGATGAAAGTGAGGAATTGAAAGAACCCGAGCATTTGAAGTTCGCGTGATTCGATTCCCTTGCAACTCCTGCATGCACCAACAATCCGATTGTAGTGAGAATACTGGAAAGTCATTTTGATCGTCAGCAGCATCCAAGTCTTGCTCCATTCCAATACTTATCCACATTTAGATATATCCATTCCAAGAATAGAACCTAACACTCTTCGCAACCCTCAACTGAAGCATCATGTCAGAGAATGTTCAAATTCCCTCGGCTTCGTTAACCGAAATCTCCTCTCCCTCCAAATCTACAAATTCATCCGCTGAAGAATGGATTCTCCATCGCATCGGCACGGTTCCAAGAAACTCATTGGGATGGTTTAGATGCGGCGTCGGGTTCTATAATAAGAAAGAATACGCCAAATCGATCGAGTGTTTTGAGAAAAGCATTGAATTCGATCCTCAGAATGTGAGTTCCCTTTGCATGCATGATAGTTTCCTTTTACAAAAAATGCAGAAAAGAAGAAGAATGGTGTGCAAAGTAGTGTTCTACGTAGTGTGCATCTTTCTCTCCTCCAAATCTCGAGGACTCTGTTTACTTCTACCTTTTTTCGGTACGAGTTGACTAAATGTAATTCTGGGATTTTATAGTAGAGAAGACATCGGGTCAATTTACTAACATTTTCATTTCTCTTTTGCGGGCAATAGTACAATGCATATCAAATTATGGCAAGAGCATGTATCGCTGTCAACAGTAATTATTGAATCTTTGCTTATTATCTGTCCATTAGTGGTTCCAGGTAGTTATTAATACTTCTTGACAATTCTCTTTTGATCTATCTGTGCAACAACAGGGAAGGACGATGCAATTGCCGCACTCAAACAATCTGTTCATTTGGAGAATCCATCAGATTGGCAACTATTGGTTGAGTTGACGGCAAATAGAGATTAAGTTGTTGGCAAATTTATATCCTTTGGCGAGAGCGATGAGATGAACCGTACATGTTGAGAGTCTACTATATTAAGAACGGAATAATAATCAGAGTACGAAATGGGATTGATCTGTATATACAAAGGAATGACTGGAGGGAGTTCAATTAAATTAAATACGGAAAGAACTGATAAAAATGTATTGTACTGGTAGACTTGTATTGACGAAGAAGATTTTCAATGAAGACGAGTAGAGTTAATTGAATTAGTAGCGTTTGCCGAAGATGACGTCACTCACCCAAAGCGCGACTTCATAAGAACTTCTGCACCGTCCATAAGCTTTGCAATTTCATCTTCTACTCATCTCTAAGATTTAAATACTACATCACCCTCAGTCATCCCAACATCAAACAATGCCCACTCACACCAACAAAACCACTCATTCAACGCCATCTTCACAACATACTCAACGTGACGAAGATTGGGCCAAAACCAAAGATTCCGCCTCTAAGACTGCCGAATCAGCCATCGATACTGCCAAATACGCTACTAAAACTGCAAAAGACGAATATAATGTTTTGGTGGAAGATATTTCTCATTCGGAAGTTGCTGAGAAAGCTTCGGAAGCGGGCCATGAAGCGAAGGAAGCGGGAAAGAAAACTTGGGCGGAGGTCGCAAAGGAAGGTACCGAGTTAAAAGAAGAATTTGATCACGGGTACGAGGAAGGAAAAGTTAAAGGACATGAAACCGCCGAACATATTGGAAAAAGGGCGGAAGAAGTGAAAGAGTACGCTAAAGAAGTGACAGACGATGTTGCCGGTCGAATGAAGAGAACCGCCGAAGAAGCGAAAAAGAGTTTCGATCATGGTTATGAAAGAGGCAAGCACAATGCTCGTGAGGGGACAGAAAAGGCCAAAGAGAAGGTCGAGGGCGCAAGGGAGTATGCTTCCGAGAAAGGTACAGTTGGATCTATTCCTTGTGCTCTGTGTAAAGAGTTGGCGTCCTAACCATTTTCTTTTACATCATTCATAGTTGGTGCCGCAACTGATCGAACAATCGATGCTGGTAGATCCACCTATCATGCTGCTGAAGAATCAAAAGAGTACGTTAAGGATTCCGCTAGATCCGGATACAATAAAGCAGCTGAAGCAGCTGAACGATCAAAAGAATACGTCAAAGATACAGCGGCCTCCGGGTATAACAAGGCTGTAAATGCAGCCGAACGATCGAAGGAGTATGTCAAAGATACTGCAGCCGCCGGATACAGCCAGGCTGCTGAAGATTTAGAATACGCAAAAGACGTCACAACCGAGGTCGCAAACGAGGGTTATGAAATCGCCGCCGAAACCACGTCTGGAATAGTCCATGGAGCAATAGAATCAACTGAAAATATCATTCACAAAACAGGCGAATCCATTTCTCATATTACTCATGCCGTTGCCGATACCCTTTCATCGATTGGTGAATACGTCAAAGAAACTGTTATTCATGGTAAAGACGCGGTTGTCGATTCTACTTATCAAGCCTCTGAAACTATTGGAAAGGGTATAGGAAGCGTCAAAGGAGTTGGTGAAAAAGTCGAAGAAACAGTAGGAACAAGCATAGAGTCTGCCCGAGAGAATGTGGAAGAATTCGGTCATGCTGTTAGTTCAGAGATCGGCAAAGTCACGGAGGGTGTAAAGAAATCGTTGACTCCTCAGACAACAAAGGATGAAAATATGGGAATTTCAGAGTTAGACAAACATGATGAAATCAGCGCTACGGCCGAAATGACCCCTACGCGAGGTGAATTGGAAAGTGACAGCGAAGAAAACGTAATTACAGTTATTACACCAGGTATTGGCGTGGACTATAATGAAAAGGCAAGGCAGTTGGCAGCAGATACTATGGCAATTCTGGAAGAGTAAAATATTGCAGTCGGTGATATGATTATGTTCGGGTGTAGTAGATTTTCGTAGGCTGCATCATTTCCCATTAAATATGATTTTTTTTTGTATATTTGTATAATATGTTATGTTGCAATGTAATTCAATGAATTACTTTATTTGAACTGCCAATTCATCGACGATATCAGCTCTCTACAACCCAGAATCAAATGCGGACGGCAACGGCGCACACGTAAGATATTGATAGGTAAGTTCATATTTGCTATCATTCTGCGATATAGTGCAGTTGCATTATAGATTCATGTTGGATATTGATACTGATTTTCCTTCCCTACTTTGAGGATGCGCGCGAACAACCCATGGTAAATTGAGTAACACAATAAATTTATTCCAATCAGTTTGAACAGGACTCATTCAAATAATAATACATAGCATGATTCTCTTTAAGAATGAATAAATATATATAATTTACATAACTATAACCGTTTTTAAAATCTAAACAAAAACTGCCATACCCATACCCAATTTCAATTGATCATTCTGCAAAGCCAATGGTTGCTTTTCTACACTTTTACCTCTACCTCCACTGATATCGGCAACGACAATTGAGGTTTGATTCGGAGCGAAGGAATACAAGAAATCACCTCCTACTGCAATATCAATAAGACCGCCGATACCGCCTTGAGTGATGTCGAGAGTTTGAACAATAGCTCCATCTGCGCTGAAAGGGTCGATTTCAACAATTCTGTTTCTTGCGATGTCCGTAACGAAAGCAGTTTTTCTTTCCCTTGATACAGCGACCCAACAAGTGGCTCTTTGTCCGTCGATACGAGACGCCGATTTGACAGCAGCTTGCCCGTCGTTAGAGATTTGGAGTGTAGCCGCACCAAAAGATGCGTCGGTCGCCACCAATGTGGAGTCATCAACAAAGAGGGAACCGAATAACACAGCAGTTCCGTTAGGCGAGCTGCGAACAAGATCGTTTTTGACTGTTTTGGTGGTTCTATCAACTTCGAAGGATCCCAAGAAACCTTCCTTGCCACTCATCGGGTCACCTTTGATTGTGACGAAAACTCGTGATGCGCCCGGATTAAAGAAAATATGAGATGCAGTTCCGGTCGGCCCTTTTGGTGGTGTCGATTGTCCGATATTTAGTTTACGGGCTTCACGATCGAGCGTTTGTAATCCCTTTTGTGCGTCGACAGAGTAGCATGCAACGCCATCAGCAGCACCACCGTTAAGCTAAAGCGAGACGGGTGACGTTAATCACAGTACAAAGTGAGGGGCATGTTAACAAATGCAAAGCTTACCACACAGGCAATCTTCAATCCATCAGAGTAAGCGACACTAACAGGGAATTCACCCAATGTACTGACTGGATTCCCAACAAGTGTAAGCTCTGTAGGATTTTTTGGGTTGATATTGAACATGGACAGAGTATTTGTGCCCGCGTTAACAGCGAAAAGATGATTGCCTCCATCACCTCGAGTGATAGCTCCTTGTGAGAATAACGGATCAATCGCCACCGGCCCTCCTTTCTTTGCGTCAATTCCAACCCCACCGTTTCCGTTGGTTGGGGTTGATGTCATCTTCTTAGCGTCGAGTGAGCCGTCCTCGTTGATCTCGAAAGCCATAATAGCATTTCCACTAGGGTTATTTGATTGGAAATACACGGCTTTCGCTCTTTTGAACCCTTTCGCTACTTTAGCAGCTCTCGAATTACTAAAAAAGACAGTTAGTAATGGATTTATTGGCGTGATGCAATTGATTGTCCATATACTTTGGTCTTTGAATTTGAGCTCTGTTGTTGGTTTTGTTTGAACTCTTTTTTGCGGTAGGAACAGCTTCACAGTTAAGGACAGCCAGAGATAACAAGGTACACAAAATTGCAGTAATCTTCATTTTGTTGGTGTTTAGAATATAAAAATACTGTTGAATTGATGATGAAATCGGTAACTTTGGATTGAATTTATACCCTCAAGATTTAGATTTTAATGGCGCGCGCGTCAGTATGTGTATAATCGTGGACTCAAATAGGCATTGTGAGTAATTAATTGATGATGAGTAAGGAAGCCGCAGCATTCATATTTTTGGAGAACATTACTAAGGGTAAATAAGCACATTTGTATTGTTTTAGTCATGGAAACCGTAAATTTTAAATATACTTAGCCGCTTGAAGGGAAGCGGAGATCAAAATTTGTCAAATTCGTAAATTCAAAATTTGTCAAGGATAATTACGGAATATGAATAATTTTGGACTTATTTTTGAATTAGTAGATGAGCGCTTGGATTTAGTCGTTTAGCAACTTCCTTAATTCACACCGCTTAGACGACATCTGTAATTCCTACTAAATTTATCCATCTTGAAATCAATTGACTAAATTTGGCAGTAATGCTATTTCAAAAGTAATTCATATTTCTAATGGAACATAAATATATCTAATAGAAGTGAAAGTAGACAATAACTTAAACTGCTGACAAAGTTCATACTAATCTACGAGCCGATGGGTCATGAGCTGTTTTTGGTATGAATATTGGCTGTATGATAACAAGCGAACAACATTGGAAGATGGATAATAGCGATTGATTTTCCATTTGATGCCGAATTTTCGATACCTGACGTGCCCATAATTTGCTATTCATGAACAGAAAACTCAAGCCATAACAAGATAATAAAAATTTGCCTGCACATTACTGTTAGAGGTAGATTCGCCTCCAAGACAATGCATGTCCTAGCGTAACCTAAATGGGCACCCCCAATTCGGGACTACAAAGTGGCGGATTAAGGCACATCAACACAATTAGTAATGCAAATCGCAACCAAAGTATGACAAGCAGAAGCTAGAACGATTTATCCATTAAAATTATGAAGAACGAAGACTATCCGTAGTCATTTGTGCAAGTATTCAACACTAAGCAATTGACAATGCGCAGAGATTGGCTATTGTCCGCATTTGGTTCAACACCCCTCGATTGGTTTCGCGCTTTGACTTCCGCTGCGCCCGCGGCATTGACATCCTTAATTGCCACGAGTTCTGTGCGGGTCCCACAAGCGTTTCGGTATGAGAAGACGATGACAACAGGCGGAGAAAGTCCATTCGGATGAATACTTTGAATCGATCCGCTTCCGGAGCGTTTGTTGCAGCAAATTGATTGAATTATTTTTGGCAAAGTGTTCATCGGTGTGGGCGTAGGTTTGTGTTACACCATTCTCCGTGATATCAGACGCCGTAATCTGCAGCGCCCGGGTTTCATATAAGGACATCTCAGCTGCGTTTCCCTGCAGCGAAAAGCAAATTAAATTTCAGTGATGTCTGCAGTCTTTGATCCTCCATCCACCAATCCAATGTCCGCGCTTTCTTCAAATGATGTTAATATTTTCGATAAATTGAGAAACATCAACCATCCAATAGCTCGTCGCAAGTTCTTTAAAGAACACTCACTAAATTACATGTATACCCAAGATGAAATTAATTTTATATGTATCCGGGTCGCGGCGATCGTACTCTACATTGTTGTGCTGCGAGTCTGGATCAGGGTGTTCGGAAAACATCTTAAGACTAAACTGCCTTGGCTGGTCTTGGCAAGCATATTGGCTTTTTTTATGGGCACAATAGGTAAGAGTTTCTTGTCGTACCCTTAATTGTAAATCCATTTGATGCCCCGAATCCAATCGCTAACGACAATGTATCTCCACATAGTTCAATTTTTGCCCTATATTGGCGCAGTCGAATACGATAGTTTAAGATCCAAAGCATTCGGGGTGGGCGGGTACCTACTATCAACCGAGATATACAATTGGTAAGTCTACGCACATACATGTAGACAATACATTCAACAAACAATTGTCATCTAACTCATTCGTAAAATCATAGGGTCTTATTCATTCGTTTTACAAATATTACACCCCTCCAAGACGGACTCAATTCGGTAGTCAAAGCAATTTTGTGTCTCGAATCGCTAGTAGTTTTCACAAACTACATCTTATGGATACTCCCCTTCTTTTACCCGAACATTCTCCCATTAAACCTGGGCGCAAAACTATACGTTTATGTTGCTGCATTTCAAACTATTTTTTCGCTGTCAATCAGTGCCCACTTCATATTTACATTCTACGTTCCCGTCATTCAATTCAGTAAGGGAACTTCTTGGTGGCTCAAAGCAGTGTCATCAGGACTAGTCTATTTGATTTTAGAATCTATTCTACATTTAACGTATACAGTAGTCAATTTAACAGACGCCTCAATGCAACTGTTATCTTCCATTAGTAATCTTACGCAGGCTGTAAGATTTTGGTTGTTTTTAGCCTTTTTAGAACATTTGAGAACAGTAGTACATGTTGAGAAAAATAGTGTGACGGAGAGACTAAATATGAGTGACTGGAGTGGAAAAAAATCCGGAACAGAGTCTGTGTAAATAATACAATTTAGTCCGGAGCTTCTTATATAATGTATTTAAAATAACGAATGTATAGTAATAAAATTGATAGAAGACTTGTATGCTTAATCAGTTGTTCCAAAAAGTCAAATACGCACATTGATAACTTTACAAGTAAAAAGAAAGCATACTCTGCTCTCCTATTATTAATTGATCTACCTCCTTCGACTTGGCCCTCCCGAGACGCAAGGGAAGTCGCGTTCGTTTCTCTGCAAGGTCAACCTTCTAAGAGTTCCATTCCATCATAAAACATCTTCTCTTTTTCGTTCAACTCATCAGATTCTTCCAACATATCTGATTAATTTTATTGAGCTAATCAAGTGATTCTATACACCGTTCTCAGTCCGAATCCACCAATTGAAGTCATTGTGCGAAATCTTAATTTCGTCCCATTCTAGATTACTCTTTAATATTAAGCCATGACAACAGATTCCAGAGATTCCAAAAGGTAAAATACAACCATCCAATAAAATTATATATTTTTCATTATTGGTAAAGCTAAATATTTTTTTTCCTCTACCGCCCTTCTTCTCTATTCCATCTCCATCTTACGTTATCCAAACGTCGTCGCGTCGTATTTCAAATTTAGTTCCCACACTTCAACTCCTTCTTACATTGCCTACCTTAAGGAACATTTATCCGCGTCATCTTTTACAGAGACGATAGTAGATATCGATTCTACAAATGAAACCACGCCGCTGTTGAATCAAGGAGATGAAAGTTGTGATGATGCGGGTGGGGAGTTTAAGATTAAAAGTGTAGATAAACGACCTGATTTTTGGCATAGTTTATTCAATATTGTGAATTTATTAATTGGTAAGTGCCTCTTATAGTTCTATACTTTCAAAGAATACTTCCAAAAAAGGTTAACCGAGTATTAAATAATAACAATAATTATTTCATTGTCAGGTGTCGGGCTACTTTCACTTCCATACGTTCTCAAAACTTCAGGTTGGATCATCGGTCTCACACTCATCACCTCCTACGCTCTCATCACAAACTACACCGCCAAAACCCTCGCCAAATGTCTGACGAAAACTAATAGCGAAGACTACATTCATCTAGCCTACACCACTTTTGGTTATCCCGGTAGACTCCTTCTTTCGGTTATACTAATCATTGAATTATTCGCTTCGACCGTCGCGTTTAACGTCTTGATAGGGGATACTCTGAACGCATTGGTACCAGGGGTGGATAAAAATTGGTTGCTGGTGGTAGTGTTTTGCCTCATTTTGTTGCCGTCTAGTTGGACAGATGATTTGAAAATTTTGGGGTATGGAAGTATTTTAGGATTGATGGGGAGTATTTTTTTGTTGGTGATTTTGTTTTATAATGGTTTGAATAAGTTTGAGAAACCGGGAAGTTTGATTGAGGTACAGGACACTAGATTATGGCCAGAGAATTGGTTGGAAGTGCCGGTTAATTTTGGAGCGATAATATTTTGTTTTTCTGGTAAATCTTCGGTTCTTTTTTTCGCTTTCGCCTTGCAGAGTCAACGGTCACTAAACTCTTTATCTTTCCTACATCGCCGTCTCCATCTTCGATATTGTGAACACCCAAAGGTCATGCCGTGTTCCCAGACGTTTACCGGCAAATGAAGAAACCGCAACAGTATAATCGCCTTATTAACGTTACCTATACATTTTGCACACTTTGGTTTTTAGTCATCGCCTGTACAGGTTACCTGATGTTTGGTGATTTCACGTTAGAAGGTGAACTTGCACGATCTTTCTTCCCTGGTCTCATGTCCGGATTCTGACTACTCACACAAACCCTTAAACATAGAGCTGACTCTCAATCTATCGCAAGAACCAACTTACTCTCCAATTCTAAATCAGATTTTATTAATCATCATGATTATCCTTCCTATAACGAAATACTCGTTGCTTCTGAACCCCGTTTCTCGATGTTTCGAGAAACTTTTAATTGAACCTTACCTTTTCCCCTCATCCTCTGCATTATCATCCTCTTCTGCTTCTTTATCTCTTTCCCATTCTGCATCTTTTACGGCGACCACACCATCTTCGCTGTCTCCATCTACAGCTTCCACCCGTTTCGTTTACCTTATGCTCCGTACCCTGCTTCGATCAGTCATTTCACTGTCAACATTGGTGATAGCAATTCTGTTCCCTAGTTTTCATTCAGTGATAGGATTTATCGGCGCGCTACTAAGCTTCTTTTTGTGCTTTGTCGCTCCGGCGGCTTGCTACTTACGTTGTTTTGGGGATGAATTGAAGTGGAAGGAGTGGTGTTTGAATTGGGGCATTCTTTGGTTAGGAATTGTGAGTGGGGTGGCTGGGTGTATCGGACCGTTCATTGTGTAAACTAAAACAAGAGCGCCTGTATAGAAATGACAATTAGCATGACTTCAGAATGTACTAATAGATTAAAAGTAGATTTAATAGATGAAAAGTAGATTACCATAAGATCATCAACCTCGACATCTCTGACCCTCAAGAACTCATCAGTCTTGTTTCAAGCTTCTTCACCTCCTTCAAAACAGTTTTAGTCATCACTGAATTAGTTTGATCCGCAATAGATTTTACAGAATTTAGTATTTCTTGATTCATCTGTGACGCCGTGAAATGAGTTTATTATACAGGTGAGCAGAACGCAAAATGAAAAATTTAAAAAACGTCCGACATGTGTTTGAAGTGAAGCAGATAGAAAGCGATAAGAGTGAGCATTAACAACATAGGGATATCTCAAACATACCGAGCCCGTAAATCTTTTCATCAAACTCAACAAAATTTTCAACAGTTTCACATTCTTTAGACTCTCCTTCTTTTCACACCTTTTTGCTTCCTCAGTTCCTTCATCCGACTGAATCTTGTCTTCAGTTTCAATCCAATCCCAGAACAATCGAACAATATCAAGGATTAAATCAGTATCGAGTGATGAGCATTGTGACAAGACGAATTCAAGAATCGTTAGGTGGTTTGTTCGGTTAACATATTTTTGGGGCATTTGGGGCAAGGACGCGGATGTGAGTGTACTGTAGGTAGCAAGTTGAGAGATATGAAGAGAGAAGGAAAAGGTCAAACTTGAGGTACAAAAAGCAATGTTTCACAGAGAGCATAAGGTAAATGTACCGAAGGATGAGCTTGCATCGGTCATTTTGGTTGAAATTGCTCTCTTTAAAAAGTCGGAGCAGAAATTCGGTATGTTGAAAATCTGGAACCAACAATTCGTCAGAAACTGAAATTATATATTGATGGACTCGTAAAACTATGACGGATGACATACTGAGTTCACAATCAGATAACAGTGGTAAGATCAATCCGTGCAGTACCGCATTTGGCTTTGATATCGCAATTGAAGCAACAGTAAATTGAAGTGACCGAGACGGTAGAGATTCGAGTCGTTCGATCTGTTTTAAGCAATTCCCATTTAACAATTCACAGTTGATGGCAACTTATGTGCTTTGTGATGTGATCATATGGAATGTACCTTAGGAAACACAGCATGCTGTACCAGAAGAATTGAAAGTTGATGGGTAAGCAATTGCTCACATTCTGTAAATACAAAGTTACACAAATCGATCCAAGTTTGTTCGGGAAGATTGATGACTGTCCAACCAGAAAAAAGAAGTCGGATCTTTCGGCAGAGTGGTTAATGACGCACTGCTTTGACCGTTTGATCTAAAATTGGAATTTCATCTTCAATACCTGCTCTATTGATGATGATTCTAAAAAGGCTTTAAAGTCCACTTTTAAGTTGTCGGCCTCTTCGAACGGCCGACGTTGAAGAAGATCGAGTTTGGTGACAAGATCACTGATCTGTGCATCTTTTTTTGAGGAATGAGATGCGGCAGGCTGATTTTCGAATTGTTTTATCTCTACTTTATCGAATAAATCATAAAAAGGTAAATGAATGCTATTGGCTGGCCAAATGCGGATTTAAGTCGTTACCAGAAAGGGCGGCATCTTCGTTGCTCTCACGATAAACTCTGTGTTCTTTCTTTGTGCGCAGTCTTCTCCTCCGATATACTAAAGATTTAACCCTGTATATCTGATCATCTGATACGTGGTCTTGAGTTAAGGAGCAATTTGCGTTTGAGATGATCCAAGAATGGTGCACGACATGAAAGTTGGAAGGAAAAGGATATGAGAATCGGCGTAAGGGAAGAATCGGTAGTATTTAAATCTATTGAGAATACGATCAATGGTATGGTCAGATAAGAATGAGTATGGAAGAAACTGCAATATGAATACCATATGTAGGTGTCCATTGTAGATTCGACTGGGCGGTTGGGAAGAGTCCTACACCGAGGGAGGATTCAAGCGGGCGAGAACGAGACGAAACGATTTCGACGAGCCTCTGGAGGGGGCCCTGCTTTGTGGACCGTATTGCCGACATCCCAAACGTTACATGAGCGAGGAATGTCGTAGGAATCGATGGTGGTGAAGAATGAGGAGTGGATGGAAAGTTGGAAGGGAGGAATAACGCAGAAAGAGCATCACGTGAAAAATGTCAAACGATAGTTCCCGCACAGTATGAAATAATTGCGATATGATGGATACATATTTGAATTCGGGTTGAAAAATCAAATTGCAATCATCAGAAATGCACACATAGTTGTTTCATGCTGCTGCCAAGGTAAGCCTGAGTTAACCATAGAATAACCGAGCGATCTCGACTTCTATCCAGAATGCGAGTATCCGTTGTCCCATGGCATGGTAATGATAAAGGATGATTACTGAATGATAAATAATAAGTAATAATACTGTGCCCAGCAAAGCGCGTTGATTTTGTAAAGCTGACTGCAGCATGAGCAAAGAAGGAACGCGTTTGATGATTCCTTATTAAAATATTAATTCATTAATTCATTTCATTGCAAGCGTACAATCTTGCTTCTCTACAATCACATGCTATTGCACATATACTAACATTTTTTATACATACACAACAGATTTATATAATTTCTCGTTCTCTGCCATTATTACATCAGCTCCAGGCTCTCAAAATCTATGCTTCGTATCTCTAATCCTCCTCCTGCTTCGCCATCTTCCGCTACCCTCCTCCCCATCCCCACTCTCCAATCCTCTCATTCCAATGATCTTCTATCAAAGTCCCTTCTCGCACTAGACTCTTCTTTGCCCAACCAAGCCACTAATGGTTCTCAGCTCAATCTCGCCATACAGTCCGATCTGCAGTCAACGTTATCCTCCAGTAACCTGAATTTAACCCAGATCCCTACACAAGATTCATCTATGGTAACCAACCCCCAGAATACAAATGAACTTCCTGAGGAAAACACCCTCCAAGTCTTGAACAATATCGTCAACCCTGTCGATCCCAATATCACTTTGCAGTCGGCAGAAACCTACTCTTTGGACGACGAAGAAAATGAACGCAAATACTTGGAGGATTTGAGAGCACAAAAAGAAAAACTAAGATTAGAATCACTTGACAGAAACAGTTGTGCAAAGAGTTATTGGGCAAATTCCTCAAAAGAGGAGCGGAATTTAGATTATGTAGAAAACTTTAAGAGGCAATATCAACATCTCTATCCCAATGCGAAAGAATTGATATTGTACCCAAAAAATGAATTCGGTATACCTGTACGTTGTATTTTATCAACCATCACATCACCCCATCCGAATTACGATTATCTAATACCTGAATTTTCAGAAATTTGTTTGTACAACCATTCGCCCAACTCAATTTCCATTCAAAGAGCTATATGATTATCAAGGGTGTGCAAGATTCGTCGCAGACTACATTGCATACCAGCCGCTGGATCCACCGCACGAACTGGTAAGTATTACAGCTCTTCTCGTTCTATAGCCAAACCCCAAACAGTTACAACCATTCATCGAATCTATCTTACAGCCAGCCACAATTCCATCACCGACGTATACTCTTAAACGTCAAACCGGCAACTGTTTCGATATGTCCATTGTTCTAGTCTCCCTATTGCGCGGTGTGGGATACGATGCTTATGTTGTGTCTGGTTATGCGAAACGAGAGATTACATTACTCGATGCGACAAACAATGATACTGATGTTGACAAGTTATGTGAACAATGGGGAATCCCTGCAAATCCTATCTCGCACTCAATTTTCGCCAACAGTCACGAAAATCTGGGGCTGGTGATGTCGACGGAAACGAAGAAAGAAGACTCCACAGAAAATAAATACAAAGTTCGACCACCTCGAGTTCTAAAAAGTAGATATTTGGAGGCTATGGAAGAGAGAGCAAAAACAGCGGAAAAAAGAAAAGACCAAGATAAAAATCCGAGTCTGCAGTTACCTGACAATGTGGTCTGGCATCATGATTCTCTTGTAATGTGTTTTACTCCACCCCGTCATCGATATTAACCTTCAGATTGATACAGACAGAAGTTACCAAAGACGATTTAGAAGGTCTCAGAGTTCATGCATGGGTACTTATCCTCCCTGGCAAAAGAGAGATAGCAGAAGCATTTTTCATTGGTATTGTCACTTTTGATGGTTCACTCAACCGTTTCAGATAAGACTAAAAACTTATGAATGGAAAAATTACTAGAACCTAGTACAGGCAAGATGTATTCCACTGATGACTCGAATTATGTCGGTTTAGAAAGTGTTTTTAACACCGTAAATTATTGGGTGAACATGCAAACATGCCTCGACGGACTGAAGGTACAACTCGTTCTTTCGCTTTTGACCGATATATTCTTCGCATGTGAGTCTGATCCTAATAATCATTCTTTAGAACATTTCCTTCGATTTCGGAGATAATCGAAAATGGGAATACATGTTCCTCGAAAACTCTCAACCCTCCATGACTAAAATCGATTCTCTCAAAGATCCCTCCGCATCGCTTGATCGCCCGACATCTGGTGATACGGATGATCCTTCTGAAGCATCTCAAAATTCATTCGATATACCGCCGAGTTGGGTGTCGAAGTTAGAATTAAGCAAGGAAAAATACGAGAGTCGGTGTCCTAGTGGAAGTAAGACTATCATTTATCGCAATGCAAAATTAGAGATCTTTGCAGAGTATCACCGCAAAGATGGAATGACCAGTCGATTAACGATATTCAATGACGGCAAAAAAAAATCAAATGGAGTAGTTAAAGAGTGGTTCTTGAATCGGCGGTATGTTTACCAATCAAAATGATCTAAGGGAAAGACTAAATGAACATTCTAAACTTCACGTCTCATTGACTCGTCAATTAGAGATAAGCTCGTTCAACGCATTCGTGTTCCATCCGAGGGAATAATTCGTGAAAAGTTCGAGAGAGGAAGGCCTAAAGCGTTAAAAGAACATGTTATTCTTAACGGGAGGACATCAGAGTTACATTTCTATTCTTCCGCCCGACCTGATGGGTTAATCAAACGAATCGAAAATCACGCCAAGGTAACCATCTTTCATTCCGGGTATTTGGTATCAACAGTTTGACTTTGTCTTTTTCCATTAAGATTACAGAGTTCTTCATTGGTCGTGACGACCGATTAATCTATCGCAGCGTCACTTTTGAACCCACATTCGGTCAACCAGACGATCCAACATCTGGATTTCGGGCAACAATCCACAAAATGACAGAAAAATTTTCTCGCGACCCCTCCTCCCCTGCTAACCAGGATATTTACAAACGTATCTTCCTAGTCAGAGAAGACAAGATCAAGACCATCTTTCACCTTGGCACCGGGAGAATCATCCCTTCTTGGCGGGAATTCAAGAAGCCAAGTGCAGACCAGAAAACTAGTTTCCTAGATTCTGTAGGAAATTTCTGTATTGATCCGTTTGAGAAGCCATTGAAGAGACAGCATTTATTTGCCGATCTGTCGGGTTTGTTAAAATCGGAGCAAGCGTGTTTACAGGCTATTAAATTAGGTGATAAGGAAGTGAA
Source organism: Paraphysoderma sedebokerense (assembly GCA_025602915.1). Taxonomy (NCBI): domain Eukaryota; kingdom Fungi; phylum Blastocladiomycota; class Physodermatomycetes; order Physodermatales; family Physodermataceae; genus Paraphysoderma; species Paraphysoderma sedebokerense. The sequence goes on from JAHLJZ010000011.1 coordinate 188,368, forward strand.
AGATATCTTGACGGTGTGTTTTTATATCCCTTCCTTCGTTTCAACTTTGAGGAGAGAAATAATCATATCCTATTTTTTTGATTCGATGATTTCTTTAGACTCGACAACAGGAAGAGAAAAACATTGTGTTGACTATTTCTGTTCACGATACTATTAGAAATCCAGAGGTTTGATTTATTCACCTTGTGCAATAATTTTCAAATAATGATTAATTTTAAATGATGTTTATTCAGATTGTCCAAAAAACAGAAATAGACAAAGAAAATGCAGAAGACAATATGTCAAAGTATGGCGATATTGACTATTTATCTCCATTTTTGGTGAACGTGGTCCGTATTCTATTACTCCTTCCTTTTATCCTCATATCATTTGCCATTTATCTTCACGTTATGACGTTATCAACTTTAACAACTCGAATGAACTTCCTCCTTCTAGGCCGATCCGAACAACATCACCCGCGAAGAAGCGCTGGCAGTCCGCGAATCTTGTCTAAAATCATACAAAGAACGACTCATCGAGAAAGCCAGCATTATTCAACGTCGTAAAGATGAAGAAACTTTAGCGTACCAGAAACAACAACAACTGTATAATCGTGCTTCGGAGACGATGACAGCAGAAGAAACTGAGCAGTACGTGAATAAGTGTAATGGATTCTTGTTTAGAATTCATGTGCTGGAGAAACGAATGTCTAAGGTGAGGACTGAGTTTTTATCATTTAAAAATTGAAGTAAATAGCTAATGGTTTGACCTTTTTGGTGCAATTTAGCATAAAGAGACGGCGACGGAAAAGTATATTGCGTTGGATAAAAAATTGAAATCGGACCCCAGACTTGCTAGACATCTTGCAGTTTAGATTAATTTCCTAGATAATAGAATTATCAAAATTTGATAATATGTGAACAGTCGAATAATTTATTCTCGATGCTTTGCTGGCGACTGATAATCTTGACACCCTTGTAAAATCCGACGCCGAGTGAGTTCGCGGTATCTGGCTTGTTCTGTCTTGATCAGACAACCGCCAAACACCACCATCAATCATCAGATACATTCATTACACTCCATCAACATCACTCAAATGACTTCAGATCTTATCGCAATGTCTTCCAATCCTCCCATACCGGCTCTTCCTCTCTTGAAATCCCAGAATCCCACACTCCATGCCGACATCCAACAGTATATGGCCCAAAATCCATCCAGTATCCCTTATTTCACCCGACTCTACTCTTTCTTCACATCCAACAAACGATCTATAGATTCTTTAGATACCCTTGATTCTTCCAATGGTACAAAGAAGTCCAAAGTGGAGGAACAAGTCGGTATGAAAACGCAGGTTCATGATCCGGTTGAATCAGTGTGCGTGCTCAAAAATATAGGTTTTACGATGCCTTTACGAAAGAAAGCGGATTTACATGTCACAAAAACACATATCCTCATTTGTCAATCAGCATCGTCATCTTCAAATTCTGTACCGGTAGAAGCATCGTTTCATTTGACGGAGTTTGAAAAAATATTGTGTCTTTCTACACCCGATAAAGTTAAGAAACAATGGACAATAGTATTTATTCATAAAGATTCCAGTACAAACGGTCAATCTATTCAATTCAGTTTTCCGGATCATGGTGCCGACGTCGAAATTCTGTGGACACCGGATTCATCGTCTCAGGTGTCGAATTCACCCGCATTTATGACTGGAATGTCCAACGATAAAAAGCAAATCAGTAATACTTCTCGTTCCAGAATTATTCAACTATTGAGACACGTTACATCGATTCCGGTAGTCGATGAGAGTACGGAAACTGGAAAATTTAAGGGTAAAAAAACAAATTACGTGGTAGCTTATTACAAGAATAAAGAAGGCTTTTTGTTCTGTCTTCAAGGTGGATTGTTCTTTGGGTTCAAGAAACCATTGATCTTTATCGCTAAAGAAAAAATACAAGGGATTCAGGTGATGGGTATCACCAGAATGACATTTGGCATTGAAGTCAGTTGTTTGGGTGGAGAAGAGAAATATGTGTTTGAAATGATTGATCAGAATGAAAGTGATTCTTTGGGAAGGTATATTCAGGGTTTGGAATTGGATAATAGTGCTAAGAGTAACGGGAGTGCGCAAATAGGTGGGGTCGCCGGGGCTATACAAAATTCGGGTGCAACCAATCTGAAGAGTGTAGAGTTTCCGGAAGAAGATGAAGAAGATGACGATTTCGTGGCGTCAACGGATGACGATGGAAGTGGGAGTAGCGAGAGCGAAGAAGAAGCATATGAATATCAGAATATGTCGGCGGATTTGGAAGAATTAGAAAGAAATGAAGGAGACGAGAATGAATTAGACGAAGATTAAATGTCTCAAAACCCTATATACTTTTTCACATCAAACTTGAATTCAGAGCATATCAGTCTAACTCTTCTGACACAACATGCACAGCACCATCGGTACTTAAGTGCACAGCCTGCCAGTCAATAGCTTATCTATCGTTTTCTTCGTCATATCGTTGCTAGTTACCAGCAGAGTTTTCCTGGTCGAAACGCGAGTGACGTCAGGCGGTTTTTCACGTACAGTCTTTTTAAATCCCTTGAGCATCCATCTCTATATCCTTTCAATTTCGACATTAACAACCGCATCCCTTTAATCTCAAATACTCTTTGACTCAGAAAATGCATTGTATTGCCGACTTTAATCGTTTGTATCCAGCTTTCAAGTCTCCGTCCATTGAGCTTTCATAACTTGCTTCTTTTATTTTTGCCTCATCCATTTCTAGTTATACCCGTTGGCACCGATTCTGCCTCCATAAACGAGCATATTTGTGCGGTAAAAAAGATCTTGGACGAGTGCCCAAAAGTCGAGGTAGGTCTAGACAGACGCGTTTTCACTATTGTGAATACCCAAATTCGGAACGGTTAGCGGTTGAGTTCCACAGATAATCTGACAGTTTTTCTTTCCTACTAATTGAATCGTGGTTTGGATTTCTTTGGGGTGATGTAATATAGTATAAAATGCATGCTTATGGAACGAATATTGAAGGTGAATGGAAAGATGTAATGGAGGGTAATGTGGTTTTTTCCCGTCAAATGTCCAAAAACCGATCACTATATTTAACCCTTGATTACCCTATGTATAACTTCGTCTCCATCGACATCCGACAATTTGACTTCAAATCCATGAATTGTGGCCAAAATCACTGCCGACCGGTGGCACTTCCATTTTCTACTGTTTTCAACTTTTTGGAAATTCGCAATTTCGCAGCAATCGAAAAATGTCACACGGTTTTGCACTCCAAACATAACGTCAAGAGAATCAATACTGATCTACGTATTACCACACGGACAGACAAAGAAGTGAAACATCATTTGGTGGAGAGTTTAAAGAGGGTGGAAGAAACTGTTGGTGTGCCTCAACATCTTGAAGAGTAGATATAGGTAAATGTAGGATAGCTTTGATTCAGTAACTTGTACCTAATTTTTCTTGCGCTGTAAACCGCTCTGTATAAATTCGATAGTTATTTGGAATTTGCATTCTCTAAAAGTGGATTGAAGTTTTGACGTGTCTCGCGCTTCGATCATCTCAACTCTGTCGATTCTCCAATTCAAATGCACGCTTCTCTTTTGAAGTCTGCACTCTGCAGTCTGCAGTGCACTCCCTTGTCTATGATTTCCAATGACAGTAAGGCCATCATATTCATGACATCATATATCCAAGTTATCCAACAATGTTTGTCAGGGTTCTGTTGGTCTGAACTCTGAACGACCTTGGATTCCCGAATGGTCTGTGATTTGGTAAGCCACTCGAAATTCGAATGAGGCAATTACTTAGTCTTCTAGCCTCCAATCCAGTCTGGGAAGAAGGTCAACAGAAATTGCAAGATCGATGATGAACGCAAAGCGGGGTATAAATCAGGGATTCAAACCTCTAAATGATTTCTCCATGACTCAATCAAAGCGGGTATCCCTCACTCTGCCACTGAAAATACTATAGTACACTTTACATACTGATTTTCCACGATATCTTCATTTCCAATTTTCAATTTCCAGTTTCCAAAATGTTCTTCTGTCCCCCGACGGAATTCCGAGATTTGATGAATTCTAACGATGGAACGCGCGAACATGGGGCCACGTGGCGACGCCAAACTTTTTTTTTGCTGCAAATTTTTTGGCGAGGTCCGATCTTTTTGTTGAAACATTAGCCATCACTTTTTGTCGGTATACAATTTTTATTCCAGGTTGGATATTCCTGGTTATTTTGTAACGACGCTGTGATTTTGGAATCATGTCTTTCGAGGGCCCCGAAAAGTTACTGGAGATTTGGTTTAAAAATGATGCCCTCGCGGAGAGTATCCCATCAACCGGGTCCATGGACGACAACACAAACCTCGAATCACCATGTAAAAGGCGGAGAATGGAGGACGGATCTATGAAACCTGTTGAGATGTTGACGAACGGGACGGAAAGCAAATCGGGACTACGCAAGATCGGTCGCGATGTGTGGCAGAATATGTTGGATTTAGTGAAATGTCAAATTTTGAATGTTGTTAGCAACCAGTATATGGATGCTTACTTGTTAAGGTATATAACTACTCTTCTTTTCTTTATTGAAAATCTGATAAAGAGGCTCCGATGAGTTCACTGTATATTTTTTTTTCTCTTTCACTTTAGCGAGTCGTCTTTGTTCGTATTTCCACATAAAATTATTCTGAAAACTTGTGGCACCACAACACTGTTGCTGGCTTTTCCGCGAATTTTGGAGATTGCTAGAGATTTATGCGGGCTGTCACATATAGACAAATTGTTTTACAGCCGGAAGAGCTTTATGTTTCCAGAAAAGCAGCAGTGGCCTCACTACAGTTGGGACGAGGAAGTGAAAGTACTCGATAAAACATTCGGTAAATAGTGATTTTTCGTTTGATTTTGTCTTTCAAAAACTGCTTGCCGTAACCGATATGTTTGACCTACGTTTATTAACATATATCGTGCATAGATAATGGGTCTGCTTACATTCTGGGTAAAACCAATGGTGATCATTGGTACCTTTACATCGCTGGCGATCAGCATATACCTCTACAGCTTTCATCCTCCACAATCACCCCTCCTGAAAGTGCTACCGTCACACCGACCACGGCTTCGTTCCCTAGCGAAGGGAGTTCTCCTGTTCCTACTCCTGTTTCGATGGATAAAGTTGAGCAAACATTGCAAGAGGCGCTTGAAGAATTGGATGAAGAAGAAGATCAAACTTTAGAAATCTTAATGACTGACCTCGATCAAGTTACAATGAAAAATTTCTATTGTCCGTCTGGTAATCCTGGCGGTGCCAAAAATGATGTCGATGTACGTTTTGTGTTTCTTTTCATTGGTTCCTTGCTCTTCAGAGTGCCACAAGGATTGTATGACCAACCTGATTTCTTCGTGACAGCGTCTTTCTGGTCTCTCCATGGTCTACGACCCTTCATGTCCGGATCAAATTGCCGATTCGTACTTATTTTCACCGTGCGGTTACTCTGTTAACGGCCTCACCACCTCACTGGGACCATACTATTATACTGTGCACGTCACACCAGAACCCGAGTGTTCTTACGCCTCGTTCGAAACGAACGTTCCCGTTTGGAAATCACACAGTAACTTGCCATCATCCTCGACAGAAACTGATACTGGCTCAGAAGAACAAAGTATCATGAAAACACGACACGCAATATCAAAAGCTTATTTATCTTTGATTAATCAAGTTGTTTCGGTATTTAATCCTGGTAAATTCTCAGTGACTCTATTTAGATCCAAAAATGCCATCACAACCCGAATTCCTGCGCCTTCAATTACCCCAACGCTTTCAACTTCTAATTCTGATTCCAACTTATCTTCCTCTTCCAAATCTTCTTCTCCGTCTTCTACAACTTCACAGAATACAATCACCGCTCAAACTCAACAACACCCTTTATCAATCCTCCACCCACCCATCTCAAGCGTATTCGATATCGACGGAGAGTTAACGTGTACCCGTAAAATCCATTCTCTCAAGAAATCTGGATTACTTAGTCTACAGCAGGAGGTCAGCGGAGTCAAAGGTTTTGTAAAAGTAGACAAAATAGTACAAGAATTCGAAGACTATGAATTGATTTTTGCTCATTACGTTAAAGTCTGAAGAGCATGATATAAAAAACAACCAAGATTCTCAGGATATCTGGTTTCTTGGCTTGATTTGGTTAGTGGATGTGTCGGTCGGTAAATGTTGATGGCGATCGAGTTTGGGTTGTCTTATGAAATTGAATTTGAAGACCGTAGGGTTTTATGGCTATTGTACTATTATCTCAGAGTTTATATAATACTAATATCCAAGGCTTGTTCTCGTTGGTGAATGGTATCTCTGACCATCATTAAATGCACCACTAGAACCTAATGCGTTTATATCTGAACCTGATGGTGAACAGCTGTGCTTTTGGCACCGATAATTGAAAGGGTCAAAAAGTTTTATTAAACTTTACATGATTACAACATTAACACACATTTTCATTTATTGTACAAAGTGATGGTTGAATTAAATGAGATTTTCATATCGCTCCTAGATACAACAGCGAAACAACACACAAAGATGATGCAGCATGATACACTTCTTTATCCACACGTTTACCTTAGATTGTCTGAATACACTATCCTTGACGTCTAGATTTCAAACTCCACAATCATTGATTTGACAATCCAGTAATAATTTTTTGAATTCTGTGATAATTTTCCGCATTTGGATGTTTTTTAATTGATAAAAGATGTTGTATTAAGAATGAGCGGCGAATCGTTTCGACGGAGGATAATTGTACTCTTCATACGACCCTTCATATGCGTCGAACGATCTTTTAGCCCTGTTGTAAATATTAATAAGATATGTTAAGTTCTGAGTTATTGTATATCAAAGAACTTGGAAAATTCTTACCCTGCTCCCATCATCGGCCTTGGGGGCATCATTCCATGTCCCATAGGATAAGGACGCGGCCTCATTGGCATTCCCATGGGTGGTCGGGGACGATACATATGCATTCCAGGATGTGCATGCGAGGGTGGAGGTCGATAGAAACCTGGAGGACGAATTGGACGGTGATAACCAGGTGGCGGTGGGGGACGATGATATGGTGGGGCCATGTGCGGGGGAGGTGGGTAGTAAGGATCGTAGTAAGGTTCTGGCGGCGCTATACAACGCGAGCATTGAAAAAGAAAGTAAGTTAGCTTCAGAAGATAATTCATGAATCGGAAATCAGGTTATGAATATAATGAATTTACCGTTATAAGCTGGAGCTGGCCTCGGAGCCATAACAGGTTTTTCTAGTTCTTGAGAAGGTCGCCTCGCAGCTTCGGTTTTCGCGGCATGAGCAATATTTGTTCCGCTCACGAATGTTTGAATTTTAACTGGCGGCGCTTGAATCTGTGGTCTGGGTCTAACGACAGAAGATGCAACGGCAGTTGTCGTAGTTTGCGACTTCGTCCCTTGATCTGCTGAATCAATAAAAGTGATTTTGGCTCTCGCCATATTCGTTGGAACCGGAACACTGGAACCATCTCTGGTTACATTCGTAGGCGTGTTGGGTCGAGAGGAAGATTGAGATATCGGTGCAGCACCGGATTGTTTCGCCTCAATGGCACGTTTTGTAGCACAGTCACGAAGGTATGCAGAAATTTCATTCCGCAGGTTTGTGTTGGGTATCAAGGAATCAGGGACCGCATCTGAGCTACAATTCGGACACTTCAAATGATCTGGACCATCTTCAGTTAATGACTGCCGAATACCTAAACATTTAGACCATTTTAAGCGTAAATTTACAAGCTGGTGAATCTGATGTACATTAAAATTGTGGAATATCAGAATTAAACACATACATTCATCGCAATAGTTAGTGTCACAGCAAGGAAGAGAAGAAGCTTCTTTCATTATGCGTTGACATATGAAACACTGATATTCTGGCAACACAGGCGCTGACTCTAACAGTGAGTCTTCATTTGTCACGGAATATTTCGTCTGACTATGAATCTTTTGCCACGCAGAGCTAAGATATACATTCGACGAAAGGAAAAACAAAGGACAAAAAATTAGCGGGAAATCAATACAGATTTTTACAGCACCCAAAAATGATGGCATGTAAGCTGATTCTGTCACAAATGGACCATCTATAGACACATACTCATTTGACATGACTTGAACTACTTTCCCATCTTTATCTATCATAACGCCGAGCCCTTCTTTTCGCCTCTCTTGCAGGACCTCAGTTGGATCCTCAATCACTTTCAGAAAACTCTTTGGAATTCCTGTCGTTCGTTTTACTTTTGGCCTGTCAAAGGCTTTGTCACCGTTGGTGGGGCAGTTCTGAATATAATGACCCTTTTCACCGCAACGGAAGCATGTGTAAGAAGGAGGTGGAGGTTTCTGATCCATGGCCGGCCTAAATTGCTTATCCGATAAAGAAGACCCGGTAGACATAGACTTCGGTCGAAACGGTGGTTTGCTGCCAGGTGGGAAAGACCTATTAAGGTGAATCTTTCGCATTCTAAGTTGAAAACGTATATTAAATGAGTACCGTAACAGCTAAGAAATCAGTGAACCTAACATATGGAAAACAAACCCTGCCATTTTCTCTTGCGTCTCCTCCCAATAGGCATTGGACTGTGCGAACATAGCTTTTATTTTCTCTTCTTCATCGACGGCAGCCTCTTCGTTAGAACCTGACATATCGTTGGAAAACTCTACAGTAGTGTCACCACCGCTGCGATCGTCGTGGCTCGCAGAACTCCCAAAGTCAAGCCCTGGTATACCACCACCTGAATTAGTGGAACTAAACTGGCGACTCTTGCTTGTATTCATTGTAAACGAAGAGTAAGATTTATTGGAATCAGCAGCAGACGGAAACGCAGTTCTATTTGATCTAGCAGACATCGACGACGGTCCAGAGCCAGACAAATATTTTGAAGCACCCGCAATAACACCAGGTTTCTTTGGAACTGGGACACGCCGCACTAGAATAGAAGAATTGCGGGGAATGATAGAGGCATCGTCGTAGTATTCTATAATACAAGAATGTACCAAGCAAGCGGTATTTCAGTTAGCTAAATCACATCGGTGATAACTTACATCTCTGCCTCAAAGCAAATCCAAAACTGGGTGGACACAATACAACGTAGCCCTCCTGACATCAACATGAATCTATTCATGTCAAACCAAGATAAAAATAAACCACCAAACATCTTTATTCTTTTCTTTTTTCTTCTTTTATCCATATCTGATTATGTCAACTGGATAACGTCTAACATTTGGGGAAAAAAGTAAACAATGACCACGCCTATGACCCAAAATCTGTGATTCTCTGCATATAGAAGTCAAATAAAACCTCGATACATCTGAAATACAGACGTAATCAACAGTGTTTAAACCATATCTCTGGCATCCGAGTACAGTCATCCAAAATTTTCCAAACGCCTGAATGAAATCAATAGAAAAGTATGTTTTACACTGCATGCATCCATCCATTACGAACCGGACAAAGCTGAACGAACGAACGAAGGCAAACACTGTCGTCGAGAAGTTGAACGATTACAAACCTTCACCAGATTCAGCATTACTCAAAACTAAATCAAAATCATCACCCTTCAATTTCTTGGACAAGATAATTTCCTTCTTAAAATCAAATACAGACAATCCCAACCCATCTACAGGTATGGATGAGTAATCCTTGGCAGCCTTGAACTTAAAATGGATATGTGACATTGCCGACAGACAGGCAGTCGAGAGAGATGGGAAAAAGGCAATCTAACAGTGAGAAACACAAGGGTAAGCAACCTCACAGGAGTCAAGGTAACACTGGATGATAAGAGTGTTTGTTTTAGTGAACAGAGAAGAGAGTGTTGATGAGTGATGAGGGAAGCAAAAGAGCGAGGATGGCTGGAAAGCCGACGCTGAAAATTAACAACACGTGTTACTCACGCGACTTTTATTCATTGATTTATATTATAATTCATCTTAAGCCTTCAGAATGTGTAAATTCCATTTGTATTCGAGATAATGAATTCCTACCGACGCAGCTAATACCACACATCCTCGAATTACGTCCGCCTTGCTTGCTTTTCCCCATCCTCTGATCAAAGCTGTGAACAATCCAACCATAAAAATTTCTGCAAATAGCGGCAGAAAAAGCGGAATTTGTAATGATGGAGGCAGTTTTGTTTCCGACAGCAAATTCCACACCCCATATTTCTTTAGACCTGCCCATAGTAATCCAAAACATGCGAGATGGAGTATCGAATTCAACGCGCCCAGGAGTTCGATTGAAGTTCGCAACGATCCATCGAACTTTGTGTCGGCGTCCCCGCTTTTTGTGGCTGCTCGTAAGACCACATATAAAGTCCAGACAGCCAAATTCAGTCCCAAAATACAAGCGGATGTGAGGAATAGACTGATTTCAAATTGTGTTGACTCATAATACGCGACTTTCTCCGCTGCAAATTGTTGTCCGTACCAATTTATCAACATGTACTGAGAATTACCTGATCGGCGAAATCCAATTGTATTACGAGCTATCGGATGTCGATTCGATGTCTGAATGGTAAATACTTCGCTTTCTATTTCTGTCAAATCGTATGTACTGGGATATCTGAAGTATTCAAACACCCCGGGGAGTTGAAGACGGAGGCCCCGTCCTGTAGAAGTAATTGTGAATTGGAGGAATGATCCAAGTAGGGCTTCAGTATTTTCGTAACCGACTTTTGTTAACTTGTAACTGCCAGCATATCGGGATCCGCTACTACTACCGTATAACGCTTTTGTATTTACTTTCACCGGATTCTGGTATCTGGAAAACGTTTGAACGAATTCTTCCATTACTTGATTTCTAAGTCCCATGGAGTTCGTATTGAATGAAACAAAGACACCAATATTCTCGTTCGGTATCAAAAACATCAAACTGGAAAATCCCGGAACGTCACCAGTTCTGACCAGTCCACGCAAACCGTTTGTAAACGAGATTTCGGTAAAGCCATAACACACTCCATCTGTTCCTCCAGCAGGTTTAAATTGAGGTTGTTGCATAAGATTGGCTATCTCGGGTCTTAGTAGTTTTTGAGATCTGAAACTTCCTTTGTTAAGCACCATTTTCATGACTTGAGCGATATCAACAGCTGTTGTGACGAGACTAGCCGACGGGGTCGGAACGGCGAAAATATCTGTGATTTGATTGAAGTTATTTTCCTTTCTGTAGTGACCTTGGGCAAAATGATTTCCCTCATGACTAAGGAATGCGGATAAAACGGCATCGTCGCGAGCAAACGGGTTGAGGGTACTGGATTCCATTTTCAGGGGAACCAGGATATTCTCTGAAATGTATTCTTCAAACGGAACTTCCGCGAGCTGACTGACAACGAGACCGGCAATAGCATATCCATAGTTAGACGTAGAGGAAATTGTCATTGGAGGGTGAAGACGACGGGGAAAGTTGTTCATGAATGATGTAAGGTTTCTGATCTGCAATACGATAGTCTGTCAGTTAAAAACACTACAATGACTGTTCAAAATCAATGTCCAAAAGTCGAAACACACTTTGTCAACTGGTCCATACATTCCCAAAATCCTATCTTCTAAGCCTGTGGCATGGACCAATATACTTTCCACAGTCACAGGTTCTTTGAAGGATTGTTTCCCTTTAAATAACTTCTGCCCATTTATCTTCGGCACATATTTCGTCACATCATCTTTCAATCCCAATTTTTCATTCTCAATCTGCTGTAATACAGCAATCGTTGTTAATACCGAAGTGATTTCTCCCACTTTCAGAAGTGACTTGTTCGGATCCATTGGATACGAATTCACGGAGTCTGATTTACCGTAACCTTTGGAGAATATAGTTTTCGAGTCTTTCACAACGGATACAACCATCCCTGTTACATTTGTTCAAAATGATATTTGATTACATAGTTAGCTTTTCGCTGTGGAGTTCGCTCAATATTAATGAGAGAAAATCGACACAAACCGGGAGTATCAGACCCCACATGATCGTTCGCAAATCTATCAAAGAATTTTTGAAGCGAGCCATGACTGACCGAAATTTCTCCCCATCCAGCATTCACCAAGGGAATTGTAATACACAGTAATAATGTCAAAAATGCTTTGACTTTTACCGTCGATGTAGCCATTTTTGCGAATCGGCTATCAGACTTGTGAGACCCAAGACCCAACAGAAAGCGAACAACTCAGCTATATCGGGTAAAACCAAGAGCGAAAGTGTTTTCACGCTATTGGTTATGAGGGTTGTTAAAAATGTCTTCAAATTGATTTAAGAATGTTTCCCGAAGTCTACGAGTGGAGCATATGCTGATCTGATGGTCGCGTGAAAGTTCAACGTGAGTCCGACCCGTTTGTCCCCAGATTCGACACATCTAATACCCGCGCACTGGATCTTATGCTGCTATGATGGAATGTAGTCAAAATGTATTAAGAGTTTAATAAAATCCGACGCTAATATCCATTAACCATTAAACTGCTTGTTGTTATACAGAATTAAACTGCAGTATCTTGTATTTCACAATCGCCACTACAACTATATCACAAGACCACTAGATCTACTGTAGCACTTTTCTTAGAACCTTCAATTCCTCCGCTTCAAAAGGTTCGGTCCCTTGATTTTTAATTAACTCATTTAAACCAACCTTTATCACATCTAGATTTTTTTGCAATTCAGAAGGGGGCTTGAAAATTTCGGACGGTGAGAGGTGACAGAACAAAACTGAGAATAGCTTTAAAATCTATTGAAATGAAAGGATGAGTATATGGTCATGACAAATCGTTTGAGGCAAAAACGAAAGAGTCACCTTCTCCCATAAATCCCAATCTTGCCCACTTCCCCCATCCTCCGCTCGAGTCCTCTCCATACAACATTTCAAAATGGTAATTAAAACGTTCCCATTGCCTTCGCTAAACAAGTTGGCTATTTCTTTGTATTGATTTATGAGATTGTATAAGAGAAAGACTATTTTCATATTGTTTTTTGATTGCGGATTCACTAAGGATTTGGATAAAAGGTGAAGCCCATTATGGGAATTGAAGTCATGAAGAGCTCCCGGATTGTGAGTTAGTAGACCTTTTTATAGAAATAGGAGTTAGAAAGAACGTTACAAGAGGAACGAAACAACAACATAACGACATTACCTGATACAGCATATACCACTTTACTTAGAACAGAATCATCGTTTTCGTTTTTCAGTAGATCAATAAGGGTTTGGATTCCCCGGGCCTCGATGAACTGTACAATTTCAATGTCAGCCAATTCGACTTGAATCTATACATCGAATGATTCAGTCAGCTCAATACATACCTGCTTCTGAGCTTCGGGATTGTTTTGGACGCAAGTTCCCATTACCCAAACTGCAAATCGTCGCAGGCTTGGTTCCGAGTACTTCGTACACTCGATCAATGGTTGCCACAGTTTAAGTACTTTCATATCTAGTGTATTCATATGATTGCGAAACGAGTTGTGACTGTAAGTTCAGACTTGAAAGAGACAAAGGACGAAAACTGTGAAAGCTAGTAAAATACACACTCGATGCATTATCAATTTGCTCAACTAAGAGTTCAAGTTCATCAAATGCTTGCTCTCTTACTTCAAGCTGCAGCGAAGTATCTTGAATTTCCGCCATACAATCTGTACATAGTTTCCGAAGAATATGAAGCAATAAGTGTCGGTTAGGATTAATTCATTCTTCATGGTTAAACTTTTGCCAGCAGAAAATTCTCGACTGGGCAATGATTAAAGTAGAATCAGCATACCCTTCATTCGTACCGAGTCTGGTTTGCCTAAAATTATATCTATCCATTTTGGGTCCTAATAGATATTTCAATCAGAAATCTGAGCACTTTCATCTTCAATATTCATCAGTTTACAACGTACGATTGGTTTTGGTTTCGGCGCTTCTTCGTTAGCCGGGCGGGGAGGAGCATCTTCATCCTTGCCTGCGTTTTCAATGCTCCAGACAAGGAGAGAATTAAGGTCTATATTTGGCATTATCTTGGAAATTCTGATGCAGTAATTGAGCAAACGACGGATAGTTAAAATGGCAAAGTGAAGCTACAAAATTTAAGTTTTCCAAAAAAAGTATTTCCGTGTGCAACGAACTCTCGAGGCTTTTCTCGAGATTGTTCTCTCTTGCTGTTTCAACTACAACGATATCAACGATACAAAATCACACATATCAGGTACTGCGATATACACTTCCCAATCCTGAAATGTTTGGACATATTCCTTGCTTTTCTGTTACTATATGACCTTATTCCATTAACCGGCCGAACGTCGTATTCAGCCACTGTTCACTTGGATTCATTTCCACAAAAAACCAATCGATAACTCTGCGACAATATCATCATTCAGCGCAATCACTCTTTTATCCTCACAATCTCATTTACCGGCCATCCTTTAAATTTAACAGCAGACGGGGAAACTAAAAATTCAAAGTCTCTTAACAATCACACCACCAAGCAGCCCGCCCTATCATCATGACTTCCACTAAACGGAAACAAGACGATTTCGATATCCCTCTTGAAGACGAAGACGATTATGTACCCTATGTCCCGATAAAACAACGTAAACAGGCCCAATTTCAACAAGTCACATCCAAGTATCTACGAAAGCCAGTTGAAGATGAAGATATACACCGAAATTCGAGTACCGACGACGAAATGACAGCAGGACCAAGGGCGCATGAAAGTTTGATTGAGCAAGCAATGAAAATGAAAGAAAAAGGTTTGTATTGATTCTAAATGGATGAAGACCTTGTGATTTCTGCGGATTAGTTGAATGAAACTACGATTGGAATCGTCCAACTCTTGCTCACGTCGAATTACTGTTTCAATTGATGATATTAGAACCGGCAAAGTCAGCGGAGGAAATACAGCTGGAGAAGGAAGCAGAAATGTTGAAAAAGCTAATGATGAAAAAACAGTTGCAATCGGATAAAGAGTTGGCCAAAGGAATTCAATATACCGAACCGATGAAAACGACGTTTGTTATCTAATTGTTTCCACCTGAATACGCTTTGTGACTGATGGCTCATCATGGTTTTTTTATTAGATGGCAAGCTCCGTCATACATCCGTTCATTATCATCTGAACAACTCGACAAAATCCGCAAAAAGTTCCACATTCTGACCGAGGGAGAGGACGTTCCGCCCCCGATAAAGTCATTCCGGGATATGAAGATTCCTGAATGTTTGATACAGCATCTCAAAGCTAAAGGCATCACAAAACCCACTCCAATTCAAATACAAGGAATACCGACGTTATTGACCGGTAGAGATATGATTGGAATTGCCTTCACTGGTAGTGGAAAGACTCTGGTCTTTACGTTACCCATAGTTATGTTTGCCTTGGAAGAAGAAGCTAAATTGCCGATTATCAAGGGAGAAGGACCAATAGGGATGATTGTTTGTCCATCGGTACGTTGCCGAATTTTTTGGATTCCCGTTATACTCCATAATCTAGTACTAACTGTCACTTTAGAGAGAACTTGCAAGACAGACTCATGAAGGAGTACTCGCTATGGCTGAAGCCTTGGTTAACGATGGTTACCCGAAATTACGATCGCTGTTATGTATAGGCGGAATCAATATGAGGGATCAAATGGATGTCATGCGAAGGTAATTGAAGTTATTCATTCGGTGACATTGAAAGCGTTTATGTTAATTTTGCTCCTTTCTTCATTCATCAGTGGCTTCCATATTGTCGTTGCCACCCCTGGTCGTCTGCAAGATTTGCTACAAAAACAACAATTCAACTTGAACAATTGTAAATATCTCTGTCTCGACGAAGCCGATCGAATGATAGATATGGGTTTCGAAGAAGACGTACGAAACATTATGTCATTCTTTTCGAATCAACGACAAACATTACTGTTTAGTGCGACTATGCCTAAAAAGATTCAGAATTTTGCCAAATCAGCTCTAGTTAAACCCGTTACGGTGAATGTCGGGAGAGCTGGTGCTGCAAATTTAGATGTGATTCAAGAAGTTGAGTATGTGAAACAGGAAGCTAAAATCGTGTACTTGTTGGAGTGTTTACAAAAGACACCTCCTCCGGTCGTTGTTTTCGCCGAAAATAAGAATGACGTGGACGATATTTATGAGTATTTGTTGCTGAAAGGTGTCGAAGCTGTCGCTATTCACGGTGGTAAAAGTATGTCTACCGGATGCATCATTCTATCCTCTTGTTATCCAAGTTTTATTGGTACGAAAATGATTGACCATTTGCATCTCTCATCCACCGATAAACAGCGCAAGAAGAACGTGAATTTGCGATAAAATCATTCAAAAATTACCAAAAAGATGTACTCGTTGCCACTGATGTCGCTTCCAAAGGTTTAGATTTTGCAGATATCCAACATGTTATCAATTTTGATATGCCGAAAGAAATCGAAGATTACGGTACGTCCTCAATGTCATTTACTTTTTACAAAATACTGTTCATAATAACTTAATTCATCTCTTCTTCCATCCAAATCTGGAAATTTTTTGAATACCCTACAGTCCACAGAATCGGACGTACCGGACGATGTGGTAAAACCGGTATCGCCACTACATTTATTAACCGCAACTCACCTGATTCTATTCTACTCGATTTAAAATATCTTTTAATGGAAGCAAAACAACGAGTTCCACCTTTCCTTATGTTAATCGATGACCCTATGGAGAAATTTAAATCATTGCAAGCTGCTAGTGCCGCAAAAGGAGGCGAAGGTGACGGTGAAGGACAAGGTTGTAGTTATTGTGGTGGGTTGGGTCATCGACTCGTGAATTGTCCGAAATTGGAAGCAGATAGGAAAGCTGAGTTGGGTAATTTGAGGGATAAGTATGCGGGGACGAGAGGTATGGGTGGGGGTGGTGATTATTAGGTTGACATTGCTACTTTCATGTTGTAGAGATAAAACGTTTTTGTGGTTAAGACGGTTTGGCTGTAAAATACAGACTTCAGTTAACTGCACGTTAAAGCCATCTAAGTTAGAACCCAGATTATAAGCAGACCACTATCCAGTGCATGTTATAATTTATTGTGGTACTACTTGAAATATTGTGAGGGAAAATGACTATTAAACAAAGAGTCTTATAAACGAGAATAACAACACAACACAAGACTCTGTTGCGTTTTATAAACTTCACCTTACTAGTCCATCAATATACGAAAAATTGCCCCCACTTTCAGAATACCATTTAACATTCCTACACTCCAGTCAAAGTCATTTGTTTCCCAATATCCGTAGCTTCAACGATATTCATAAACTCTTCAAAACTAATTTTACCATCACCATCCAAATCAGCTTCCATAATCGACTTGTCCACAATTTGTTGCAGCTGTTGATCACGAAGGTTATTCCCTACCATCATCTTAAGTACCAAAAAGAGTTCACCATTGGAAATGTACCCGTCTCGATCGATATCGTAGACTTTGAATGCGACTATCAACAGTTCGAAGTGATACGAGTGACGATGAAAAAGAGAGAAGTGTTGAGCAAGGTTACAACGAATCGAAATAGAAAGTAACGGCTTACATTTCATTTTTTCTTGTTTGTTTCCTCTACTACTGAACGCACTCAACCCGTTCATGAATTCTTTGAAATCAACGTCACCGCCACCATCTTCATCGAAAATGGCAATCATTCGTTGCGCCAACGGATTATTAGCAATTTGAGGGATCGCTAAAAATTCTTCTCGATCAATTGACCCGGAATTGTTTTTATCAAGTTTAATAAATCGTTTGTAAAGTCGACGGGTTTCTTCTTCTGTGACTGTAGGGGTGATGATCACAGATGAAACGGTACAAGAGTTGAGGGACACGAAGGTTGGCGGAGGGGAACAAATAGGTTTATCACGACAGAAGAAAAAGGAATCGGTGACAAAAAAGTCAGACAATATTAATCTTTGTATCACTAAAACTTAAATGTAACTCTTTCATATATAACGTCGAAACATTGTCTTTGGTCATATCCAAAATGGATGCGATGCGACAAACATCACAACCCAAAAGGTTGTCCATTAAATCAAATCCTCCCACTACGCTTAATTCACCATTCCCAAGCACCGCTTTACCATTTATACCATTGACATTTAACAAATGAGACAATGGCGACGATAAATCCGGAAAGACAAAAGAAAACGCATAGTACAGGCGATTCAGTAAAACAACATACAATATGCTTCCACTCTTGGACTTCTTAAATCTTTGCTAGGAGAACCGGGGGAGGTAGGTGAAGTTGATGTAGACATGTCTATATATATGGTGGCTACTGAGGTTCTGTATTCGTGCAAATATACGATACGAAAAATCGGTGGATGCTCTAGGAACGGCTGGGAAGATAAAATTAATGGAGTAAAGGGACGATAATCTAAAGTAAAGCGATGATTATGTCTAATGCGAATGTGAGTTATATTTGTTGTAGAATGCAATGAGATCTCGCCAAGTAAAAGGACTCGCAGATAAATTGATTGCGAGGAAAAGAGAATGCGTGCCCGGACAACTCCCTCTCGCAGCACATTTAGGCAGAGTATTTACATTCACAACGACGCAAAGATATTAAATTCATTACGCTTTTACAGAATACAACACTCTATCCATTAAACCAAACCCACAGGAACAACTGAATGTATTTTATGTACAAAGAGAAAATTCTATTAAACAAGACGACAGTAGTCGACCGATGAAGGGATTGATAGTGTAGTTGACGGGTGAATGACACAGAAGCTAAGGATGGGAGTGTAAACAGGTATATAGATGCTTAAATTTGAATTGCGGTTGGAAGTGAAATGAAGGAGAAGGTATCAACGAAAGTCAGTTTCCCAATTACCATGACCATCAGTATCCCTCGAAATCATTGTTATCCTATTTCCATCTTTAACCAATGAGTTATATGAGCAACTCTAAACAAAATCAGAGAACTGGGAGAGCTGGCGGAATTGATTCGAGAAAAGGGAAAGGTCAGTACAGACTTTTACATCTGATTGTACTGAGTCTTATTAAGATCGTCGAAATATGGATGAAGGAGGGCTTGCTTTGCAGAGATACGACGTGCGGGATCGTATTCAAGCATTTTCTATTGAGGTGTATGATAATAACGTTAAAATGTCGCGCTTGGGATTTCTCGGAGAGGTGTGACTACTTACCTGTAAGAGGTCAATGCCGTCGGCGCAAAGCCCAGGTACCACTTTCTCCAGGGTTTGAGATTTCCATTGTGGGAAATTTGGTTTCCAGTCAGGTAAACCATTCACGCCGGGCCACATTGTTTCATTCGGAGTTCCTAGGGTTCTGCGCAAATTCATATCAATATCGAGGGTCAGGTAATCATGTATCGCCAATATGCCTTACCTGAAAATACGGAATATTTGATCGATTTCAGAGTCACCCGGGAAAAGAGAATGTTTGAGAACCAGTTCAGCAAAGATACATCCAAGCGACCAAATATCAACAGCCGTGGAATAATGTCGGGATCCTAACAAAATCTCCGGAGACCTATACCAGAGGGTCACAACCTGATAACAAGTTAGACTTTGCGCAGGAACACGATGGCAGAAACGAGAGAAAAGAAATAACACAGAATGCGACAGTATACCTCGTGAGTATATGTTCTAAGAGGAATGCCGAAAGCTCTGGCAAGACCAAAATCGGCTAGTTTCAGAACCCCATCTTTTTCAATAAGAATATTCTACGACTTCCAAATTAGATTTAAGTTCTGTTTGCAAAAGCAAAACGGACGAAAGATACCTGCGGTTTCAAATCTCGGTGAAGTATTCTACGCCCATGGCAAAAGCAGATACCCTTGAGGAGTTGGTACATATAAGACTATAAATGCACCTCGAAAGCGTTAATTACAGATCCGACCATCATTTGAAAACAAGTTCACTAGGCATATACCTTCACCAGCGCGGGAGTTATGTTGTATCCATGTTGATCCATGTACTTTTTCAGATCCATCTCCAGAAATTCGAAAACGAGATAAAGTTTTGTAGATTCTTCATGAATGATTTCCTTGAGACTATTCCAAGCAACACGACAAATGATATAAAATTAACAGAAGTGAAGAAATACGAAAATCAATCCAGTTGAGGATTCATTGGAATGCTACACCAGGCATTTTTGACCCGTGTCTCTGTGGGAACACTCGAAAAATCGAAGCGACACCAGAGTTCACAAGGGGCCAAACAAGAAGCAGCGATACACACCGGACGATATTCGGATGTCTGAGCTCTCTCAACACAGAAATCTCTCTTATGGCGGTGCTGGGAACTCCTTCTTCCTCTTGTTCGAGTCTGATCTTTTTGAGAGCGACGATGGAGCCGGTCTGTTTCTCTTTTGCCTTGTACACGACCCCGTAGGTGCCCTCACCGATCTTTTCCATTTTGTAGAAGGCTTCGACCATTTTGAGAGGCAGTTACGGAATAGAAATGTGGGGGAGAATGTATTGGAGAGTGTTGGGATTCCGAGACAAAAGAGCGTTGTGGACGAGGGAGGGAATGCAAGAAAGGGAATGGCCAAAATGCCCTGTTCACACGTTCACCCGTTCACCCATCTAGCACATTTTCATTTTCCAAGACGGAGCACTCGACTGCCCGCAAACTGCCCGTGGAGTATGGACTGCTTCATTATGAGTGTACTGTTTATTGTTGTTTTAGTTCTTTGTACTATATCTGCCTGTGTATATGTCTATAGGTAGATGATTCCCCCTTGAGCACCAGCTATCCGTAATCCATCCTGGTGAGGACAGATCACGTGCTTTCATCTGACTACCCGTGACATTCACGTGACAGGACGAATTTCAGTGAAGAAGGCGGAATCTGTTCAGAGTTGGTTCCTGTTGGTTCGTCCGGTCCGGTGTTATATAGCGCTTATCTCCAGATACCCGCCAATACCGCTACCATTCCCCGGCATCATACCGTCCTCCGTATGAATCCGCTACCCCCGACGCCTTCTCCAAAGCCCCTGTCGGTCTCTCCCTACCACCAACCGTCCTCAAAGCGAGAGTTCAAAGGGTGTGGCAAGCTGGAGGATTATCAGTTGGAGGATGAAATTGGGTCGGGAACCTTTGGGTACATTGACTCTCAGTTCCGAGTCTCAATCCTTTTATCCAACTTGTCTCTTTTAACTTGGTTCATTTCTTCAATTCTTCTATCCTTTACCCGCAAACAGTAAGGTGTGCAAGGGCACTCAAAAAGCAACCGGAAAAGCGGTTGCCCTGAAAAGGTTTATAATGAACGATGAAAAGGAAGGCGTAAGTGTTTCTTTCCAAATTCACTGCATCCAGTTTGGGTTAGGATTCGTGGAAAAGTACGATGCGATAAGAATTGTCTGAGCCAAATCTAACTCCGACATTTGTTCCTTGGTACTTAAAGATGCCTATCACCGCTCTAAGAGAAATCCGATTGCTGAAAGGATTGCAACATGTCAATATAGTAAATTTGATAGATATGGTTGTGGTAGACCCAAAGGACCGAAACGAAAAAGGTACATCAGTTGACACCTCCGCCGCCAATTTGTCTTGATAGGCAATACTAATTTGATATCCATATAGACGATGATGGTCGAATCAAGGCTGCTATTTACATGGTTTTCCCTTACATGTCGCACGATTTGGAAGGACTTATACAGAATCCAAAGGCAAAATTCACTCGGGAACAAGTGAAAGCGTTTAGCCGACAATTGCTCGAGGGAATATTCTATCTGCACAGCAATAACATCATTCACCGGGACATCAAATGTATTTTATGACGTCATTTCTTCTTTTAATAGTATATCACATCTTCTAATCTTAATTGAATCAATCTTGGGTTATATTTATCACTCTAGGTGCCAACATTCTCATCGACAAAGATGGCTACCTGAAAATTGCTGACTTTGGTCTGGCCCGCGAATTTAATGCTTATAGGACAAGACCAATGACGCCTACTGTAGTAACGAGATGGTATAGGGCGCCGGAATTACTTCTGGAAGCGGAAAGATATGACACAAAGCTCGACATGTGGTCCGTTGGGTAAGCCATTCGTTGGTCACAGTCTGTCTTGGCGATCTCGGTCTAACCAGAACTTACAACCACTGACTTTAAAGTTGTGTTATCGGGGAAATGATGTATGGCCGACCTTTATTTCAAGCCAACTCTGAAATTGAGCAGCTTGAGGTAGTTTTCCGTGAATGCGGAGACCCGACGAATGAAACATGGCCGGGATGGCTAGAGTTAAAGAATGCCAAATTGGTTAAGCTAACGAACCAAAAAAGGAGATTAAAGCATTATCTATCGAAGGGCTTCAGTGCACGCCTTCTACCGGATTGGTGAGTCTTTCTCTCCAGTGATGTGGTCAGAAGTTTTGACATAAGAGATTAATTGTTTTTAATGTTTGCTTGTTTCTTTACATAGGGGCGCAATCGACCACCTGTACATTGATTTAGTTGATAAATTGCTGGTTTGCAATCCAGTCGACCGACTCTCCGCCCATGATGCATTGGATCACAAGTGGTTTTACGCTCGGCCTGGTACTTATCTCCCTGTTGATTAATGCAACTTTTGATAAAGGGTGCTGACATACCTTAATTTCTCAATAGCCATACCTGAAAACATTGCAGTACCTCCTCCACAAGTCGAAGACTCTCATGAGCTCGATGTGCGCAAAGCTCGTGAAGCAAAAGCAAAAGCAAAGGCTCAACAGATGCAACAGCATCCCCCACCTCCCCGTAACCCACATCACAATAATTATGCCCGACCTTACCCACCGCCACCACCCCATCAACAATATTATCCACCACACGCACCCCCTCAGCCAATGTATAATGGCTTTCCAGCTCCTCATAATCCTCAACAACCTTACTACCCACCCGCCCCATACTATCCTTCTCATCCTGCCCCTGCACATTACAACCCATCCAACCATTCAACTAACGGCACTTATCTCCCACCCAACCAGCATCCACCAGCTGCCGCAACGCAGTCACAATCTCATCGACCGTCTCATCGCCCAGATCGTGATCGAGGTGACCGAGATGGAGATCGAGATAGGGATAGGGAATACTGTAGCCGCCGTAGGTCGAGGTCTCGATCAAGATCCCCTGACCGCGGATCTGGCCGAAGTCGAGAAAGACGGTATCGATCTCGCTCACGGGAGGAAAGAGAGAACGGCAGGGACCGTGATCGTGAAAGGGATCGTGACCGGGACTATAGGTCGAGAGACCGTGGCAGAGAACGAGACAGTCCCTATCATAGAGACGGACGTGATAAGGATTCGAGGCAAGGACGGGATTAATCTTGAATTCGATAACCATTGAGTTTCTGTGTCCATGTCTCGTTTCTACGTTCAATGTATGATAAACTCGGATTAATTGAAAACGTTTGTTTTTTCTACCTAAAAGTATTAATGACTGCAAATATCAGTCTTTGTTATAAACAATGACAGTGGAAAAATAAAATGTAACAGATGAATTAATTTTGAACTGTTTCGAGTCCACTTTTCATGGAGTCAGTTATGATCTGCAGAGATTAGCTTTCGTTAATAATCCTGACAACGAACAGCTAGTCATACTCCCTCGTTGGGTTGACAATTTTTGCCGTCAGCGAGTTTTGGCTTTTACAATAATATTCTTCGGAACTGGGTGCGCATCTCAATCGTTGCGTTGCGCATGCGCTCACGAATCATCTTCCGTTCGGAAATTATCATAATAACGCGACAAGGCTTGTAATGCACTCCATTCCGTAAATAGAATTTCCGATGTAACAAGAAACTCTTTGGATACACCAACAGGAAAAATAAATTACCCAAGATTAAACCCTAAGACTTGCAAAACGTACCTAGAACTTGGTGAAATAACAAAATGTCTAGGCCGGCCCCCTCCAGTGCTTGCATTCCTTTAACCGGGTCCAAGTATTGTTCAGGTAACGTATCTCCTTTAATGCCTTCATCTGACTGGTTTTAGCAATACTCGGCATCCGAAACTGACTCTGAGTTCTTTATATTTTTTGGTTTCTCCGATAAACAGCATTCACCACTTCCTCTGTACGCCAGAATTTAACGGACTTTTGGTCCTTATTTCAACCTTCTCAATTACCTCCGCTTATAAACTCTACAGCCGATTTTGACAAGTACTTTGAATCCATAGCAATAGGGAATAGAGTTAGATTCAATGAAAGGTTTTTCAGCTGTTCAATGTCGAGTGGTCCTGAGAGATTCATGGTCAGTGTGTTGTGTGGTAAGGCGATACATGGTTCGGTTAGTTGTACAGCGGGCGGGAATAGAGAAGTCGTACAACAGAAAATTTGCACGGTGACGAGAGATTCGTATTTTAAGGTATGGAGTCGTTAGCACTTGAAATCTTTTTGTTTCAGTATTTGGGAGAACTAGTTGAAATCTAATATCTATTTCTTGCAGAGCATTCGAGATGGCGTCGGAAGATCTTGTTCAACTGTCCCGCCTGAATCCTTGAATAATGCGTTGACCGACGGAAAGTATGTTATTTCTCCGTATTTTGGCCCATACATTCTTATACATTGGCTAATCTCTAATCCCTACACTCAGTTTTACTGCCGCCCCAGAGAATTGCGTTAGCGGGGACGTGAATGAGGGAAAATTACTATGCGGGTACACTTATAGCGATGCAGCCTGTTCGAATAACTGTACATCTGAAATACTCACATGCGAACCAAAACCCCAAGAAAATGCCGTAAATAACAATGGTCCATCATCAACCCCTGGACTACCCGGAGAAATGAATTTACCAGTCTTATTAGGCTCCATTTTAGGAGTTTTCTTGGGTTTATTTTCCATGATATTCGTGGTCAGAAAAGTTACAGCCGGTAGAGCAACTCAAAAGATACAGAAAGACAAGAAAGGGAAGAATCCTGAAACAAGAAGATTTGATTCTCTCAGGAGAATGATGTCGACGAATAAACTACCGCCGCCGGGGATCAACGTCAAACATTTGTTGCAGAGACAAAGCGAAATAACTCCGGATAGCTCAGTCATAACTGAGACAATCTGTTCGTCCAGAAGAATGTCACATCACTTTCAACGGCGAATGTCGTATCAGAATTTAGAATCAAGCGGGTCTTATTCATCATCATCTCATTTACGTGGCATCAATGATGTTACAGGAAGCCTCAATAGTTCTGGTTTATCGGTCCCGACTTCTATTATTACCGAGGAAGGGGTTTGCGCATCACCCATGGAAATGACAGCAACTGAACCCACCACAATTCTATCGAGACCGCCATCGGCATATGAGATTGTTGATATTGTTGTTCAACCCGGAAAATTAAATCGTTCGGACGATTCACTTCTGTCTAGGAATCAAGGGCTTCGCAACGAAGGCAAAAAATTTTCATCTGACTCCGCAAAATCTTCTTTATCCGCCGATCCTGTCAGAAATCTTGTTCAACATGATATTATACAGCCTCATGTATTAACATCCAGTTCCTCCTATCATCGAAACGACTCGCTATCACGTTTCGATAGCAGCGACTCTCTGTCCCCTCAACCTGCTCAAATGCACGTAGTTCGCGATATCAAAATACAACCAAATCTACATCGCCTTAAAAGTGAGCATTCGACCGCTGACTCGCCAATTAGCCCCTACCTAGATGTGTACTATAATTCCGACAATCCAGCTGTTGAAAAAGTCGCCAACGTACAGATAAAACCGAACATATATCGTACCGAAACACAAGAAATATTTTCGCCCGCAGAAGATACGCAAGAATCGTTTAATTTGATACTCAATGTAAATGAGCGGCGATCATCGCTTAAACCAACCAGTTATTCCCCGTCCCCGTCTTCACCTGCTCTGCAGAAACTTGCCTCAATTACATCGGAACATCCTGGGGGTGATGTTCGTAAAGTTTTAAAGTACTATGAACCTATAAATCCTGATGAAATAGAATTAACGCCAGGGATGCTGGTGCTTATAGAGAAGATATATCCTGATGAATGGTGCGAAGGAAAAATATTGGAAAGTGGTGTGGAGGGCGTGATTCCATTGTGTGCGTTCCGGTAATTACGTCCACGCCCGCAGGGGATGCTATGAATTAGACACATATTATTTTGTTATATAGATCAAATATGGAATTAAGTAGATTGTCAACATAAATATACACTTTAATCGAAGACAAAATATATATTCAGTAACTTCTGCAGTTGGCGCGATGTAACGTCATTGACTTGACAACAACTCGGGTAAGTCGTAAACAAGATTTCAACTAAGCCGAATCGCAAAACATTTTGTCCACAACTCGTACAGCGAATTGCATGGCAAGATGGATTTGCCAATAGCCAAATATAAGGATGAGCTCATTCAAGCTATGAAGGAACACAATCTCTTGGTTATAGTAGGTGAAACAGGTTCAGGAAAGACGACGCAAATACCGCAATATCTACTGGCATCTCAACCCGGATGTCGAATCGTAGTTACCCAACCACGACGTATTGCTGCGATTTCGAATGCGACTAGAGTGTCAGAGGAATTGAATAGCAAAGTTGGAGGGAAAGTGGGGTATACTATTCGATTTGAAAATGTTAGTTCATCGGAAACACGGCTACGGTACATGACGGACGGAGTTTTGCTGAAAGAGATCTTGGATGACCCAAAACTCGAAAAGTATGATGTTGTTATCGTCGGTTTGTTATCTCTATATTATATTCATATCCATGTGAATCCTGAACGGATCAAAGAGTTAAGAACTCATCGTTTACATGAATCTAGACGAAGCCCATGAACGTACCGTTGGAACGGACATTCTACTCGGATTGCTTAAACGATCGAGAAATCTAAGGAGCGACTTGAAAATTTATATAATGAGCGCTACTTTAGATGTTGAGAAATTCTCTGATTTCTACTCCGAATGTCCAATATTTCAAATTCCGGGTCGACTTTTCCCGGTTGAACTACTCCATAGTCGACATTCTAAACTTTCCCCGCAACGACTCATACAGAAATCAGTCGAAACAGCTTTGTTTATACATACTACAGAACAACCAGGAGATATTCTCGTTTTCTTGCCAGGTTCGCAAGAAATCGAGAGAGCTGTTCGCGAATTTACTACTATGGAGGAGAGTTTAAGCTATCGGAAAGATGTTAAATATCGGAATGAAGTTCGTGGAGTGCAAGTTCTTCCAATTTACGCTAGTCTTGAAACAATTGATCAGAGAGCAGTTTTTCGAGAACCTCCATCGGGCATCAGAAAGGTGGTATTTGCGACAAATATAGCTCAGGTAAGACAATTTCTTCAATGAATAAGAATGAAGACTGGAACGGATTGCGACTCATAGTGAACGTATTATTAGACTTCAATTACTATCCCCGGTATTCGCTATGTTGTCGATTGTGGATTCGTCAAACAAAAGATGTACGACCCGAAAACTCACATGGATGCGCTGCTGGTGGTGCCTATATCTAAAGCTGCAGCCATTCAAAGAGCGGGGCGAGCCGGCAGGTAATAGCTCTGTTCCAATTGTAACTTCATTGTGTCCTACTTACTGTTTCAATTACAAACAGAACGGCATCGGGAAAAGCCTATCGTCTATATTCATATGAAACCTTTGAAGCACTGGACACAGAAACCACTCCAGAGATTCAGCGCACATCGCTCATCGATACAGTTTTAACTCTCAAACAACTGAAAATTAACGATATCGTTCATTTCGATTTCATTGACCCGCCGGATAGCTCAGCGATTCGAACTGCCCTGAAGCAGTTGTATTATCTTGGCTGCATTGATTCTCAAGCTCAGATTACTCCTATAGGATCAACTATGGCCCACCTGCCTCTCTCCCCGTTTCTGGCCAAAGCTTTGCTTTCGGCGTCAGATTTCGGTTGCACTGAAGAAATGACGATTATTTGTGCAATGTTAAGTGTTGAAATGATATGGATTGAACTCAGACGAGTAGAGTATGCAGAAGATGCCCAGCGGAAGAGGAAATGGTTTTGTCATCCCACAGGTGACCACCTAACCATGTTGAATGTATATTTATTATGGGAGAAGCACGATTTCAGCAAAGAGTGGTGTCGGGATAATTTCATACAATATCGCTCTCTTCTTCAAGGTTGGATAATTCAGTTCAATCATTGCATAAGTTGACTTTTAATAACTAAGTGTTCTATTCAGCCCGCAATATCATATCGCAACTTCACAAACTCTTGAGCCACCTCGGCATCCGCATGAACTCGGTACAATCTTCAAGCTCCAATAGTTTCGCACGTCTCTCTCATCCCGATCTTTCTCCGTACGATCCTGTTCCCATACTGAAGGCTCTCTGTACAGCATTCTTTCATCAAACAGCAAAACGTCATCGCTCCAGGAATATGTTTTACCAATACACAACGTCGGTAGGCGTTCCTGGCGAAGCAGTAAGCAGTGACGAGCTGCTAAGTTTATTCGTTCACCCAACAAGTGTGTTAAACTTAAGAGCTATGGAGGACGTGGAATGGGTTATATAGTAAGTTGGCATTTTGGCTCGCGTCTTTGTTCAATTTATTCACTATGACATTTTATGGTGGTCCCTTTCGTAGTCACGACATCATTTATACCACAGCTGCACATATGCGTTGTGTATCTAAAATATGGGATATCTCGTGGGTGGAGCCATACTTCAAACGTCTATCTGAGGCAGAAAAAGTGGCACAAAAGGATTCGACAATTGGTAACGAAAATGATGGAGATTCTGAGGGTGATGACGTCAAGTCAGAGCCACAATCTGAGTTAGAATCAGATAGGGGGAATATCACTCCAGGTGCGACAAGTAAAGATGTTGAGAATGATGATATAAAAAAAAGGGAGCGTGATGAAGCCATTAATGCAGCTAGGGAGCGTGCTTTGAAGCGTCGAAAAGGTGGTTAATTGTCCATATTCAGCCGTATTGTCACAATGGATAATCTACACTATTATGACATAAAATTGTGTAATGCAGCGATTGCATATTGTGCGCAAGCGTGCGACGATGTGTTGAATCCGCTTGTAATGCATCCAATTCTCGCAATCATCGAAAAAATCCATACTTAGATATAAGATTCAGCCGCAATAACATGAAAACGCGTCGGAGTAACTATAAGCCAGGTCCAGTTATTATTCGGGGTGGCTTTTAGTGAGAAATTTATTTAATACAAATATATATTTCGGCCAATGGTAAAAGGTGCTCTAAAATGGTTCATTTAAAAGATAATGTATTAGACCAGAGCACACGTTTTAAGCTTGAATTGGCCGCTTTACACGTCAGCCTATTCCATTAGGCACTCATAATTCTGAGTCCAAATTTCGGCCTATAAATTCAGTACTCCCGTCTCCCCGAGGACTTCACTACATTTCATAAAATTTATAGATACATAAACATGCAACAATTGACCGTATTACTCGTTATCATTGGAATTTTGAGTGGTTACACCACTGCTCACAACGCAATCGTAGAAGTTAACGGTTTGAACGGGGTCAAGGGCAAAGCATTCGGAGTCGATGAATCCACAGATCGCTCTTGCACAAATTTAAGCTGTCAACGAGACTCGTCTCTCATTCTTACTAGCGCCTGTGGTCGAACGCTACAGAATTTGGGAAGAGGAAGATCTCTGAATATTCAGAACGAAATTAAATCTTTGTCGTCAAGCCTCGGCGGACAGCTTCCCAGTGTGGCAGCTGGACAACCCTTGAAAATGGTTGTTCATCAAGTGAACGGAGACGGCGCAGGTAAATTTCAGAAATTGTCTTATACAAATAATAATATAAAGCAGTTCGCTAACCAAAAGAATTAAGGTCCCTTTGATTGCGACATCGATCCCACTGCTACAGGCCAGAACTTCCAAAAACTTCAAGTAACTACACAACCCCCTGGCAGAAATGGAAGAGGTGGCGAACAAGCTACTCCTCATCCTCTTGAGGTTGTGATGCCTGCATCTCTTTCTTGCCAAGGTGGGGATAATAATAATGTCTGCTTAATCAGATGTAAAAATCGTTTGGGCAGATCAATTGGTATGTAATCTTCATTTAGACTATTTTGTATTGATCAACCAGAGATTAACCTCTTTTTTTTTCTGTTACAGGATTCGGTGGTTGTAAGTACTCGATAATAACATCAGAAGGACTCAACTCTTCGAATACATTTTGACCTTATTTTAATTTGTTTAGGCGTCCCTGTTCAACTGGACTCTCAGAATCCTGGAAACCAACCTGGAAACGGAACTCAGAATGCCGCGGCTTCAACTGCCCCCAAAGTCAACCCGGCACCAGCCGCCGAAGAGGCTCCAGCTCAACCCGCCGCCGGAGGAAGACGTCGTTTTCTTTCAAATATTTTGAGTTTCGTAGGAGGAAATTAAGCAAATTCTTCTCTCCTTTAGTATTATTTATGAAGCTATCTAGGTTAGAGTTGAAGAGTATTGGCTCTTTCCCTGAAATATGTGTTGTTTAATGGTCAGCCCTCAACTGGCTCTCGTCCTTAGATTTTATGTAGATACAATTACCCTAAATTATGGCTGTTTGCAAGTTGTAAATAAATTCCAAATTAATCATGAAGCTATCCTGATCACCAGAATGGTATTCGTGACCTTGAAAGGCTCGATTGGAACCGCTGGACGTTCCTAGAGTTCAAAATTGCCCTGAATCTATAATGCTTTCTCTTCAATTTTAGACTGTTATATAGCCAATTGCCCATTCTTGCAACCTTTCAGCATAGTTTGATTCTTCAATCAATCTCTAACATTGACTGTAACTGAAGTGAAAGATCTCTGAGAACCGTTCTTTTATTTTTTTTGGAAGCCATGGGCATCTCACGTAAGATTATACAATAATAATTAATCATATTAGAATGTCAGTATGCCAAATTACGTATCGAAACAGCGCACAATCGCTATGCAACCCTTGAAATACTTTTCCGAGACTTCAAATATCTCGAAGAAATCCAATAAATATATATAAAGAGAAGTGAACAATTACAATTTCAATGTGAAGTAGAGCTTTGATTCCCCTCGAGCTGATAGATTAATGGCAATGGAAGAGGAAATTCAACGTGCTCTTGTACGATTTCATTTCGATTGTCGACACCCGTATCCGACAGCGACTGAGAAAAGTTTTCGCTTGCAACATCGCTTTCATTATGCGTTAATCGTATGTACTCCTGAAACGATATACTGCTTGAGTTATCAGTTGATGGCTTCATAGCCTTAAATATTTCCTTCAAAACGTCCTATGATGAAGCGATTTTTAGCGATCCAGAAGAAATAATATTATAAACACGCAGCAGCAGTTACCATTGAATACGGATCCTCATTTAAACTTGCAGTAGCTCTACTTGTTACTTCAATGTGTGGGGTACCGAAGTGAAGTATTTCAAACAGTTGGGATAATGTCACATCACTCCCATCCGTTTCTGCGAAAACGCGGAATGCTTTTTGGAGTGATATTTTTGGGTGTTCATCTAAGCAACAGCAAAAAAGAAAGCTGCGCGTGTCGAAAAGACGAGAATCGTTGTCCTGAATGCCTCTCGCAAATTTCGTACTGGACTCATTAACCGTCGTCGAATATCTCTCAGTATTGGTGTCGACTGCAATATCATTGATATCCTGCGTTACTGTCGGCTTATTGGCGTTGTGATCATCAAGAGCGAATATCTCTTTGGTAGGAAACATTATAAGTAATTCGCTCACCTAAATTGAGTGCGGTTGTATACGAACCGAATAACGCTAACTTCAGTTTCGCTGATCGATTGAATTTTGTTCTTTTTTCGTTATCCAGTTCTTCTGATGTATGCTCAAACCAGAGCGGAACACTCAAGAAATCAGTTTTGGAAATCTACGAAGCGATACTGCGTTAAAGACGATACAAATTATGCGAGATGATGGACGTTGAAATGACACAGACTGTCCCATTTAGAAATGACGCCGAACGCATATATAACTTTTTAAGCCCCGATACGTATTCCACGGATGGATTTGGCATTATCCTGGCAGCGATAACTAAAAATTTTCGCCAATTGACAAATCCTGTACTGTAGGGGTCTAACACCGCAGTGATCTGATATGGTTCGCACCCAAAAAGCGTTATCATTATTCCGGTATATTATGTATAACCAACTAAAAAACTCACCTGCTGGAACGCAGATGCATCCGCCGAGATGAAGGAATCCGGAAGATAATCGTGTCCAACCTAGATTTTCATTAATAAAGTTAAATCAAAGTATTAAGGATCGCTGACTTACTTGGGCTAAAGCCAACTTGTGCAAGCCTTCCACGAAGAATTTGGTGCTAATCACACCGGGTGCAGCGATCTTTCGAAACTTATGACACAGATTCAGTAACTGCAGTATAGTGAATTGATCAGGAACTATACAATGACAATAAATTAGTTATCCTCAATGATTCCGCTGCCGAACCAACTCTACCTGGCTTTTCTATTGGACTCTCCGGTCTGGGTTCTGGTTCCGGTTCAAAAGTCAGAATCGAGTGCTCAACTTTGAACTTTTCACCGTCAAGAGTTAACTCATTCGCAATTCGCGTTTCGAGTTCGACAGCGTCTTTGATAACGGCCAGCATATCCCTGATCGCATCCATTTCATCTCGGAATTTATTCCCAATCCAGGAATCCATCTGTATATATGCCTCTACGGCTTTTGAACGCAACTCCTGCAAGGAGGTATCTTGTTGATTGAATATTTATCATCTGAAGCAAACGGATGGTGAAAACTACCTTCATCATCAATAGTGCTTGCTGCTTAATGCGGTCAAGTCTCAAGCGCAGAAGTTGCTCCTCGTACTTAATAGCTTGCGAGCATTCTTCAGATGAATTCGTTTCTGTATATGAAGTTCAAGTAAGCAAATTGTCCGGTTCTTACATATTTCGTAAAATTAAACCGAAAAACCTTTCTGTGCTTCTAAGGCTGCATCTGCCTTCTTTCTGTCTAGTGTCTTTGATGTGGTCAGTGG
The DNA here is from genome assembly GCA_025602915.1 of Paraphysoderma sedebokerense. NCBI lineage: Eukaryota > Fungi > Blastocladiomycota > Physodermatomycetes > Physodermatales > Physodermataceae > Paraphysoderma > Paraphysoderma sedebokerense. The sequence continues at coordinate 221,279 of JAHLJZ010000011.1, forward strand.
ATCTCTCTTTGCTGGGTCATCAAACTGCGCTGCCTGATTTTCAGCTGGTACGATGTTTAATGCTAATTGATGCGCGGCAAAAATGTCGGCGAATAAAGCTTCATCAGCAATATCGTCATGTTTTTCGGTCAAGGATGCATTACTGCGTTGATTTTGAGGTGCAGCAATTTGAATTGATGGTCTTCTTGAATGAATTCCTGTAACGGATAAACTGCTATTTCCATTTCGAGTTTTGGAACGCCCAGAACCAGGAACACTTAAATGAATGGACAAATTGACCTGATGATTGATTTTCGGGATGGTAAGTGGCTTGACATTGCTTTCGTCTAAAGGCTAGAGGAGACGATCACGTGAGCATTGGAGGAGGAAGATAATTAAAATCCAAACCAACCATTGCTGTAAGATCTTTATAGTAATCCAGTATCAGTTGTTTAGTTCCTAAGAATCGATTGACTTCAACCTGCATCAATGTAATAAATAAATTTCCTAACACTGCAAAGTGATCTTCAACCCATTTATCTTCAATAACCGCCATTCTTTCTGCCTCCGCTTCTTCTTTTCGTCTATCCGATATTTCCCATAACTTTTCCCTCAAATCTTCAGCTCGCTGATGCAACTCCGCTTTTGTGTCTGGGTCAGATCTGGCATATGATATAAGATAGTCAGTAGGTCAGAAGAATCGTCTATTGCGGATGGGAATGGAGCGTCGCACCTCAAGTCTTCTTCGATATTGTTGAAATCTTTTTGGAACGCACTCAACAAAGCTTGCTTGTTATCCGGCCTTTGTAAAAACTCCTTAAATGTAGCTTTTATCTGAAAAAAGTAATTTATTCTCATCTTTCTTTCTCTTCGTAATGAGCGGAACACGAATTTAGTTGCGTCGGTGAATGAAGACTCGATAGTTGCCCATTCTAAGGTCAAAGAAAATTATCAACTGCTGACGGAATAAAGATTGACAGATGGAAATCATACGATCGGCCAGGACTTCTGCCAGCTGCTTCGATGGTTGCTTTTTCACCACTACAGTCGTAATAGGTTTCGCTGTAGAAAAAGATCGCGAGTCTTTAATCGAAATTTGACTATTGATTATCCCTTTATCGTCATTTCTTATTAAGTTGGCAATGCTGGCATTTTGTTTCGTGGATGTTCCTGTGGAAGGTCGAGACTTTTTATCCCCTGATTTTATCTCAATATTTGGCGGACTTGCTTTGTGTTCGGCCGCAATTTGAACGGGTGACTCTACAGGTTTGGCGGAATCTTCTGTTTTGACTGCAAAAGGCGTGGATAATCAGTACATGATCGTGAATTGAGTACATAATTGCTTAATGACCATTTGTAGATGCCTCCGCTCCTTCAGTTCCTGTCTGGATTGATTCATGCTGTATTGTCGTGTCTTTTGCTTCCGCTTTCTTGGTAATCAATTCTGATACAACACCTTTTACACTCATCCAGGTCACGTCTTTGTTGCTGTTGGCATCGATTATCTAGCAAATCGACAGTCAACCTGAGAATATATAGAAATTATTCCCTGGAAGAGTACAAATAAAAGAAGAACAAACCTTCAGATTACTAAATTTGTTAAACCATTCTTTTAATTCTACTTCTGCTTCATCATACTGGTTTAAATGAAACTGCAATTGACTGGCAAAATTTGCTTCGTCTTCAACACTAATCAATCGCTCATGTATTCCCTGGAAGCAGAATCATACTGCACGATTAATCTTCTATTTCCACAAAGGGGGCAATCAAATTCACATACTGGAGCATTCAATGGGGGAGGATCAAATTCCATATGATAAAATGTTCCGGTGACTGGGTCTAATCTTCTACCAGCGGCTCGTTTGACTGCAATTTCATTGGCGACATCCAACAGCAGTACGGCGTCTAGACCGCTTGCTAATGTTGTCGTCCCGGAAATTGGCGCGTCAGGTTTGGATTCGATAGGAGGGGCTATGAGGGATCGTTTTTGAGATGACCCTGATTTATCTTTGAATGAATATATGTATGAGCAGATATGAAGGAAAAGGTTTAGGTTTACATTACCATCTCTTCCATTCCTTTTGAGGTTTCCATATTTAACAGGTTTTTGGTCTTCGTAACCTGTCATCTCTCGCTCTAATAATGCAGCTTGGTTCCGATTTCGTGGAAAGTTGATTAGTATCCAACCATTTGACTTTGGCGAAGGACCCGACGATTTCGAATCATTTGCAGGAATAGTGATCTGGCGAATTCTATCGACAACAAGAGAAACCAACAAAGCATCATCCAAGGGTGTACCCGACATCAACGTAGATTGAGCTTCTTGCCCAAGTCGGGCTCGAATCGACGGGACTGTTTCCCCATTAGCGAAGACAACTGTTTCTTTAGCTTGGGCGGCTCTGTTGCGAGTGATACGAGAGGAACTGTCTGGTTAGATGTAATTCATTATGCAGGGAAATAGAACATTGAATTTACTTGATGGCGTCATCCACTACTTCGTCAACAGACAGCATTGATATTCCGTACAATTCAGACAGCGATTTCGCAATGGACTTTTTCCCCGAAAATCGTTTGCCAATCACAGCCATCTTTAATGGAGAACCCGGCAACTTTGGTATATCAATCGGCTGCTCGGGCGGTGCCGTTATATCAATCAAAACTGACACCAGACGACCAAGTTCAGCATTTGTTTCTGGCATAGCTCCCTTCCACCTATACTGAAACGTTAAAAGCCGACCCTTTTTGTATCATGGGCAAACCTTATACTTACTGTTCTCGATAAACCCATTCTCCCGTTCCTTTAATGTAATCAAAAAATTCCTGCTCATCCAGCAGGTTAATCCCTTCTAATACTTCCGAACTGCCTTCCACAGGTTCACATCTCCTGTCACTTGTAATTTCTACATTTTGCTCACTGACTGGCGGTTGCTGTTCTGTTCCAAGCACTTGTTCCTTTCCAAGTTGTATCGTGATGGTGTCAATGTTGATACCGTCCTTTTTAACGTCTAGCTCGTAGACATTTTGTAGATTCTTGCCTGAGAGTAGAAGAGATTTCCATTCTCTCAAAACCTTGGGCGGAACGCTGCCTTCGTTAAGCGTTCGGTACTCGGCAATCTATATGTTTTGAAGAAGTGACACGATAAATAAGGTTATTGTAAGCTTAAAATAGATAAAGGTCTCGAATTCTCATGTCATTCTCAAGCTGAGCCAGTTGACATCGGTTATACTATCTTTGCTCACCTTCAAAGCCATTTGAATCACCTGATCCACCAGTCCCTTGCAGAAGATCCAATACTTTTTTCTTTTATCCATCTTTTTCTTTTCCAAGATCTCATAGTGTTGCAAGAGCTGTAATTCCGTTTGCACATTATACTCTCTCCTCTGTTGCTCACTCAACTCATATTCGCGTTGAATGGCTTCTTCATAATCTTTTTGTCGTCGAATCTCGTACTGCTGATCTCGATATAATCGATTCTGGCGCATTACTTCTTTCTCGTTGCGTATTCTTACTAGCCTTTTTTGTGGTTGTTTGCCGTAATGTGTGCCATTCGCATTATTCGCAGGAGATAACAGAAGCAAAAACTATGATTTACATTCTAAAGCCACGTTTTGAGAAGAAATTATGGAGGAAACATACTGTTCCGCTATCCTTCTTTCCTGTTTTGAATCTCTCATCAGTCTATTCCAAAGCATCTCTTCTTTTCTCATTTTCTCCGCTTCCTCCTGTGATTTGGTTTCCTCTAAAACCATTTTTCGGCGTCGTTTCTCGCGCTCCTTTCGAGATATTTCTTCCTCGATTTTTCTCAGCTTAGTTCCGCCAATTACATTAATTTAATAAGAGAAAAAAAAATGTCAATTGCCGCTCAACTACCTATAATAAGAAGGGCATACCCTAATTTTCTCCAAATAGGCTCTACTTTTTTCACTCCCTCTCTCTTGATTCAAAGTGTCATGCAATTTTTCAGAGAGTCTATTCAAATGAGTATTCGGGTCCATAGCAGACGTTACAGCCATAAACCTCTTCACTTGCTTCGCTTCAGAATCGTGCTTCTCTTTTTCCTTCTGCCTTTCCTTCTTCTTCTCTTGTTCCTTCTCCCTTTGTTTCTCTCTATCTTGGTCTTTCTCTTTGTCTTTTGCCGATGTCGTAGACCTGGTATTTGTAGTCTTGGTTGGTATCCCAAGTTTTGGTAGACTCTGCAAAATGTTGGAATCCGCCATATTTGGGTTGGAATCAATTACTCCATCGTTGACAGCTTCCACAGACTTTCCAATCTCGCTTAGCCCTTGTGATTTCTCAAATTTTGTAATCTCATCGTTCACTTTCCTTCGATGTTCAAATCTCAACATATTATTTCTCTTCTCTTCTCTCAGTTTTAGTTTTTCGTTCGCTATGTTTGCATCTTTCTTATATCGAGTAGTTTTTGCGAATGAAGGATTTACGGGTCTTTTGCTCGATTTGGTAGACGGAACAGAATGATATGAAACGTCGGATTTAGCGGATGATGGACTGGAATTATCAGATATTACTCCAGATATGATTCTGTTTATGTCAGCATCTCTTTCTGATTTCATTTTTAGGGCAGCCTCCATCTTTGACGAGGACTTTCTAGATCTTGATTCCGAATTTTGAGATGCCTTCATCATTACCGGTTCTTGCTGCTTAGATGCAAGCGAATTAGACATTCTTGATGGGCCTTCTGGTACTTCAATAGGGGAATTCAACATCGTTGTAAAATTCTTTTCCTATTGACGGTATGATCGTTTTCTTCGACCAGCCCAAACAGAAGAGCTATTTCGGTGACTTTATGCGAACGGGAGCCGTTTAGACAATGAATGATATCTAGATTATAGATATAAAATCAGCATGAGATATCATAGTTTATGAGGAGTGTAGATCGGTAGAGAGAACGTCGGTTTAGAAGCATTGATTGATGCCATCTAGAAGCTCGCGATTTTCATTTTCATCCTCAATTTTCATGCCGGTTCAAACTTCAGGCAGTTTCTATTGTGATTGGGTAGACACAAAGTATCCTGTTATCAATTGTGTATACAATAATAAAGTAATGTTGAACTCAGATATTTTATACACACTTCCTGCTCATCAGTTTATCACCCTCAACATGGTCATCGACCCAATACGTTCTCGCTTGAATTGGTGAGGAAAATGCAATTCGTGAAGGTTGTACAGATAATTGAGCAGTTCAAGAACCTTTCCCAACGGTCTTCATACTCTAAACTACCTGGATGAAAGAATGAGAGAATACGAAAAGCAGACAAGTTGATCTTAATTATACCTCAAGAAACTATATGTCCTATTAAAGTCTGCTTCAACTCATATGTATCATAAAGCCCCAACCCGTTACGATCTTCATTTCGACCTCAATATCGAGATTTGCACTCGATGAATAGTATAGTAGGTCGTTTCTGCTATGTCTCCTCATTTCTGATTCCAAACTTTCATGAAGACTTCACAAATTTCTTAATCGAGCCACAGATTATACGGATTCAGGCAAATGGAACGGTGGACCTGAGTCTTCTGCAATTCGTTACAATCGCTCCAATGGTTTCGACCACTGCGATCGATGGAAGCCACTTAATTAAAGACCACCGATATTCCTCTGGCCTCTGCAATCATTTCCTCTAGTCAGGAGACCCACATTTCTCGGGTTCAGCGAAGATGAATTTTGTGTATGAAGTGCTAAGTAAGTAAAAGTCGGAAATGTACGATATATATTGCATATATAGTTCAACTGTTGATAAATCGTGGCTCCACTCATAGCTATTAATAGCTGTTTTATTGGGTTGGGAGATTCTGGGAGGCTTTCCGACAGTTTGTTGGCAGGTCAATGCTCGTATGCTGTTGTATCACAGAGTTCCACAGATAGCAGATAAGAAACCATTGCCAGGTACCTGATAATTTCAAGAATGGCAGCAATACCAACATAAAGCAAAATGAGTAAAAGACGAATCTACAAATAAGAGATCAGAAGTTGGATCAAAAATTATACAATCATTTGAGGCAATCGAATAATTGATCAGTTGCGATTGAATGATGGACGGCTACACAATAGCAGAAAACCGGAAAAACGGTCTTTTTCATTCATTTTTGTAATTACAATATAAATGCCGGTAGTATGATGCGATATATCCCATGAGAAGAGAGAGGAATCCGCAGAGAATAGCACCACAAAAAGCGTCGCCGTAGATAATTGTCTCGGTCGTTGGATTCCGCAGTTTTCTGTTTTCGAGTTTGTTCGCTTCTTCCTTTCACTTTTTTCAATCGATATCATCTCCCGCTCTCCCGCCTCCTCTATATAATTTATCTTTATCGTCGTCATCTTCATCCCCGCTAGCATCAGATACAGCGACGACCTCCTCAGATTCGAGTCCAATGACAAATGCAGAAAATCAGAGACTATAACCATACCTCCTCTGATTCGAAAAATCAGAGTGAGCACCTTCTACATATACACCAACACAACGAGCAGCGGCTACAGCAGCGGCCTGCAAGCTCATCGTCATCCTCTTCCCAGTCTTCTTCCTCCTCTTCAAATGCTTTTAGGACTGTGACCCTACGTTTCCCTTTCCCGACCATATCCCTTGTGCGCTCATGTTTCCTCATCTGCCTGCGCGCGGCTACGAAGCATTATTGCATCACCATATTTGTTGTTATAGCTCTAGTGGCCGTTGCTTACTCTTCTTCGTCTTGCTCAGACCCTCCTCCCTACATCCTTACATCTCTCTACCCACTGTCTATACTCGATTCACTTACTTCCCGCGAAGCAGGCAACTTTGAATTCATGCCGAAGGAAGATGTCCCTAGAAACCCTCCTCTAAGCCGTAAGCTTGCTCTCGTAGCCATACCTGTCGGCCAAAAAGCCAAATATAACGTCGCAAAAGTCATCAAGCAAATCAATACAACTGATCCGTCGAATGATCATAATCCGTACTTTTCGTTCATGTTTTTCCATTACGACGATTCCTCGTGGGACGATTTTCCAAACTATGATAGCATCATATCAATAAGGGCTTTGGATCAGTCAAAGTTTTGGTTCGCTAAACGATTTTTGCAGCCAGAATCTGTTAAAAATTACGACTACATAGTACTATGGGACGACGATATTTCCTTGCCGGATTCCTTCGACTTGGCAGAGTTTCTAAACCACTTGAAGAAATATCATATCCACTTTGCTCAACCTGCTTTGGACGGTGGCACCAGAGACAATCTTCAAAAGGAATTGGTGAGGCATCACGAGAATGAAAAACGAGGCCGCTTTACAAATTTTGTTGAGATCATGTTCCCCATTGTGTCAACGTCAGCTTGGAATTGCGCCTGGAGATTAATCCCTTATGATGTCAAATCAGCTTGGGGTCTTGATAACATGTGGTATCCTGCATGTGGTTCACTCGGATTTTGCAGGTTTGCGGTTTTAGATAAGTTCCCCGTCATCCACTTGGATCAGAGATCATTTAAGGGATCAAATCGTAATCATTATCTAGAGATGCTAGCGTATTTTGAGATGGGGCAAAAGGTTTGTCGGCATGCGACAAGTCTAGGCGGAGCAAGTTCCCTGGCTTCTTCTTTCTCTTCATCCTCATATTTCTCATCGTCATCCGCAGCCTCCGCCTGGGCTTCCCTATCGTCGTATTACGCTTTTGCTTCGAAATACAAGTTTCCAGTAGCCACGGACTTTACTTCAACTTTCGAAACACACTCTCCTTCTGAAATGTTGCAATCATCCAGGTCTTCACCCTCAGCAACTCCTTCAGACCCAATTCCTAACACTAATATAACTACCAATTCCTCGTCACCTTCTTCTGCGGGGTCCTTCGACACAGCCTATTATCCACAGATTCATATGCCCATAAACCCGTTTGCGACGCCCAATACACTATCTTTCAGTACATTCTGCTCCATATGGAATAACCCCAGATCTTCACCTTTAGCGAGTTTCTACAACATTCGGCCTTTGCACTTGACGGACACTGTCACCGCCAAATCGATCCTCAACGACGGCGGAAGCTGCCCCGATCCCATTTTCCACAAACGCGGGATTCGAAATTTAGCCTGGTGGGGCCATGATGTTGATAGAAAAGACAAAAGAAAAACGGGCTATTGGGTTGGAAGAGATAGGGAGGCAGAACTGAGAAAAGCGAAAGAGGATCTGGATAAAAAGTTGGGCAAAAATAGAGATGGGAGTCGAGGAAGACGACGAGGTGGGGAGGATAAAAGAGGTTTCAAAGAACTGAGGAGTGACTATTTCGGAGCACATGATGAGAGCAAACATATTGTATCAGGACGGAACGAGAGATCAAATGAGCCTTCGTCGGCATTTTCACCCGAATTTTCCGCGGCCAGACTTACCAAATCCGACCCCGATTCATCCGACGTAACCTCACGATCATCCCCCGCATATCCCTCTTCCTCCGACTCACGGCAATCCAATCCGCAATCACACGATAATCAGAACCGGAAGGTTGACCCTCACTCGTCACCACCCACTTCAACCTTGCCAGAGTTATCAGCGACCACACACCCTTCCACTTCTAAGCCGTATGCAAAAATCAATACAAACGACAATTCGGAGTCTGAGATGAACCAGTCGACCTATGATTCCAACTGAGTCAGAATGTTACGCCGCTTACTTCAGGCTCAGTCCCCATCCTCTGTTCCACCACCCTCTCAGTCTCCTTCATCGTCGCCTGATGCGCAGAAACCCGATTTTTGAAAGCGCTATGCTTTCACCGATAATTGATGTTGTAAATACGAGGAGAACAAGAGGTGACGACCAATCTAGTAAGATGTTCTAAGATGACGACGTACAAGAAAGGTTGCAGATAGCATATACTGTAATAATAGGCGTGTGTACAGTAGATCGCAAATTGAATATGGTACGGCATGAAACAAGTACGTTGTCGGTGCAGCATTTTGATGGAGAGAGCTGTGTTATTCTCGCAAATGGGAAACCGACGCGATTATTGGATTTTTCTTTGGATGGTTAGAGAAGGAGAAAGTTATGGGGCCAAAATCAAACCATTCAAGTCGATTTATGATTTATTTTATTTTTCATTCTAATAATGGCTAATGTGTATGTATGGTGGATATTGGAATGTGACAAATGTGACATGTACTCTATATGTGTTTATTTTATTTGTACTAAACAGGTATTATGATTTTGTAATAGACTGGATAACATACTGAATTTTAGAGAATTTTCATCCCCCTCGGATATTTAGCTAATAAGGGATTTCGTTCAAGACAGGGGTCTCTAGAGTACAACTCAAATCTACATCCCCAATATTTAGATATTCGAATAAAGCAACCTGCTTGGTAGAACATTCTGGTCGACAACTAATGGCGATTGATACTTCTTCAGTTGATACAGATATGACAGAGGAAGTCCTGATCAATGTGCCTTCCCGAAAAGCAGGGTATGTAGCATATGTAAAGATTGTCTTTTACACTTAGACAGTATTAAACTGCCCTCGACATAAGACGGCCGATTGACTACAAGGCCATTTGACGTTGGAACTGGTAGAAATCAGAGTTATCATCTCTTACATACGGCATGTTTCACTGACTGTCCCTCGCTCTTGATATGTAGCATATGCTCATCTTTAAAACTCCCGCATGCCGACTAGCACCGAATTTGCGTTGTTTACCAATTGCGCATTCGCCCAACAATATGGTATTATGCCTACTGTAGAGTTACATGTGACATCGTCGAGACTGAAGGAGACACTGTTGATGGAGCAAGAAATAGGCCAATTCCAATTTCCAACCTTCCTTTACAAACATCTCTGAAATATGATGAATTTGTTGTAAGTTCATCGATATCGTATCCTCAGGCTCGCTTTACCGCTATCGTTCTTATTACCATCGACCAAAATAACGGCGACAACACAGGAGACTCCGCAAAAATATTCTAGTACAATGAAGGACGACAGAGAGTATAACAATAACTCTTCGGATTCTCAAAATCAAAATGAACATCTTCTACGGATACCCCATCGACAGGAACAGCGATTGCAACAACCCTCTGCAAACTTACCTTCGTCATCCTCTTCTGCTTCGTCGTCCCCTTCAAAAGCGCTGAGAAACACAACCTTTTCCCCTTCCCACTTCATATCTCTCTTGCGCTCATGGTTTCTAATCTGTCTGCGGGTAGCTATAAAACATTACTGCATCACCGTATTCGTCATCATTGCCCTAGTAGTAGTTGCGTTTACGTCTTCCCGGTATCGGGACCCGCCTCCCTACATCCTTACATCTCTCTACCCGCTAGAAATGTTTGACTCACTTGGTGGTCGTGAAGCAGGCAATTTTGAACTTGTATCAAAAGGAAGCATTCCTCGAAACCCTCCTCTAAGCCGGAAGCTAGCTCTCGTAGCCATTCCTGTCGGACTGAAAGCAAAAGATAATGTGGCAAAACTCATTAAGCAAATCAATACTACCGACCCGTTGGACAATAATCCTTACTTTTCATTCATGTTCTTCCATTACGATGACTCCTCTTGGCAGGACTTTCCAAATTACGATAGAATTGTTTCGATACGATCCCTAAACCAATCTAAATTCTGGTTTGCCAAACGGTTTTTGCAACCAGAGACGGTTCAAAATTATGATTACATTGTACTCTGGGATGACGATATCGCTTTGTCAGATTCGTTCGACTTGGCAGATTTGCTGAAATATCTGAAGAAGTACCATATTCATTTCGCACAGCCTGCATTGACTAGTGGCACGTCTCATAATCCTCAGAGAAATCTAGTAAAACATCACGAGAACGAGGAACAAGGCCGGTTTACCAATTTTGTTGAAATTATGGTTCCGATTGTGTCAACCTCGGCTTGGAGTTGTGCTTGGAGGCTAATCCCTTATGATGTCAAGTCAGCCTGGGGTCTTGACTACATGTGGTACCCTGCCTGCGCTTCCCAGGGATTTTGCAGATTCGCAGTGTTGGATAAATACACCATTGTTCATATGGATCAAAAGTCATTTGATAGATCTGTTCGTAGTCACGTTCGTGAGATGTCTTCGTACGTTGAGATGGGACGGAGGATATGTCAGCGTCCTGCTAACAAAGAAGAAGCAAGTTCCTCTGCTTCTTATTTCTCGTCATCTTCAGCGGCATCTGCTTGGGCGACGTTGTCATCGTATTATTCTTACACCACTGAGTACAAAGTACCAGGTATGGGAGACGACACAACAATTCATGACACGGATTCTGCTTCAGACGTATTGCAATCATCAGATTCTTCATCGTTCCCCACTTCCACGAATGCGTCCTCAAATTTCAACACAACTACAGACTCTTCATCGTCGTCATCAAATGCATTCGAAGGGTTTCATTCCCCTCAAATTCACATACCCGTTAACCCTTTAAACCTACCCAATACCCCAGCCCTTAGTACATTCTGCTCTCAATGGAATCCTCCATCAACTCTTTATAACATTCGCCCTCTGCAACAGTCAGATACCGAGACCGACAAATCGATACATGACGATGGCGGTGCTTGTCCCGATCCCTTCTTTCGTGAACGCGGAATCCGGAATCTAGCTTGGTGGGGGCAAGACGTTAATAAAAAAGATAAAAGAACGACAGGGTATTGGGCTGGAAGGGAGAAAGAAGCGGAAGAGAAGAAAGCCAAGGACAAACTCAACAACAAGAAAAATGTAAAGCCAAAGAGGCCATGGAGGAATTAGAGGGGCCAGAGAGAGCTGAAAGTGGACCGACATTGGGGAGTACATAGGATGGACTGAGCGGAAGCTCATTGATCTTTTTAGATATCCCGAATTGTCTCCGTGTACTCTAGTTATTTATTAATTTATTACGACTAATGACCTATGCATCTCAGATATGGAGTGTGAAAATCGTGGCATGTACTATAAATATATCATTTGATAAGACTCGAATACTGTTTCCAGAAATGAATTGAAAGCTGGCAAGAATTATCACGCCATATACGAAAAACAGGTTTAACATCTGCAAACGAAGGTAGTCACATTTTCTTCAAGTAGAGGATTGTTTAGTTCAATGGATAATACACAAATGGATTTGAATCAAACCACAGACATAGAAAATTTGAGTAACAATGGCCTATGTGTATTAACGATCTCCAAAACCAATGGCGAACCCTCCGTCCAGTCATGAAATGGATTTCGACCGAACGGTTCATTGCTCATTCCTTTTGACTCTTTAACAACAATATGCAGACTTAAAGTTCAAGGCTCATCAAGCTAGCTACTTCTGCGATTTAGTTTTCCTCTTTCCGCCTACCCGACTACCGCTCCTTCTTTTCGTCCTTCTTCGCCCGTCTTCGAACGCTTTCGATTCCTTCAACTTTCTACCCAAATTGTCCTCTTTCTTCACCTTATACAACCTGACAATCCAGTTTTCAGTCGTATACGCTTCCTCCAATGTATGTAACTTGATAGGTTTACTCGTGATGGGGGTACCTCTAACTCTATCAACAGCTTGTTGTCCTCCAAACAATTCTTGGAATCGATAATAACTCATTTTGTACATGATGCTATTCCTCATAGTGGGAGTAGCTTGATCATCGACTCTGTATTCCCCTCTCTCCGTAAAGAATTTAGATTCAGTAACGTCATCAGGGTATACTCCTTCAGCGATACGAATCATCCAAAGAAACTTGTTGATGTCATCTCCAGAGTACCCTATTAGCCCACCAAATATGACAAGGACGTAATCGACGTCTAATTTTTTCATAACTTCGTACGCAACGTCTTCAGAGCAGGACATTGCTTTACCGACTGTGGCGATGTGAGTGTTGTTCCAGGTGTTATTATCGACAAGGGTCGTTCGGTTGGCCATACCGGCAATTTGATACCCATAATCCCACCATGACATAACACGGTCATCTGGGTGAGTATTTTTACGGAGCCAATAGTATGCTTCACGGAAGTCATCAATAATAACTTGAGATCCATCACGAGCTTGCGAAGCCAGCACAATAGACGGAGATGAATATGCGTTGGATGTTACCCAGGTGCAATGCCAAGCGAATATAATCATGATGACGGCCATAGGGATACCAACAATGACTTTTAATTCGATTCCTCGGATCGCGTTTGTCTTGGACTTGGCGACGGGGGTAGAAGCTGCTTTTGCCTTGTCTGATTTTGATTTTCCCGACGAGGATGAAGCACTAGTCGCGTCACTGGACGAGGCAGCGGACCCTGACTCCTCAACCGGATGAGATTTGAAATAGGTATCCAACAATTTCGATACTGCCATTGCAGCCGCCACACAAACGATAGGAGTCAGGGTCAACATCAATCGAACCATGACCCCAGCAAAGTAACTAGCGGTCACACTATACAATATCACAAAAACGTGTTCATCCCTCAACTCTTGGAAGCAGAAATAGACACCCGCTGGGAATAACCAGACTAGAGCTTGTAAATCGAAAAAGAAGGATGCCCAAGCGGTAGGTTGATGTTCGGACACCGAGGCGATAATAGGGATGTGCTTCTTTGCGTAACCAGTATCCCAAAGTGAATAGAACCGTCCTGTCCAAGGGGCGACGACACCAGCGAAGGTAAGACCGACGAGGGCGGCGAACATGAGAACGAAAAGGGTGACGACAAGCGCCTTAAACAAGAGTTGAAACTGTGAACCCGAGATATGAGATCGTAAGAGTTCAACGAATGCGATAATCTGGAGAAGCCCAAAGATACCTATCGTAGTAAGCAGCATCAGCTTCTCCGCTCAAGAGAAACATCGCGTATGAAATTGAAGGAGACATACCCAGAGCAGCCATATGTTCGCTTGTCCTAACTGGTTGAAAACCAACGAAAGGTACCTGCATACTAGCGATTGTACCCAACGCATACCAACTGCAATAAGCCACATAAATTCTACTGTTGAATCTCCCCATCAAGACCAACGCGAACACATGTAGCGGAATTAAATTCGTAATGAAAACGTAACCGCCCCAAGCTGCCACCATATAGAAATAAAACAGTGCAGCTAAAGCACCATAGAAGGCAGAGCCCAACTTGACAGCTTTAATCCACAGATAAAACGTAAACATCAGCAGAAAAAATGGCAATTCCTTCATTATCGTAAGATCCAGCGACTGATCGTGAAATATAACCGGGGGCAATGCCAACAAAGATAGCTGCTAAAAGACCAGCAGATGTCGTGGCAACTTCAGAAGTCAGAAGATAAACAGCTAAAGAAGTAAGGGTCGAGAAGACAGGGGCGAGGAAGACACAGATGTTTCGAATGTCTACGGGGAAGTTGATGCTATGTAAAACTTTGTGGATTACGCCGGCTGTGACCATTAACCCTGGGTAAACTGTGCCTCCAACGACACGACCTGAAAGAGAATAGTAAAACAGATAGAATGGTGAAATAATTTGTTAAGAGTGGCATAGACACTAAATAAGAAGGAGATCATAAATAGTACCTAAGGGATACCATGAGCGTTCATCAAACCAATTCCAAAACTCATAGAATCCATCTGCGACTAACTTTCTCGTCGTTCGATAATTAAACCTACATTGTGATCACAAGAATGCGATGTAATAGTTAGTCTTTAACTTCTGACGACAGTGACACGGCTATGCGGGCACGACTAGGTGTCGAACGGCTAGCTAACTCTTTATCCGAAGAATACTATTTCTGCATAGTAACAGCATGCTTGAGAATAAAAATGTGAGGAACCTGATGAAGCTTACCATCTATATACGAAGTTGTACCATGTCGTTATATCGAGTGATGTGTAAATAACAACCAAACATCAAAACAAACAAATATAGGATAGTCGCGTTAGAAACATTTTTATATTCCATGATTTACTTGTAAGTGTCTGCTGATCAGTCTTGAGGATTTCAAATATCCGCAAAAGAAAGGAATACAAATGAGAATGTACCGAAAGAATAAAAATACACATACGGGTCAAATTCGTGAATGACGCTCTCGAATCTGATGACTGAAAACAAACGGGAGGAGAAAGCGATGACAGCGATAAGGCCGAGGATGACAACACGGAGCCAGAGAGTCTCGCTGGCTAAAGAGCGAGATATCATGGTTGAAATGCAGTGAGTACTAGATGTACTTGGATGTGGGTAATTCGAGAGGGAACGACGACGGCCGCCGGAAAGCGAGTTCTGTCGCCGAGTGACGAGGCACGAGAGAAGAACCAGCACAACACACAGCTGGAAATTATCCACCCAATACACATATTAAAAGACTTTATTCGAACAGAAGTGGTTACAATTCTTTGCTGAATTCGATATCCGATTCACCATTGCCTGTTAATATTGTACACAGCCTATTGACGACCATCAACAACAGCAAACACACCCAAAGACGCACAACACAATGGAACAGGCCTCAGCAGACAGGAAATCTCGATTAGCACAGCTAAAAGCCAAAAAGCTTGCAGCTGAGTCCGGACAGAAATCTGTTGAAGCAGGAGCCACTACAGAGGGGAACAATCAACAGAAACCGTCTGGAAAGCGGGGCAGAGAAGATGACACTGGTGGTGCAGATACTGAAGGGTAAGTGTATTTCTCTGTTTTTAATTGAAATAAATTGATCCTGATTTTGGGTTGCTGTTTTGTATACTTTTATACGGTTGCTGTAATCTCGATCTCTTTTTCAATACTAATCGATCTACGGTTTTCTACTACTCTTGTGCTCTTCCGTTTACTCTTCGGCTTCGTTTCGCTCTTGCTTTACAGCTCAAAGGCGAAGCTAACTTTTCGATCATACAATCCAGAGGAGTCAGATTCGACAGTACTGCCGAAATACGAAGTGAAAAAGGTTGATGTGAATCAGATTGAAGAAAAACTTGAAAATGAAGTGCAGCAAGTGATTGAGGAGGTCAAGAAAGAAGAAATGGAAAAGAGGGCCGAAGATATGGTAAGTTAAATCTTGATTGAGACGTAGAAAGATTTGTTCTTGTCTTTCCGACACTCTTCTCTTAGGATTATTGATATTGTTGGATTGTTTTATCTACAAATATTGATTGCTTTACTTCTGCTTCTATCTCATTGTACTTGGGATATTCCGCATTTCTAGTAACAATGAGTGATTGAGCTGACATGCATTAAATTTAGGATTTGTTTAACCTCGCACCCAAAAAACCAAATTGGGATTTGAAACGAGATATAGAAAAAAAGCTGAAAAGATTGGATCGCAAAACTCAAAACGCTGTAGCCGAGTTGATTCGTATGTTTCGTCCGCTTATTTTTTCCACCGCCGCTTTACTCTCTTCTGTATTTATTAATCCTATGCTCTTTTCTCTCGTCCTCGCTTCTTTATACTCGGGCTGTGACAATCAACTACACCCATACTATAATATCTCAGGGCAGCGAATTCAATCGTCGGATGCAGATTCTGCTGTTATACTTGACGCAACCAGGAATATAGAATTTAATAAAAATGGAAGCGAGCCAACGAAGAACGGAAACGGCAACGAAGAAGAGGGTGATTGGGATGAAGATTAGGTATACGTTGCATAGAATAAAAAACAATGCATTTATCATAACTTGACGATATATCGAAGATGAGATCTCAGAAAGTTAAACCAATTGATGAAGTCTCAACACGATCAATCGCGATTTAAGTAAGTAAAAAAGAGGAATGATAAGACAGTGTATATAATCATAAAATGAACTCGGCTGAATTATGTTGACGCGGAAGCAATTCATTTTCCAGTTTCTCTAATGTCAAAGATGGAAATATGATCGAATCAAGAATTTATATAGAACGACTGCAAAAAATCTTCATAGCTTTAAATGAACCTTAATAATGGCATTTTGGGATATATTTGTTGTCGCTTAAAGAAAGAGATGTTGCTATGGAGACAGAAATCACGCGCGAAGTAAACAAGGAAAATTTCTCGTGTTCCGATGCCTTTGTCCCTGCCATTTTGTCAGTCCCCTTTCGACCTTCCTCTTCCCCTCCCTCTCATCATTGTAAATTTTCAACGATGTCTCTCTACAATTTCAAAAGGATTCAGGTCGTTCCGACATCGTCGGATTTCATCGATATAGTTTTATCCAAAACTCAACGTAAGACTCCGACTGTCATCCATAAAGGATACAGTATTGGCCGCATTCGACAGTTTTACATGCGAAAAGTGAAATTCACGCAAGACACTTTCAACGAAAAATTAAATGCTATCTTGACGGAATTCCCGAAATTAGATGTACGCCTTTAATTTGCCTCCTCGTCTTCTTGGATTTTTAGTTCATTTTCTTGATCTTTTTTGCAAGTTGCCGGTATATCATAATTTGCTGACTATAATGCTCGTTTTGTTTGAAATTTATACAGGATATACATCCTTTTTATGCGGATTTGATGAATGTATTGTACGATAAAGATCATTTTAAATTGGCATTGGGTCAGATCAATACCGCTAGACATTTGATCGATCAAGTTGCCAAGGATTACAATCGTCTTTTAAAGTTCGGCGATTCATTGTATAGATGTAAGCAACTGAAAAAGGCGGCTTTGGGAAGGTTTGTTTTGAATATGAATTCGAATTTAGGCACGCCAGTGCACTATAGTTCAATTAATCTAAAATTATCCCCTTCTAGAATGGCTACTATCATGAAGCGACAAAAAGACTCCCTCGCTTACCTCGAGCAAGTGCGACAGCATTTATCTCGATTGCCATCAATAGATCCAAACACCCGTACATTGCTCATTTGCGGGTACCCTAATGTCGGAAAATCGTCTTTCATGAACAAGCTTACTCGTGCAGATGTCGACGTTCAACCGTATGCTTTTACAACAAAATCATTATTCGTCGGTCATATGGATTACAAGTATCTCAGATGGCAAGTAATCGATACTCCCGGTATTTTAGATCATCCATTAGAGGATAGAAATACAATTGAGATGCAAAGTATCACTGCTTTGGCTCATTTGAGAGCTTGCGTCATGTTCTTTGTGGATTTATCAGAACAATGTGGCTATAGTGTGAAAGAGCAGGTACAGTTTTTATTCATTTATTCCTACACAATGATGGATATTTTGATTAACGATTCGGCTTGCCAGTTTCAATTGTATCACAGCATTAAACCACTTTTTGCCAACAAACCTACTGTTCTCGTCATCAACAAAATTGATGTTCGTCGACCGGAAGACTTAAATGAAGAAGAATCAGCTTTATTACAAGACGTCGTTACAAAGGATAATGTTACGTTACTTCAGCAGAGTTGCTTTACAGACGAAGGTGTAATGGAAGTACGAAACTCTGCTTGCGAGAAATTATTGGCTGCTCGAGTTGAAGTAAAAATGAAAAGTCAGAAAGTGAATGATGTGTTGAACAAGATTACGGTGTCTCAGCCTAAGGCCAGAGATGATAGGGTATGGCTTGAGATCAATTCGTTTTGAAACACAAAACAAGTGGTATTGACATCAATTACTTCGCATGTAGCCGAGACCTGCCTTTATCCCCCCGGCTGTTCTTGAGAGACGAGCGAAAGCCGCGTCTGAAATGGACACCGATGATATGCAACCGAAAAGACTGGAGCGTGATATTGAAGCTGAAAATGGCGGAGCTGGTGTATATAATGTTGATCTTAAGAGTATTTGTTCTTCAAATTATTATTATTCTTGACAATCATTCGTATACTGACAATTATCTATTTGTAGAACATTACGCCCTTCCATCAGAGTTTAAATACGATGTCATTCCGGAAATTATGGACGGCAAAAATATCGCCGATTTTGTTGATCCTGATATTGAAGCCAAACTTGACGATTTAGAACGCGAAGAAGAGAAATTAGAAGCCGAAGGTTATTATGACGACGAAGAAGAAGAGGTTTGTACAGATGTTATGTCGCGAATTCGGTAACATTTGCTAATCATTCACTGATCGTTCACAGGATGAGGAAGATGCTGCAATTCGTGAAGCTGCCGCGGCGATTCGAACTCAAAAATCTCTCATTATTCAAACACATCGCCTTAAGAAAGGCAAAAACAGACCTACCCTTGATCTTAAACAACAACTTCGATCGAATCCCCACACGCTTGGAGAGTTATCGAATAAACTGGCAGACGCTGGCGTTGACGTTGAGAAAATTAGAGGCAGATTGGCATCTACTGGAAGTAAACGAAAACGAAGTGAAAGTAGAGGTGTTAGTGTTGTTCGAGATGCATCCAATGTTGAAGATAACGAAGGTATTGCTCGAAGCCAGAGTAGACTCAGAGATCGCAGCGTCTTGGGGTTAAAGAATAAGAAGGTATTGCGTTATGTTCACATGATATAATCTTATTTTATTTTTACGCTGGTGTTCTAATCATGCCTTTTCATCTTCCAAAGCAAAAACTTGTCGCCGAGTCAATCAAGCGCACACTGCAGCGTCCTGCGAATATGTTTGCCAGAGCCGGTGAAGCTGATCGTGCAATTCAAGTCAAACTGCCCAAACATCTATTCAGCGGAAAACGTGGTGCTGGAAAGACTGATAGACGTTAATTCTCAATCCCGATACTTTAGTCTTTTTTGTAAACGTATTTGTGTATTGTAAATGTCACTTCCTTCCTTGATTTATGCCTTTCAATATATTAGCGAACAATATACATTAATTAAAAGATACTGAATTCCAATCTATACTAATATTGGAAGACTAGACATTCGCGAAATTGCAGTTGTTAAGACTGAATGTGGAAGAGCACATTAAACCACCAATAGCGAAGGTGCCTAACCAAGTGTATGACGAGGTCTTTGAGGCCTATGGGTCAAGCAGTCTCACCATAATTTTCAGTATGTGCATGTGGAAATTAAGAGATTCCAATTCCATTCATTAACGCGACGCATGAGTTACCCCTGCGGTCTCGAGCTCCTTATTCGTTCAAGGGGTGGATTATTAGTCGAGATTAACTCTGACTCCGGAAGGCTTGAAAAATGCAGCAAATTAGAAGTTCTAAGGCGGACTCTTTTTAAAGCCAGTAGTCATTGAACATTTTAATGCAGTACGCATTCTGCATATGCGCCTGGAATTGCGTCCTTCCCGGACTCAGCAGCTGTGGCGACTGGGAATGGCTTTCGGGCTCGCCACAGGATATTTCGAATGTTCTGCCCCTGGTCGACTGTAATGGATCATGGGTGTCTTCCCTATGCAAAACCGATTGTGTCGCTCTCGGGCTCGCCACAGGATATTTCGAATGTTCTGCCCCTGGTCGACTGTAATGGATCATGGGTGTCTTCCCTATGCAAAACCGATTGTGTCGCTCTTCGTGAGAAGGAGCATTACAATAGCAAATGGCCCATCATGTTCCAACACAACGGCGAAAATGAACAATCTTACATGACAACACATAATTGCCGGAAGAGAAACAACGGAACAGGGAAAGTCTTGACATTTGTATAATCCTCATGCACACATACACAGGCGTGGAGAAAAATTTTAAATGTCATACATCATTTGCTATGGAGGTCGCCGGGTCTCTGCCAGGTCTGCATAAAAGCATCATCATCCTTCATAAACCAGACACATAAACTTTTTCTTTCCGCTACAGAATTAACACGACATAGTTACATACGAAGAATTTAAAAATTATGTCCTCTGCACCGACTTGCATACCTGGTGACCCGACCGCTATTCTACAAATGGGCTTATTTCTCGGTCTTGCTATTAAGCTATGCTTTGGTAATTTGACTAATCCTGACCTCTTCGAAATGCGTCGAAATCGCAGAGTGTTCCTTTCTGTAATCATCGGAAGCATCAGCTGCTTGTGCTACTACATCTTTTCTGCCCCCGCGTTTACATTTGGATTCTCGCCTAATACCCAACACATGTTCAGCTCCATCTTTTGGTTCCAAGCGGCAAACGATTTTTGCTTGTTCGTCCTACTCTTAGAAAGATTGTTACCCGTCTTGAAGATTCGTCAATATCTCACCGAAACCGGAGAGACAGCTCTCAAAGTCATTGTTCCTTGCGGCCTTGTTACCGCCCAGGTTACGTTGGCAAGTTACGTTTCAAAATTTGGCTGGCCAACTTACCCTACCACTCTCGAAGAATTTAAAATCCTTAACGGTATATCTTCATTCAACGTGATGATTGGTCTCGGATGTAACATTGCCCTTACAATTCTTTTCCTGCGAGCACTCACCACAAACCGCGACGGAAGCTTTTTCAGTATCGTGATGAGCAATAAACGTGAATGGGTTCAATTGACGTTTGATTTTGCGGTCGGTCTGTTCTTGGTACTTTGTCGTCTAATTTCTTATGGAACCCCAACTGGTATGCATCCAGGATTAATATTCTTTACGGGTATGGCATATCCGGTAAGTCATTATTGCTCTTAACTCTGGCACAACTCCACCCATAATTAATGCTCGCTCTATATTATGTGTACAAAGGTTGTAATCTTGACGACCTATAAGAACTACATTTTTATCACGAGACATGTGGCCAAGGAAATTTTGCAGACAAATCTCACTGTTAGTCCAAAATCTGGAATCCCCTCTACCACGCAAGCCAAGACCTCTGGTGGTGTGTCCAGCGGAGCGCGTTAATCTGGTAATTCTAGTGACTTGTTAATTTGCTGCAATTTATCTGCTTTGTATCCTATTTGTGCTGTGACTTAAATATATCTATGCTTGCATAGTCAATGATTGCAGAGTATATTTGTATTTTTGCCAATATTCACGCACATATGTTTCATTATCATTGCCCCACAATTTACTTCCAATCCATAAAGTATGCTAATTGTTCAAACATCGTAAAATCACTTTTATCATGGCAGGCTCTGAATGCATTCTTAGGAAATAGATAGCGATTGATTACCCAATGCCACGGAACGGAATGTATGTGGGATAGCAACTTGTTTTTCTGAATGTGCAACATTTCGTTTCTATTTGTTTATCTGGAACGTGGGCACGTCGAACAAATAATGATCTCTGTGCAGTGTGCATAAAAGAAGTCTAAATGAGTTTTTTCATTTGAGGATAGAGATAACAAATGTATGGGGCTAAGGTATCATCACTAGAGATATCACTTTAATGCGACCGCAATAAGGATGCTAAACAAGGAGTACAAATTGCTACATCGCTCAGTTGTACACCATGTCCGATCTATCCCTGAGTACACAACTGATGTCCTAAGTCCTTAGTCGAAAGTATGTCGATTAAATAAAGTAGCAAGAGAGGGATGAGATATATAGAGACAGGAGGCCAGCGACTGGGCGCTAGTACCTCCCACTACCAAAAATACGCTGTCGATTCTCCCAGTAATGAGAGATCGGGCAGGCGGACACTGAGCAGAGTGTGCCATGTCCACATCCACCAACCAGCATTAGACCTGCTTGATCATCTAATGCTCCAGCAAGGTAAGTATGAGTTGCTCCAGAGCGACCGCCCCTCTATTTATTGCGGTTTCGTGTGAACGAGCAGGCAAAGTTGCGGGCTAAACAACCGTGCGGAATTGTTTACTGTTGGTTTCATGCCAGGGTACTGATAATAGTAGAATGTACTATCGACTATACTTATTGTCTGAAATCTTGGAATAACCTGTGACTTGATAATATATTTTTGCAAATTGCATAGCAGTTGTGATCCAAGTATTAAGAATTTTCAACCTTGTTCTTGGATTGGACATTACCTCCAAAAGCAATAATAGATCTTGATCGAACAATGTATCCCAAATTTACACCTCTCCAATCAGTTCATTTCGAAACGGTTGTTGTAATTCTGTGGAATCGTACAAGAAGTCATGATGTCTTATTAGTGGCTTCCCTGTAAAGAGTCGTGTCCAATCACGAACATGGGACTCGTCACAATATCCACGCGTCTCCAATCACAGCAAAAATAGATATATCGGTAGATTGTGGTCATATGTTAATCATCCAAATTGTCCAATGGAAAATTTCATAGTCAATAACGTACTTTTGCTTGATAAATAGTGATGATCGCCACTGAAATCTCATCCTACAACTGCCGTGTCTTAGAAACAAAAAAGCTTAGAAGTTCTACAATCCATTTGAAGGATACTTGACCAACACAAGACAAGATGTTTAAAATTTTGCTTCTCTTAGCCGCTCTTACCATCACTGAAATTGCCGCGGTTCCTCAATTCGAGTTTTTCGCAAAAGACGCTTGCGCGCAGAGTGGAATATTTGGAAGATTTGCTGACGGAACTCAACCACAATCAGCTGCTGAAGGTCCCCGCTGCTCAAGAACAATCCATGGTGCCATTCCAACCATTGATAAAATGGTTTCTACAATGATTATCACGGTTTGTTAATTCATTACATTTGAAAGTCAATTGATCAAGACTGACCGCGACCAATTAGCCTGCCAGTGGTGCTACAATCGCTGCTAAGAAGCAAGATGTCATCTTCACTATCAGATCAACCAACATGGAATTCGCCCATTTTGATGACCCTAAAACGCAATATCAATTCAACGGACAAATTTTAAATGCGAAAGGTGTCATCAGAGGTCACTCTCATCTTGTGATTCAACGTATTACCAACCCCACCAGTCCTCCTTCTCCTCAGGAAAGAGATTTGACGTTCTTTAAGGGTCTCGACTTTCAACCTCTCGCTGGTTCGCCAGATACTTTAAGATTGACCGTTGAAAGAGGAAATTTTACCGCAGCTGGAACTTACAGGGCTTGTACAATGACTGCATCGTCCGCTCATGCCCCTGTGATCATGCCAGTTGCACGAAGAGGTCCTCAAGATGATTGTATCCGCTTCAACGTTGTCTAATAGGGTGTACATATTGAAATAGCTTTCTGCTCATTGATTTTAAGTAGAATTATAGGCTGTATATATTTGTTTTTTTGTATTCTTTCCCCGCGTTCAATTGTACCACATTGAGAGGTTTCATTTAGAATCTTATATATTATCGCGATTGTAAGGATAGAGCCTGAATAAAGTAGAATTCTTGCATCTAAATTTGCCGAGATCACTCTAGACAACCTCCCAATATATCAGCTTGTATTCCAACGAATACTAAAATATCGGGGCTGAACCAGCACATGTAACGCTCGCTTACCGGTGTTGAAATTAACGGGACAAAATTATCGATCACTTGCGTCGTAGTTTATCCCCAACCAACCAACGTTTTGCCCAATAACGCATGAATCCAGAGATGTTTCAAGCACGTTTAATGTATTAGGACGGATCACTGAAGCTGAATATAGATCCAATTCAATAGGGTTGGGAGCAAATCAGGGCAGTAACGTTGATCCAGGAGTGTATATATAGGTTCCTTTGCACTTCCAGCGAGTTCATGCAGACCAACCAAACGAGTTCTCAATGAATACAGGATTTTACAGGATTTAGTACCATATAGAGTAATGGCTTAACGACAGTCAATTTGATCTGTCATTTTCATATTTACATCAGCAGATCAACCAAGCAATTATGGTTAAAAATACACAAAGAATCATGTACAGGGACATTTTCACCTTAACACTGTTGGATGTTCATTACTTCCTGTCTCATCCTCTGGACCTTCTGTATTCATCTGTAGTTCGTCCACCCCATGCGTGATACTATCAATCGATTCTCCACTGCATTGTGACATATGCGTGAACTCATACTCCACAGTTTCGACGTCTACATCTGACTCTTCGTACTGATTGCTATTGAATTCTTCAAAATCACTAAAATCTGAATCTTGGGCCGATAGTATATGACCATTTGATCCTTCGGCATACAGCATTTCCTTCAACTTGAACTTCTTTGAATTTCCGGAGTTCTTCGAAGATGTCGCTGAACTTTTTGAATCTAAAGCTACCTCTTTCACATCGTTCAGCTTCGAAGATTCAAATCCGAATCTTGATTCCTCTAAACCTTCCACTTCCATGTCGCCTATAACTACGATACAATCGTCACTTGGCACTAGATTCTTGAAGTACTTTGTCATGAACTGTTTTGCTTCGGCTCCAACTTTAATGATATCAGTTTCAAATTTTAACTTGTGAATAGCTAAATCCGGATCAATGTTAGATGCAGGCACGATGTCGTCGTAATCGGTGGATAAATGGAATGCGTCACCGGATGATTTCATTACATTGTGGACGACGGTTTTCGCTGAAGTTGCGTAGTTCATAAACGTAATGTCATAGAATAAAGGGACGTCAAGCGAAGGATCAAATGGAATAGAATCGGCATGATGATGATTTGTATTTGGGTTGGGATCGGAATGGGAATGCGACGAAGAGGGGTAACAACAGTCGTGGAGTCTTGGCGGGTTGGATGATTTCACTCCCATTAGACCGAATGGAGACGACATTGACAAACCAGTTACAAAGAAACCTTGAAACCAATCTCCCTTCCCGGAAGCGTCGTCTCTCGGGATGTACACTATGGTGGCGAGACCTTTTGTTGTCATTCTAACTCTGATGATGTCGGGTTTGGAGTGTCGATTAACTCACCACTGAAAGCGATAAGCGAAAACCGAAAAGGGAATCACGTGACCCGGCTTCGCTCGCTCAGGATGTTCGTACCCGGGCAATTTCCACTCCCGAAAGTTTACAAGAAGAGCATACATCGATATATCCACATCTTCCATATCTTTGAAATGTCTGATGTCCCTGGGCCTCCCTTGAAGCGAAAGCGGTCTCTCGAAGAACGCAGACAGAGCACTTCATCTTTTTTAGATATCATCGTAAACAAACATCAATCGGACGACGACGCTACCTCTCCCCAATCTGAATCATCAGATTCAACTCAAAATGGCAATGATAATTCACGGACATCACCTCCCGCCTCGAATTCGCAATCTAATGCTCCTTCCGAGACCACGAGCCAATACAAACCTACTGACGAATCGACTCAGCAATTGTCTACGTCTAACCAACCTCCGTCACAAAATCAGCATAAACCTTCGTCAACACAAAACGTTTCGCACTCATCCCATCAGCCGCAGCATCATCACACCCACCACAATCATACGAATGTACCGCGATCAGGCATAGAACCGAGTATGTTCAACTCAACGCCAATAGGCGACACACTCAATGAAGTGGCACGAATGATATTCGATTATATTGATGACGAGAATGTTGAAATAGAGGCAAAACTTGGGCGTATTATTGATAAACGAACTGGTAATAGATTAGCATTACCGGCGCTATGCGAAACTGTGATTAGAACCGACATGTTGGATGTGAGGTTCGATAGCGCTATGACCGAGGTAATAGCACTCATCGACGGCGATGCAATTATGAATCAAACATGTATCCCCAGAATCGGGCATAATACCTGACACATTTCTTCACCTCTTTTAGGCCCAACACAGGCACTATAATGGCATATTAAATGCGTTGGTCACAGAACGATCTAAAGAGCAGCCACCTCCGGTATGTATTGAAATTGAGATGTGTTTAATTTTAGATAGTTTTGACAAGTGGAACTTATTAATTTAAAACTCATTAGGTGGTATATCGACACTATAAAGAAATTGATTATTTTTACTTCCTCAAACCTGTTGGCAGAGTTCGAGTAACAAAGAACCAGCAAACCGATCAGGTGAGTTTTCCTTTCTGATCCTTCTCGGATGCTGCGTTGTATTGATTCCTTTTTTGGGAAATAGGTTATTGGATGTATACAAAAATACAAAGTGGCAGAAATGGAGATATATAGTCCAAAGACACCGTTAGATTTTAGGATCACCATATCAACTGAAAAGCCTGGTTTGTGATTCACAATCGTCTTTCCTTATCGCACTCTCACATAATACTGATTCCTTGCGGTGGGCCTCATGCTATTGCAGCCCCGGATCCATCGAGTGATGTAAAACCTGAGCGTTTCAGGAAGAAAGACAGGATAAGTTATAAACATGCGTTAATGAAGGTTGACCTGACGCAAGTCAAAGCGGTATGTTTACAGTCGTTCTTCTCAGGCTGCGACACCTATTCTCATTGGTGTTCTTGGCGTCTAATGTATGCTGACATTTTCAACCTCTCTAGGGCAATTGCGATCCAGTGACGTCTGCACCGATCCTCAATGGCACACCGCCAGTCACTGTCACCCACGAGCTTGAGGTTGAATTTGTTAAACCGTCTGTTACACTTAAACGAGAGAAAGATAAGCAACTTAGAAAGGAGCACAATGTATATTTAGATATGGTGAATAGCTTTTTGAATACTGTGAGGTTGCTGGCAAAGAGGAGTGTGGAGGGATGAACCGGGACATGGCAGTTGGTGTTGCAGTGATATTGCGTAGTGAATTGAGGGAGAAATGTACGATGCTACAATAGAAATAGATGCAGACACAATGGACCGTGACTGATTGGACGCGCAGGGAGGGAACAAAGGCAGCATTGGATTGTGGAGGGAAGGCAAGTCCCGTGACTATTCCTCTCGGGTGATGCTATTCTTATCTCTTATCACCCTCACACATATACATCCCATTCCATACACTCCTTATCTCGAGAGAGTGAGCTTATAATTTATTGAACTGGCCTCTAGAGGTG
This sequence comes from Paraphysoderma sedebokerense, assembly GCA_025602915.1. Taxonomy (NCBI): domain Eukaryota; kingdom Fungi; phylum Blastocladiomycota; class Physodermatomycetes; order Physodermatales; family Physodermataceae; genus Paraphysoderma; species Paraphysoderma sedebokerense. The sequence continues at coordinate 248,682 of JAHLJZ010000011.1, forward strand.
TGTGTCCCTCCTCCGTCTTGTGCCTTCTAACACCCCCGTCTCATTCCGTGCTAACCCTCCGATTACTCCCCTTGTCTACGCCTTTCTCTTGTCCACACTCCCCGATTTTGTGTCCTCTCCCCCACAGTCTTTTTATTCTTGACTGTTCCTTTGCGCCCGTATAGATTCCTTATTATTTCAGGGTTTCATATTTAAACGTTTTTAATTATTTTTAATCGACGCACTTCCGTCTTATTCTTCCGGCGCTGCTTCTTCGACGCCATTCCGCTCCTTTTTCCAGACCTTGTTTGTCAGAAACAACAAAGTTGAATCATGTCGTCGCCTAATAATATCCGTAGTAGCAGTAATGCATCATATTCTCGCTCGACAAATGCAAGCAGTATCCCAGATAGTAAAGTTACCAGACTAGAACGAGAGAAAGGAAAACAACGAGTTCAAAACGAAACCATTGATACTCCAACACTTGGAGCGTCTACTTCCCTTTTATCTTCGTCCCCTTCAAATAATCCGTATACAATACAGCAAAGGAGATTTTCCTCTTCCCCCTTACGATCCGAAATCACCAATCCGTACTCTTCGACCTCAAATTTATCCGCATATTCTCGTCCACCTCATTTGCCTCAACGTACTCCACCAAAGGATATCATCGTTCGAAAACCTCGATTGTCATTTTCTTCAATCAACATGCAGCAGAATGGATATGGTTCTATGTCATCCCCGAGAAACGGTAATCTTAGGTTAAGTCCGAACAAAGCCTATCACGAACGCAACATATCTTCATCGGCACCCATATCATCAAATAAATTGCTAAAAACTTATGGCAGTTTGAATTCTACTTCTTCTTTCAGTCCAGTCATCCCTACGATTGATCCAAGGCGGTCGGTGGATCTACCAAGAGATCAATTGGTGAAGATTCTAGACAATCATCTAGTTACTAATGGGAATAAGAAGGCTGAATCAATAAGTGGATTTTCGGATATCGGGAGTTTCAGTGACGGAATTGCCGGTATGGAAAATGATCGTGACAGTTTAGTCGAAGGGAGTGGGAGCGAAAAAGGGGACAAAATCCGATTTACAACGGAGGAAGATGTGGATTTGGAAATTGGAAGTCCGTCACATACTTTAATGGGAGGATTTGCTGTGAGAGATGTCTACAAATGGAAAGAAAAAGGTATATTGAATATTTTTCTTTATTTCGAAATTTCGTTCGTCGCCATCAACAAAATTTTCATCGCTGCTCCTTTACTAAATTTGATTCTTGTAGATGAGGTAAATCGAAAACTTCAGCATCGACGATCCAAATCAGAGACGCATTTATCGGATCTTGCGGACGATGCTAAATCCACACATTCCAGTGCTCGAGAAATCAGGCAGCCGGGTGGATTTCGCAGATTTTTCGTCAAGACAAAAGCCGAGAAGGAAGGGAAACCGACCCCTCCCCTCACCCGAACATTCATCGACTTTCTTGCTTTATACGGAAACTTCGCAGGGGAATGGGTATGGGATGCCGAAGAAGTACAAGAATGGGGTGACATGGATCATTTGAGTCCTATCCGGGAAGAATATCAGGATGAAGAACTCGCTATATCGTATAATGGTGGCGGAAGTGAACAGACTCCTCTTCTTGGATCTCCGCGAAGTCCATTGTCACCGTCGAGTCCTCGCAGAGCATCACATATTCAAGGGACTGCCGGTGATCGTAAAGTCTTTCTGTTATTGATCAAAGCCTTCATTGGCACTGGTGTTTTGTTCCTCCCGAGCGCTTTCAAGGATGGCGGCTTGACGTTCTCCACTGTTGTGATGGTTTTGATTGCAGTATTGACGGTGCATGGAATGTTGTTGCTGTTTGAAACCCACAAAACCATACCAGGGTCCTTCGGCGATATTGCCGAAAGGTGCTATGGGCGGAAAATGAGATTGCTTGTGCTGGCGAGTATCACATTGAGTCAAGTACGTATCATCCTCAGTTTGTCTCAGACACATGTAGGCTTCATCTAATTCTTTATTACTAGACCGGGTTCTGTATGGCTTATATAATTTTTGTTGCACAAAATGCACAATCCGTTGTCGCCCATTTATCGAACTGTCGCTACAACCTTCCATTACATTATTTCATCCTCTTACAACTTATCCTGTACCTTCCTCTCGCGCTCGTACGGAAAATCAAACATTTCGCTATCACAAGTTTAATTGCTGATGTGTTTATTTTGGGCGGATTATGTGTTATTGGATATTACGATGTCGATAGAATTGTGACAATGGGTATGCAAAGAGTGGAACATATCGGAAAAGGTATCGCTGTTTACTTAGGAACAGCTTGTTATACTTTCGAAGGAATTTGCTTGACACTGCCGATTGGTATGTTCTTTTACAGTTTTCACTATTGCTGCGTAATTTTTATTGACCATTGGTTTCTTCATTGAAAACAGCACAAAGCATGAAAAACCCATCCCATTTCCCACGAATTCTTTCGTTCACCATGGCACTCACCACCTCAATTTACATTCTCATCGCATCCCTCAGCTACCTCGCCTATGGCCCTCAACTCCGCACGATTGTCCTTTTGAATCTCCCAGCATCCCCAGTCACCACGACCACACATATTTTATACATTCTTGCAATCATGTTCACATGGCCGCTTGTCTTGTTCCCCGCAACAAGGATTTTGGAAAATGCAGTGTTCCCTGCTGTTAGCGGGAAAAATGATCCGTGGCAAAAGTGGCAAAAGAATTTTCTGAGATCATGTTTGGTTTGTGTACTTGCAGTAGGAGCCTGGGGAGGGTCTAGAAGTCTGAGTAAATTTGTCAGTTTAATAGGATCATTTGGTATTTACTTTTGTGATACTTTTATGTTTCCTATTCTCTTTTTCTAACCTCATATAATTTTCCCTACCCCAGCGTGCATTCCCCTCTCATTTATTTATCCAGCGTTATTTCACTACAAAGCATCAGCTGTGACATTGCGTCAAAAAGTATCAGATATTCTTCTTTTCATCTTTGGTGTCGTTTCGATGTTATATGTAACATACGTAACCATTAACACATGGGGCGTTGAAGAAGGTGGACTCGATGGAGACATGTGTGTCGGTGTAGGTCATCCCAGTGGTTCGACTGGTATATAACCTTGTTTATTGAGTAACGGAATGGAAATGACGCGGATTAACTGTATTCATAGTAATGGTTGGTTAGGTGGTTGAGATAATACGTTTTTTTTATTATTTGTAATATACGACGTTAGTTTGGCTTTCTTTTTCATCTATGGCAATTTGCAAGGCTTTCTGTACAGCATGGTATAAACATCAAGTTGCTTGTTATTCATTGTGTCGCCGCGCATTAATGTGAATATTGACCGGCGCCAGAAAATCCCAAGAGAATTAATCGTGTACTTTAATGCTCATGATAATATTATTGACATGACAAAATTGAAATTCAATCCATCGGATTTGATTTATCTACGAGTTACCATTGTCACCAAATAAAATAATGATTATGAATAAAAAATTAATGAAAACAATAGTTTTGGTTGATTCAAAATTTGATATCCCTATGTACTTCTCGATAGAGTTCATCCATTCTTTAACTCTCTTTGTCGCTACCACCACGCAGTCATTCATTCTGACGACCCTTCTCCATAGTCAATAACACTTCGTCTTTTCCTATTTCGTTTGTTCTTGTAGGACTTGCATTCCTACTGCTCTCATTATCTTGAGTCTTTACACGGTGAAAAGGTATAGATGATGAGCCTTGTAACTGTTTGGATCGGTCGTGATCAATTTTTGCTTTAGTGTATAATATTCCAGCGATGAAACCTAAATTATCAGTACAATAGAGGAAGGATAACTTATAATTTAGTATTTCGGAGTATAAAATATAGAGGCCCGATTGAAAAGAGTGTGCCGCAAAAATTGAATGACCCTTACCGAGTAATATCGAGGAAACGTTACCCGCTGTTGCTGGTACGTTGAAAAATACGAGACCTGCAACTGAAATTGGCAATTTATTCAATGCACCCACCATACTACAGCCAATGTTCCCGGTATAGCAATCATAGTAAGACCGAGTAGCGTTAGATATTATTCGAGAGTATCAATTTAATTAGGAGTGGGAAGCAAACCTGTAAGTGGTTGAGTTTACCACACGCATGCACCAAGCTGAGGCATAGGAAATGTAAAAAGCCGCGAAACCGGAGAATATTGTTGCACGAATGAACGTTGAAGCGACCGATCCTTCCTGATCTCTGTCACCATCGAAAACAAAAAGTAAAATTACGAGATTAGTAGAAGAATCAACGATGAGTCAATCCAACAATGATATACCTTGCATCATTAAACTTATCCCACTGATCCATCCACGGGGCCATCAATAAAAACATCGGGGCCGTGAGTGAATTATTATAGTAGACTGTATCAAAATCTTTGAAATTCATTCTTTTGATCACTTTCCTCATGTGCAGCACAAAGCCCGCAGACGAAAGACAATTCAGGATGACCCAAGCGTAACCGACTGCTGTGAAGTTCACGTCTGTGTTTGCCGCAACAATTGATGAAACTACCATGACCATGAACGAAACCAACATAGCCCTTGTGACGGCATTTCCGTACAAAAATCTATCGCCATATGCAATGAGGATAATCGTAAGGTTTTTGAAAATTGTAAAGATTGGAATGTCGAGATATTCAAGACTAATGATGAAACCATAAGTGTTAGACAAATAAATCAAAGGTTAAAGGTACTGCAGCTTTAATATTACTACCTCTTGGCCCCAGTAAATAACATCAATGCCATCAGAAATGACACAGAAAACCCTAAAACAACCCCAAACGTAATACGTCAGCTATTGGCATCACTTCTGTATTTGGTGTTTCGAAATAATCATGAAACTGTAAAGTGTACATTGCTTAGCTCCCTTTAAATCTGTCCGCTTGAATTTGACCCAACCTAAAAGTCCAAATATTTCCAATAGTACGACACTCGACACACTCTAGATGCGTTCGCCGATGTTAATTCAACAGATCGTATAGAGAATGAATTTGGCCGGAATCATGGGAAAACAAGATATGAATGTTAGTTCCACACGACGACAATTTTTGGTTGTATTAGAATGGTATAAATGACCAAACCTGCACCGAGAGAACGAAAAATGTCATTCTGAAAGGGTATCCCGATAGCACCGATTTGTTCACGACAGTCATCAATATCGATGCTGCGCAATAGGCTAATATCGGCGGTATCCATGCCTTTGTGAATGTATCGTCGTGTCGGTGAGGCATCCTTCTATCTTCCAATCGCTTTTATATCTTAATATTGAAAGACTCTTGTACCTCTTTCCGGCCTTGAGCCGAATATCGATAGCGGACCACGAATTTGCATGTCACGTGTTACACACATGTAACACGTGATGTGTGCTGCGCTGATTTACCGTCGGAACAGAAAAAACCATAACAAACTGCCATTCATTCTCTCAAAAAAACCCAAACTTCGAAGTACCCATCCACCATTGTCACTGCCCCTCAAATTTGCATATTTGAGCCCCAAGTTTTGTGTCCCCTCATCTTGCACCATCCATTTCTCATCCCACAACTCGTACAACGAATCCAAAAAGACCATCTGAGTACATCCTATTCTATTAAGGCCAGATTCACATTATGAACAGAAGTGATAGATCTGATAGGCACCATCCATATTCTGCTAGAGGAAAACCCGGAGGTTCCGGTGGGCGAGGGAGAGGGAGAGGGGGACCCGGAGGCGGACGAGGAAGAGGTCGCTATAGCAATGACTCCAGTTCAGGCCAAATGAGAAGCTATAACTCCCGCGGTGCAAACCCATCTGACGATGATTTAGGTATGTGTGCCATGATTTTCTGCAGGAGCATAACAAAATATGGTAGCTTTATGCCATTCTGGGAAGCGCCACCGTCGTAAATCGTTTTGAGTGGTTGATAGTCGCAAACCGCCACTTCCATCAGTATCCCCATTGACTGAAAGTACCCGATTACTATACATGTAGCCGATCCAAGAATGAGTCGTGAGCGCCCGTCCCGTACATTGTTCGTCAGAAATGTTCCATTTTCAGTTCCAAACGAGCAACTCGAAGCCATGTTCTCCAAGTACGGAGAGTTACGTGAGCTTTTTAGCCTTGTTGAAAACAGAGGAATAGCCTTCGTCACCTATGTGAGTATTAAAATATACTACCTTTAACTGAATGACCATCAATGGCGTACTTTCAAGTGCCTCGTCAGATTCAGTCTGCTTGGATTTACCGAATTGTAAATGCTATTTGCTATCCTCTGCTCACCATCAATCCACTTCGTGCCATGTCACTTCACTACTAATACAGTACGATATCAGAAATGCCGAAGAAGCTAAGGAAGGAACTCATAATACTGAAATTGAAGGTCGTCAGGTATTGTCTCTAAATTGCAACCTTCACTTAAAACTTAACCCTATCCTCACATGAAAATCCAAGATCGATGTCCATTACTCATTGCCCAGAGATACAGTAAGTCCAACATCTAAATGTGACGAAACCAAAAATCAGGTATGAAAATGCATTTTGAGATAGCAGTGTTACAACTGATTCCAATTGACATCAACTGTCGCGCAGGGTACACTTTTCGTTGTTTCCAGAGGAGGAAATAAGATATTCTCTGTTGAAGACATTCAACACATGTTTGAAAAATATGGTCAGGTGGCTTATGTCCGCCCTCTGAGGGACCTTACAGAGTAAGAAAGTTTTTTTGTGAAAGTCATGTTCACGTTAAGCTCTAGCCACCGCTTTCGTTGCGTCCTAACTCAAAATTTGTTCCAAAGTCAAAAGTTCGTCGAATTCTATGATAGCCGATCTTGCGTTCGAGCGGTGAATGATCTGCACGGTAAAATGGTTGACGGCGTCAACTTTGAAGTTGAATATGCCTGGGATAAAAGCACAAAGTTTGTACCTGCTGCTTGATTGTGATGAACTGTTCTGATCTAACCAGTTTGATGGTTGGCGTATTAGAGAATCTGTGTACCTCGGCCGAAAAGCAGGTGATCGATACGACGAAAAACCTGGTGGTCGGGGACGAAGAACAAGGTATGACGACCGGTCTGACGATAGGTATGGCGACAGAGACCACGATGATCGTCGATACTCCAGAGGTTCGGTTATCTTTCTCCCGCAGTTCTTTGGTAATGGGCGGACGGCACTAACTACGCCCGTCCTTTAGATACTGGCAATAATCCTGGGCCGCAAGGTTATCAAATGCCATTGCAACTTGCAGCACAACAAGCTCAGCAGGTATTGCGCGATATTTAATCATCTCTAGATTTGTTATTTCGCCTAGTTAGTAATGATCTTCTCTATTTAGATGTTGGCATTGGCGTCACAAGGGCAACTCGGTCAATTACCTTTACCACAACAACCACAGCAGCAAGCTGCACCTGGTCTACCACAACTTGCCGGTCAATTAAATTCCTTACTTGGCCAAAATCCTTTGGCCAGTTTGAGTTTATTACAACTCCTGCAGGTATAGTGAAAATAGTCGTCGTTTTTTACATAATGTGCAGTATCTAATTCTTGTCTCTTGAAACTATTCGCCCCTTACTGGCAGCAGCAACAACAGCAGCAGCAACCACAACAAGTTCAGCCACCCCCTCCCTTACCAACCCCAGCACCAATCCCATCATCACTTCCATCCCATGCACAACCAACAAACGCAAACATGAACGCGGTGCAACAATTGCAAAGCATCACTGCACTTTTGAGTCAAGCCCAGAGTGCCCAACCATCACAGCCGGCGCCCAGAGATCCAAGAAGTAGTCAACCTAATGCAAATGGACAAATGAGGAACAATTTCTACCCTGGACAGCAACAGTATTACAAATGAATTGATGCAAGGTGGCGATTGAATAAGGAATTTTGGTTTAGTTGGCACGCCGTGGAAGCAAACAAATTTATAGCACAATTGTGAGTAGAGTAAAACAGCATGATGATGTATAATCTTGAAATAGTTATTGAGTTCCATTTCATAATAGCAGATTGATAAATGATGCAAATTTTGTTTTGAATCTTGCGGCGAAACCACTTCAATCTTGCATGTTGGATTCAAAGCACATTGAATGGCAAACTTGTACATTTCAGAGTCGCGTAATTATCGCCCCACCTTTTGCACGACAACATGTAGTGCAATCGACAATTGCAGACACAACGATGCTTTTGATCGGTTCCGATTAAACCCTTTACGACTGGCAGCAGTGGGCCCTATGTCCGAATAGCCTCACAGATTGTTCTAGAGTAGAAGCCCAGGACCTTCAGCAGCTGATTAAGGATCGAGTTCCGTTAGCAAATCTTGCAACATTTCCACTTTGCGCCGCAGGATCCATTGCGAATATTCAAATTGATGAAGCAAGGACTTAGTGATAGCGATTCGGACGGAACGACATTGATTAATCTCAGAAAAATCATTCTCTTCATATCATTTTAATGTAGTGACATTAGAAATTGCCTCGACTGGATTGGAGTGTGTAGTGATGATATTTGGGCATCTTCCCATATCACTCGAATGAAAAACACCGATATATCATTGCCTTCTTTGTTCACACATAGCACCAATATTCAACTGAAATCTCACAAATGCCGAGTTCTTTGTTAGAAATTTATCTTAATACCCCGGCACGAAACAAACAGTAAACATTTCGGCCTGGCAGTTCAGCCCGCAACGCCTGCTCGTTCACACGAAACCGCAATAAATAGAGGGGCGGTCGCTCTGGAGCAACTCATACTTACCTTGCTGGAGCATTAGATGATCAAGCAGGTCTAATGCTGGTTGGTGGATGTGGACATGGCACACTCTGCTCAGTGTCCGCCTGCCCGATCTCTCATTACTGGGAGAATCGACAGCGTAATTTTTGGTAGTGGGAGGTACTAGCGCCAGTCGCTGGCCTCCTGTCTCATCCTCCCCACCTCCGTCTCTTGCTACTTTATTTTCATATTTATCCATTCATAACGCCAGCGTTGAATCAGAAGTATATGTATCAGTAAAGTCACACTTATCCATTTCCGCAAAGAGTGAGAGGTAGCGAAAGACAAACTGTCCATTGAAATGATTGTCTAAAAATCACGATCTTTTATTTGGCATCGTCGCAAACATTGTGTTACAGTGCGCTGAAGTATGATTACAAGATAGAAAAATCAACGCTAGAATATGCGTTATTTACACACCAAACACAGCACCTAAGTCTACATTATCCTTCAAGTCTCCACTGTCGCTCCATAGCTCCACCCAGTGGCCTTGGACATCCCTGACTTGTCTGATATAGCAACTAAGCCAAGGTATGACTGTTCGATTACTTTCTCTTGCGTAATAGTCATAGTCAAAATCTAAGCTTTCAGGCGCGATATCAAACGATATAGGCGAAACTTCTCCACGGCGGATCGAATATTCGTAAGATTTGAGATGCCATGTACGGGACGGAGTAGGATCGTATGGCGCTTTCACAGAAGTAGATGGGTAGAGCTTGGCTGAAAATCCGCAATAGGGGGTGGCGGTTAACAGTGACTTGAGAGAGGAGAGGTACGAAATTGAAGCGGGCGATGTAGATGATGATGTAGTTGTAGTGGGGCCCGTTATATGAATATAATAGAAGCCGCGGGATAGAGGGGAAGTGATGGACGAAATTGCGAGGTAAATGGAGGAAGGAAGCTGAAGCATTGATTCGAAAGGATAAAATCTCAACTCTGGTTCATTGCTGCCATCAACAATGTCATTCGATATCGCATACTTCGACTGTGATAACGTCAGATCGGTTAAGTTGGACCTCACAAGAACAACTACTTCCATTTCACCACAAGTAACTAAGCTACTTCGTCTATTCCAAACACACTTTCCGACCACGACAAATTGAGCATTTTCGTGGGGTTCTATTAAGCCGCCGACAGATTCGATGCCTGGTTTTATAATTTTTTTAGGAACCGGCATCATTTTCACTATCATCCACCGAACGACCATGCCAAATCCGATGTCACGTTCAAGCTCTTCGTCGTCGGCGATAGAGCGGGATTGCTTCAAATAGTGAAAGGCAGAATTAGAAAGATTTAGATAATCTGGACAGCACGTTTTTGAAGCTATGCAGTCACTAGAATAGGAACATAATTTAGACTGATCTGTTTGCATTGGCCAAGCTGACCGGCCTCGAAAAATCGAAGTCAGGACGAATAAGACCACGGCCAAAAGGCAGAGGGACACCGCAACCACTGCAGGGCGACGGAGTGCTTTTTGTGTCGGTTTCTCTTCGGTTAGCAACTCATAACGCCCCGACATCTTTCTTGCAGGTTGAATTTTGGATTGCCGATGACGAAGGACGGTAGTCAATTTATTCACCCACGCAGAAATCCTGATGGGCAAAAAATGATCACTCTTCCGTACGCGCCTTTCACCAGTTTGCTAGTCCAAGGATATAATAACTCATACAAAAATAACAATAGAATACTAGTATACATAAATGAAATATATCTTCTATACTGGCCAAAAATTTGTGCGCGGTCAAAGCGCTTACAGAGAAAAATTTAGGCAGACTCCATCAACACTTCTTGTTTGTAGGTTAATCGAGAACCGAGAGAATCGGTTTGGGGGTCGCTTCGGGAAAACGGTGTCCATTTCGGTTCCTGTTGAGGTGAAAAGTCAGCACGAACTGATCTGCACAAACAAACCAAAAACGTATCTCACCTCTTGGAAAAGTCGCATAGCCTGAATGTAGTTTGAAGTGGTAGTAACGAATCGATGATAGATTCCAGCAGGCTAATAAACCAAACCCAATTAGAAAAGCAGCACAAAAATAATGGGGAAATGATGGGGTAGATCTTGAGGCCGATGGGCAGGCAAAATAGACCTTACCAAAACGATTAAATCTCCTTTCGTCATATGAATTCTAATCCATCTATCCTGTTTGTCTCGAACATCGAAGTAACCTTCTCCATCGAGGATGAATCGAATCTAAAAAGCGGCTTAGTCCTCATTCCTAGCTATCGAGGTCAATCAAAACATAACAAACCTCTTCATCTTCATGTAGGTGTTCATCAAAGAAAGATTTAATCTTAGTCTCGTAACCTGGCAGTTTGTCCGGAGAAACTGTTATCTGGGTCCGATGAATATTTGACAAGGCGAAATGGGTAGTTATGAGTTAGCGGAATATTACGCGAAATGAGAAGATGAGTTGAAAATAAAAAGAGATCCTAGCCGTACCACATCTCGATTTTTGTAATTTCGTTCTGCGCAGATTTGGTTGATCTTTTCTTCGTGGCCGTTAACTTCAACAAACCAGTACAGCACACCTGTGGACTGCAAATCGGCGAGGGATGCAGGTTGGTCCGGCTGAAAGTGATGGGGAGTTCGAGGATCTTCCGCTGTTTCGTTATAATACCAGGCTTTCATTTTATTTTTGATGTTGCCTTAAATGTCGCTTACCTTGTTCGAACGATTCCTAGTCGCCTACAAATTTGAAAACTGTTGCGTCCATGACAACTGTCACGTGACAAAGTAGCATAATAACAGTAGGTACGTTATTATTAAATACTGCCACTGGCAAGCCTGGTATCTTATAATTACCGCCATCTTTCAGCTCCACTCGGTAAATTCTCGGTATTTGCCCTCACGGTAGGTCTTAGTTGTGCCATCTCTGCCTCGTCGTCTTTTCGTGTCCTTCTGCGGTTGGTGTTTGTTGGTTGGTCTTTGGTCGCTCTTCTTGGTTTTATCGTCGTATTTCATGGTCGTGATTGCTTTCGAAATATATTCGATCGCTCTGGTTATTGTTTTAAATCTGAAGTAACGGGTGCAAAACCTTTTCCGTTTCGCGGATCGGCATATTTCGTCGTTGGATACTATGGAAACGCCTTAGTCTCAGATCTGCCGAATATTTGTATCGGTGGGCTGATATCGGTCATACCCTCGTCAGATCGGCATAACTTTGACATTTGTTCTTGAGAATTATTCGTTTTTCGCTTCTGTGGAAACCGGTCGATTCGTACGGTGTAGCGCCATAGCAAATAGTTAACCCTGCCCTTGGTATTTTCATCTTATGTAATTGTAAGGTCATTATCGGTGGTCAAACTGATAATCGAAATGGTCCGATTAAGTGATAGATATATGAATTGGACGTGTCCTAGGTAGGATTGCTTTGTTTAAATGTTTTGCAATTGGAAAATATACTGTTCCTCTTGCTAACCACAGCTTACTTTTCAGTTGCGACAATGTCAACTTCGAATGGCGAAATGAATGCTATCTTTGCAAATTACCGAAACCCACAAGTGATGGCGGTCGAAGTATGGAAAAGGGTCATAATAGAAAGGAAAATGGAGATGTCGCTGGTAATGACCGTAGAAGCGATAACAAATCACTTGATAGTTATCGGGGTGAGGGTGTGAGAAAACAACGAGAGCATAAACCAGACGATCCAGTGTGGTGGTGTGCCAAGTATGATTCTGTTCATTAATTTGACATCTCTTATAAGAAATGATTTTGACAGTTTCATCGGAAATTTTAGATGCGCTAATGACAATTGGGAATGGAGGCGAACATGCAACCGCTGCAAGAGCTCTCGAGATGAGTGCGAGGATCCATCCGCTCCTAAAAGGGGCCATCCGCGTCACTACCAAGAAAGCACGAAACGTCAATCACGTTCTCCCTCTAGTACATCAAAAAGACGAATTCGTCGACGAAGAGATGTGACAGATGACGAATCAGGCGATGAACGACCTAGACGTCGCAGGCGGATATACAGTGATAGCGACGATAGTGACACAAGGCAGAGGAGCAAGAAGCGTCGGCTAAAGGAAAGAACCAGGTCAGGAAGGAAGCACAAAGACTTTAGTAGCGATGAAGAACTTGCGGGGAAGAAAAGAAAGAACAGGCAGAGAAGGCATGAAAGCAGTGATACGGATGAATCAGAGGAAGAGACTAGTTTAAAAAGGTCACGGAAGAAAGGCTCTCGCCGTTTGGAACCCGAATCATCCTCGGATGATGATGAATCTCTCGGATCTTCCAGCTCCGCGGATGAGCGACAATCGAAAAGGCCACGTGAAAATAATAAGAAAGCCAAAACTGCTCGGAATCGTCAGAGCAGTGTCGAGGATACTGCCCGCAAACATAAATCCACTGAGGCAAAGAAGAAAGCTGTCAGAGGTTCAGTAGATTCGGAAATTGATTACACCGATTCTGAATCTGAAGACAGTGAAATCGGTAGCGAAGCCAGTGATGTTAAAAGACGTAAACCCCGGCGTTCTCGTCATTCCAAACCTCGAAGTTCCGAATCTTCATCAGAGTCCGATTCTGAAATCGTCGATAAGCGTAATGGCAATCGAGGCAAATCCCGAAACACGACCTCCGCCCGCGATTCGAAAATGCGTCACCGCAGTTCGAATAAGTCAAGAAAAGATGATTGCAGTGACCAATCTGATTCTTCCGATGATGATTATCGAAGCCGTCGAAAAAACGATAAAGGTCGAGGAGATAGAAGGATGAAACAGAAGCGAAGGACATCGTCAACCGAAAAAAACAGAAGGAGAAGGAAATCGGCCGAGGTTTCAGACACTGATCTCGATAGTTCGGAAGAGATAAAGGGTAAAAATCCAAAATCGCGCCGGCACTCTGAAACCAGCGAATCCGAAAAGGAAATAATTCGAAAACCGACAATTCGAGGAAGGAAACGGCGAAAAAAGAAGTCAGAGGTTGATCATTACTCACCACCTAGGAAGTCGAACGACCATTATTCACCCGACCGAGAAAAGAAAACTGTAGGACGTCGCTCACGGTCTCGTGGAAGATCAGCTTCCCCGAATCAATCCCGCGGTGCACGTAGTCGCCGAAATTCTATCTCTCCAGATTCACGGTATTATCGCCCTAGTAATAAACAGAAACCTCTGGGGAAAGATGAGAGCCGTCCAGAGCAAACCGACACAGACGACCTTAAGAAAAATCGGAAACTTTCAGGGAATGTAGAAACGTCCGCTAAAAGTGAATCAACTTACGATGAAGGTGACAATGGTGTCGTAGTTCCTTCTAATGATGCCGTGAGCGTCCATAATAACAAAGAAGAATCGAAGGGGGAATCCAGTTTAAAAGAAGATTATTCAGAGGAAGATGACGATGACATGCATTGGAGGCGCGCCCATAAGTAAGGGGCTCTGCTAATTCAGCTCGACTGCCCTATGGGTTAATCGTGAATTTGATAGTGGAATTGTTGAAATTAATCACAAGAAATTAAAACTTTGTAATATGGATATGAATAAACAATCAAGCACTGAATCATAATTTTCAATAAAATACATCGCATTCACATGCTCGTGGATGATATTGTTGCAGTCGTAGAGTGAAACAACCTCGTATGATTTTGGCTCAGATTTTTTGTTCACTTGTTTACCTCTACTACATCCACCCAAATCTAACCTACGCTGCAAGAAATGGTATGACGCAACTGATACTCTGTTCATTAATCTTCTAATGTGATCTAACACTTGTTATCCTCGAATTAATGTTGTATAATCCTCGTTGGCGCACTGAATTCCCATATCAATCAAATCTGTAGTCTTCCCCTCTAAGAATCGCCGTTACCGGGGCCGCTGGTATGTATTTAAATCTTCAATGCCAGATTATTACTTTACAGAATCTGTGTGACTCCTAACAATTTACCGGCCACTTTTCTTCTCTCCGATGAAAATTTGTGGCGTGCTGCAGGTCAAATTGCCTACTCGCTCCTCTTTAACCTCGCCAATGGGATTGTATTTGGACCAAATCAGGTATGAATGAGATCTTTGTGCAGTTTTCATATATAAAGCCGAATATACGAAGAGTATGAATTCTGCAAGTGTGGAGCTGACTGTTTGTTGTTGTGACCGTGTTCTGTTGTTACTCGTATGGACGATCATAGCCGATCATTTTGCAACTTTTGGATATTCCACCAGCCATGGAAGCTTTGAAAGGTTTGTAATCAAGATTCGAATTGGACGGTTTATTTTTTAGCAAATCAATTTATGTTGAATGGTGTGGGGTAATTTGTTTGTCTGGATATTAGTTGTTATAGATAGAGTGATTATTTAGAACACAATCATCCAGTATAGCTAAGCGGATTGATCATATATTACTTGATGCTAATCAATATCTCTGCTTCCCCTCTTAAATCAATTATATCTAGGTGTCTGCATGGAACTTGACGACTGTGCCTTGCCGCTTCTCGTTGGTACTGTATAGTTTTGTCTTTCCTGCGTGCGAATGTCCGACTTATGCCAATGGCAACGCTGTTGCAGAAACTATCCCGACTGCCGATCCGAAAGTTGCTTTTAAGGATGCCGACTACGCTATTCTCGTTGGTGCCATGCCCCGTAAAGAAGGTACCTTTCCACATCGTTTTGATTTATCTCTCCTTTTCCTTCACAGCACACTCATTCTAACTCCGGGTTGGTTATCTCTGCCAATCATATAGGTATGGTGCGAAAGGACTTGCTCAAAGCAAATGTCGGTATCTTCAAAGTACAAGGAGAAGCTTTGAATGAAGTTGCGAAGAAGAGTGTCAAAGTACGGTATTCCCCTCTCGGTCTGTAATGCAATGATGGAGGCCTTACTGTTTAATTTTCAACATATGAATAGGTTCTCGTTGTCGGCAATCCCGCTAATACCAATGCATTGATCTGTCAAGTGAGTGATTTTAGCACCATAGTTCACTTTGGTTCAACTGTAACTATGTGTTGACGCTTTGATCATGTTCGTCATTTTAGCACTACGCCCCCAATATTCCTCCTCAAAACTTCACCGCCCTCACCCGTCTTGACGAAAACCGTGCAAAATCTCAAGTAAGTATAATGTCCCTTCTTCTCGAGGTAATGAAGAAAAAATTTACATAATTGGCGTGATAGATCGCTTCTCGTCTTAGAATCCCAGTCAATATGGTCAAAAACGTTTGTATCTGGGGTAACCATTCCAACACTCAATTTCCCGATGTTTCGCACGGATATGCTGTTCTTAATGGGCAGAAAGTCTCCGTTTCTGATGCCATCAAAGATGACGCATACTTAAAAGGTGATTATATTAAGGTGCGTGAACACGTTTTTTTGAGCAATTTGTTTTATTATATCAGCCTGACTTTTACAATTTTGTGTTATACATCAAATACTGAATAGACTGTTTCTCTTCGTGGCGCTGCTGTTATCGCTGCTCGCAAGTTGTCATCTGCCATGTCGGCTGCGAAAGCTGTTTGCGATCACATTCACGATTGGCACTTCGGTACCAAAGAGGTAATTAGTTTCCCATTCTTTCTTTGCTTGCCGCCTGTCCTTCGTAGTTCCATTGTCCCCTTTCAATTCTAACTCTTACGCATTATTAACCTATAGGGTGAATTTGTTTCAATGGCCGTTGTATCGGATGGCTCTTACAAGATTCCCTCCGGCTTGATGTTCTCCTTCCCAGTTCACATTGATTCCAAAGGCAATTACAAGATTGTCCAAGGACTGAGCATCAGTGATTTCGCCAAAGAAAAGTTGGATATCACCACTGCTGAATTGACAGAAGAAAAGGAAGAAGCTGTTAGTCATTTGACTGCTAATAAGATTTAAATAATTCGTCATATGCAGATATTTCGGGAAATAGGTTATGATTTCGAACTTAGTTAATAGTTTTGCAAGCGTGGTAAATTCTCATTAGGTTGATATTAGTTATTCCCATTAATAAACTGAACAAATGAACAATAAAACGGTTTCGTGCGCATCAATTCAGGATATCTGGCTGCTAATCTGTTCAAAGCCGGTGCAAGGGTAAACTCATCTTTAAAGCTACATGATATTACAGGATACATCGTAAAAATACATAGTACAGAAATACCACAGAAATTATCATGGAAAACGAATTCACGATAAACTAGAAATGATGGTTTTGCAGGACAATGATTGGAAAGCGAACTGAATTGCCTCGCCATATTAATTGGAGTTCCACCTGTCATCCTAGGAATGAAATCTCATAACGGACCTTCTCTAACTTCGGATAGCATGACACGTTATCCCCCTATTCCACCTGAATAAATTCATCTTTATCCACTAAATATTTCCATTTCTGAAGCTCTGTCCCGTAAGGTTTCGGCTTCAAAGCATACAATGTGTGAAGGGGTACATCCAAAACTGTCATCTCCTCGAGAGGGAGGCTATAGAAATCGGAACGGGCAGGAAAAAAAGAATGAAACGAGGTGATAGTGAAGGGCGTACAAACTGCATGTCAGTATATTGAAGAGGACAACACGGTCGCCGATATTAAAAAAATAGGAAGAAAAGACGGACCCTAAATAATAGCTCAACAAAGTTCTCATCACAACGTTGTGAGTTACAATTAAAATATCTTTAACCGTTCTCTCAGTTTCAATGATAACCGGCTTTAGTCGCTCAATTACATCCAAGTAAGACTCTCCGCCCATACCTGGATACCGATAACACAGCTTATTTGCTTGTCGGCGGACTACTTCCCCGGGAAATTGAGTTTCAATTTCTTGTGGAGTTAAATTTTCGCTTGGAACAAGTTAAGTGTCAGTACGATCTTGAAGAAATACAGTGGACCGAGTCGAACATACCAGGATCCCGCATAAATCTCGTTCAAAATTTTTGAATGTCGAATTTCGTAATCGTTAGGATCAAAGTGTTCAACGGTTTCTAGGGTCCTTCGCAGCATAGAAGTCCAAATGACTAACTTTGAATTCGAATACTCTTCCGATTCGAAGACATATAAACCGTCATATAATGAATGCGAAAGATCAAGAATAGAGTGCGAAGGTGATGATTGACTGGTTCCTGAAGATTTATTAAGCGGGAGATTAATTGTTGACAGGACGGGAGGACGAGGCGGCGTCAGCCGCTGAGAAGATGAATTTGGGTCAGAGGTAGATACATCGCTTGTTTTTGTGGGCAGTGATTCGATGCCGGCAGTGGTATTATTAGGGGATTCGTGATTGTTTGATTCGCTGTCGCCATGACCATCTTGAATATCAACTTGCTCCGTTTCTTCAGTTGGATATCGCTCTTGAAGAAAGCGAGCGAGCGCTTTGGCTAATGCAAGACATTACCACAAACATGCGATGGATTTGAAAAATAAAATAACACCACATACCATATTTCTGTCCATTTTCAGATAACGAACTATCCCCGCCAATGACCCCAGCAATATTGTGCACACTTTCACCGTGCCTTGTTAACCAAATTGTACGTTCCTATCAAACGAGACAATTGGTTGGTGGTAGAACGAAAGAAGCAGTGACAGAATTTGATACATACATTAATATGAACGTTCATCAAATAGAAAACAATCTGGGATGGCAGATAACCTTGGATATTGTATTCAACAATTTTTTTCCCCACATTGATGACCTTTATATAACCTAAAATTAGTTGTTAGAATATTTTCACTTTTAAGAAGTTTCAATGAATATAACACCACTCACTCAAATCCAATTTCTCTTCGAAATCGCCAAGAGGTTGATATGCTCTTTCGTAATTTGACATCCTAGCTTTGAAATCTGCAATAGCAGCATCTGGATTCATGTTCCTATAATCTGGTGATTGTAACTTCATTCTTATATTTTCGGCAAGAACGGTTTCGTCCGTGCAGATGGATTCAAGAAACAGAACTTTGACGTTTCGCTCTTTCTTACAGCGCTCGAGAATTTTCATTCTGTGAAGAAGGCAGGATTAAATCTTGTGACCAAAAGGATAGATCGACACGGTAGAATATAGAATACCGTCTTGCTACGGTTGTATTGGTCGCATCGTGTATTCCGCATTTTCCCCCACTATGTAACCATTCTAATAACTCTTCTAAGGTATCCATTGCCAGCCTATCTCGCAGCGATGAAGCGTCCTGAAATAGATATCAGTACATCATATCCGATTTCAAAATATCACTGAAAACAGCTGAACTGCAATGTTCAATCAAACACAGAAACACACCTTATTGTTCGGATCAAAGAAGTCACTATTATGTTCGACCACTTTGTTTTCTTTCTTCGCTTCCTCTTCCGCAGACGTTCTCCTTCGGTTTCCAACATTGAATACACGAGTGTTAAATCCAAGCCAGGACATGTATCGTTTTAACTTTTTGCATCTGATTGGGTTGTTTGCAGAGTGAGCAAGGGTTAGAATTGGCGGTCTAGGAATATCAAAGGCAACTAGGCGTTGGAACCTACATGTACGATTTTCCTAATCAAATTTGATCAGAGGATTTTCAATTGTTACAAATTCAAATAGTTCATGGAAAAAAGTGTCAGCATCGTAAGCCTCTTCCCTCATCGACGACAACTTCGTATCGATATGAACCGTTAGAA
Source organism: Paraphysoderma sedebokerense (assembly GCA_025602915.1). Taxonomy (NCBI): domain Eukaryota; kingdom Fungi; phylum Blastocladiomycota; class Physodermatomycetes; order Physodermatales; family Physodermataceae; genus Paraphysoderma; species Paraphysoderma sedebokerense. The sequence goes on from JAHLJZ010000011.1 coordinate 268,000, forward strand.
ACCTTAAAACACATACCTCTAGCAGGAAGTCCAACCTGCAGCCAAAATTTGAACAAATTCATAAAAAAGCAAAACATAACAGGGATGAAAGTCAGCATAATTGACCACATTCCTAGGTAGTTTCATTAGGTTGAACATTACCATTACTACAACCAATTTTGGGCCGATCTGATTTTTCCTAGCCAGTACATCTTTTTAAGATAATTCATTTATTGCATGCATTTGACGTTAACGTTGTGCGCATGTCGCAGATAATTCCGATTGATGATTCCGAGGTGCCGCAAATAGGCGAGTTCAACCGAAGAATGAACAGTACATTACATTGAATAACACAAAAAGTTAATATTTGATGAATAAATACAGTTTGCATCATTTATTATAACCAACTAAGGCGATAACATCAAGTGTTCAGTAACGGAAGTATGTATAATCTTACCCTTTGCGACTCTACGTTCAGCCACATAACCGGGAAAATGCAACTCCAGGGGATTCAACACCGGCGATTCCAAAGGAGTATTCGGGGATGAGCGGATAGGGAATGTCGGCATAATTCACTTAAGTTGCTCTGTAACTTTCGTAGGAAAAAAAGGTTTGTGCGACGGCTGTCAAAGTTGGGGCAAACGATGCCACCAGATAAGGGGTCATTGGAAAACGTGGCGAACCACTTAATTGAGACCATCAGAGCATTGGTAAGCATGCTATTTATGTGGATATATAATAAACAACTATACGATGTGTCTGTACATTCTGTTGATTCCTTACATCCATCATTACTGGAAATCAGTCCCCTGAGTATTATCCATCTGTTTAGAATAATAAAAATCCCAACTCATCGTCGAAAGTCATGATATTTTAGAACTCCCTAGAAAGCAGTTAAAACGGTCAGCTACCATTCAATCGAAATATCGAAAGCCCCACACTAATATGAAAAAGACTAGAAAACATACCAAACATTCACCATATACTTTTGGACGGCAACCAGGGCTTGATAGCGAACCTCATTATCTTCATGCGACATCAGCTCCATAATGCGCTGCTTGGCTCCAATTTCTTGTAGCAACCTAGCAAATATTAGATGATGGTAAAAGAATTAATATGAAGATGCCAGGAACGTTCGTTAGAGGCGCGACAAAAGGATATGTCCATACTTTTTACCGTTTGGACAATATTTCACATATTGTCCGACGTCATGTGCTGCAACTGCGAGAACGAGAGGAGTAGTAGCGGTAGATAAGATTCTCGCCAAAATTCTAGATTCACATAAATACATTATTATAAAGTCCATCAGTATTGCCCTGTGATAAAATCCTTATGATTTTGATAGAAATAGGCAAAAGGCTTATGACATACCGCAACAGTTCATAATCCTTCTCGTTCAATTTGTTTGCATTCTGCTTCCAAAATAATTCGGAAGTATGTGCTGGTGACCACTCTAGTCTTCCAGATCGTACTTCTGCTGAGTATTCTTCATAAGAACTGCGTATGAAATAGCAGCAAATTGCAGTCAAAACATGGATGAAGAAATGAAGGACAGTTGGTACAGTATTCTACAGTCGGCCCCGCGGAAATGCAATTTACCTTAATTTAACCAAGTTCTCTTTCAACTCATGTTTCAAGTATTCTAAGTCGTCAATGATTTCGTTATCTGAGAATTTCCTCTGTGATAATGTTTCAAGAAAATTTAAGACTTTGTTCCCAATCATGGAGTTTACATTGGTTTCGGGAGACTTGGATAAGAGATTCTGAGTTGTCAATCAATCAATATATGAATCGAGAAGAACGAAGATCGAGAATATAAGGGTGAATATTAGTTCGGTTCACGATGAAGAGGGAGAAGTGCGCAGATTGATTAAATGACTATGGTACGAACTCTCCAAGTCGCCAACGAAACACGGATAACTTTCTCTTTGATGGCTGCTTTAGCAGTATCTAGTGTTGGTCCGACAATATCGAATTTACTGATAGTGTCTCGATTAGTAATATGAAAGACTGAACGAGTAAAGAACGGGTGACATACCGGTTAATTTCGGCAGCTACACTCTTCACATAAGTCAGCAACCAGAAACAGTATATGATCTGGTATTGCATTTGAGGATTGGGATTTGATTTTTTGATTATCGTGATTAATGCTTGCACTCCAGCTCCATTTTTACAATTCCAAAAGGGTTCTCTCATTTCAACGGAGGCAAGAACAGATTGGAGATACTGTACAGCTAAGTCAACAACGTTGGCGTTTGAACTTGAAAGAGAGCTGACAATGTACGCAAAATAATCGTTCGCTTCCACGGTTTTTGGAAGTGGGTGAGGGAGAGAACTGCAGCAGAGAGAAAAGCAAACCGCATATTCGCAAGAATAAAGATTTGTTAGAAAGAGTCAATAAAAGCAACACATATGAATAGATAGCAACCTGAATAGGACCGTCAAAATTTTGCATGTTTTCAATTGAACAAATTCATCTTCCTTCGTGAGTAACCTGTAAAGCGACCGATATTATTGCCATAATCAAAACATCCATCGCGAATAATTACTGCTACAAACTTCAGGAAAGGCTGAAATGGCAATTCAGGGTTTGTACTGTACAGCGAGTGAAATATGTCTGCATTGTCCTCATCATCTAAACATTCGTTCCCAGGCCAATGGCAAGAAAGGGAAGCCATAATGATTGTTAGTAACCAGGGTCAGTCGTAAGTGAAAAAAGTCGCCGCAGAGCATAAAGATCCACACATATGGGTCCAACTGCACTTATTGTATTTGTGACCGCAGATCGGACACCTCAACGGCTTTATCGATAATTAGAACGTACCATTTAAGATATCATCCAGCATAACCAAAACATATTGGATTGTATCTAGCTTGGCCAATTTTTGTAGAAGAGTGATAAGAAGTAACACAATCTCGGATCCTCGCTGCGAGACGATTATGATAGATTGACAGGTAATTCGAGAGAAGAGAATTCAAATGAACGAAGATATTTCATGGTAATTAGTACAGTAAATTTAAACCCTTGCTGCCGCTAACGGTTGTATTTTCCATTTCTTCCCCAAAAACAGAAAGTTAACCGGCCCCTTGCCAAATGGTCATTTACCTGTTTCAGCAGCCCAGCTCTTCCTTCTTTGCCTGACTTTTCAAATGCAGCTACTTCATCAAGTTCTTTTTGAGAAATAAGAGACGCCCGCTGATAACTCTGTTGAGCCGAGAAAATGTCAACCGTAAAATTTCGAGGATAGCGGTAGAAGTTTTTATGACGACGTGTTTCAGTACATTCCCGATTTTGGTGCAATTTGGCAACACACACGCACATACAGAATAGAGATTATAAACATGGAGACATTATGAATTAGATTACGGCGGCATGACTGCTATCACCACGACAAACGAAGTACGTACACTCCAGGAAATCGGATTTTTGCGGATATTAGCCGTGAGTTCATCGAGGTAAGGATTTATGATCATCGTCAGCGGGGCGTCAGGAATAGCGGCATTGTTAGAGTTGTTAGCAGGGACCGAGGGGATAGCAACGCTTGGACTTGCTGGTTGCGACATTTCTATTCTTTGTTATTGGTAATACAGATGCTTTCAAGGAAAAGCGGGATGCGAGTTGCGCTGGCGGAAAGGGAACTCAATCACGTGACCATCGCTTCTTTCTGACTAGTGAATGTAACCAGGACTGAAAGCAGCTATTTTGAATGATAAAAGTAATACATCTAAAACATTGAATGTACTGGCAATGCGCCTTTTGGGGATACAAATATTTCAAATACGGAATCGAGGCATCTTCAATGCTGAAACCTTTGGCTGACATTGGACAGGTTTCATCATTTCGGCAAAAGCGCAGTTGTGTTAACTTCAAGCCGATAACGGCCACGAATCAAACCAAAGCAAGGCTGTTTCGAACATTGCATATGCTCGTATTCTGTGCGATTCCATATCCACGGCCGGTTACGCGCGAGGATACAATCAATAACTGCCTCGCCATTAACCCACTGCAGGTACGGCTGTCTCAAATGAAGGAAGTCACAATTTGAATGTAAAATTACAATTTATTTTCTTGAATAGAGGAGCAGTATATAGGTTACAAAGAAAACTTAGTTTTCCTACAAATGTCGTCAAAGAAAATCAAAAATTAATTCGCAATCAAAACTGACGGATATTAAACTGTGTAACATACGGGAATTTCGATTTCACCTTCGGCGATCTTATCAGACACATCTTTTGGACTCATGCCATCAACAGTACAACCGACAGAGAAAGCAGTACCCAAGATTTCTTTGACGGTACCGGAGAGGGTACGGGCCATAGACTTGGGTCTCATTTCGCGAGCGACTTCAATGATTTGATCGAGGGTGAGGTTACCACTGTGCTTGACTATTTTGCAAGAAGCGTTAGGTGGTCAACTTCCGTCTCATCGCAGAAGAAATATGCAAGAAAGGACGGTGATATCGTACTGTTCTTTTCCTTCTTTCTGTCACGTGGAGGTTCTTTCAAGGCTTTGATAACCAAAGATGAAGCAGAAGGGACAACCGAAACTTGTGCTTGACGGTTCTGGATGGTCAATTGAACAGTGACTCGGAGACCTTTCCATGATCCGGTAGCCTTGGCAATGTCTTCACCGACTTTCTTCGGGGACTGTTTACGGAATGAAGAATTGTTCGATTAGTGCCAATGTAATTCCACAATAATGTCACCGGGCCCTACTCCTGCTGTTTCTTTCACAATTCCGTAAATATCTGTAGATTCAACATACCAAACCAAGAGGACCGATCTTTGGAGCAAGAGCGGAACCACCAGCAATTTCACCACCAGTAACACGGAGGAAGACTGGTTGCGACAAACGTAACGATTAAAATGATATTCATTAACAGCACAGATATAATCAAAAATAAATAGTAGTACGTCAGTGCTTTGATTCAGAATAACCCTAGTGCCGCAAACATATCCTGTGCTTTATGAGGGTGCGGGCGGAACGGGGTCGTGATAAATCCATCCCCGTCAAAGTATCCATCCATCAACACAAACGAACACTTACTGATTTTAACTTCGTTGGGGTCGACCTTTGGGGGCATTGCTATATATTTGGAAGAACAAAGAAAATGGTATGTCCGTTTCCAGATGCTATTAAAAGGAGCCTTCTTTGCGTATGTAAAGCCAAATTGGGTGCGATATGTTGTTTGGAAGGAAGGCACGTGACTCGTCGGAGGGCAGAGATTTGAAACCCTCGAATGCCAAGTATTTACTGCATTTCGACATGCATCGGGTTGTTTTCAATACAACGGGACATCTTTTATGTTTGATGCATCTTTGGTAAATTTGAAGTTTACCTCCTCCGATATCCGGCCTGGCCGGCCAATTGCCCTGGAGTTTTAACCAAAGAAATAGACTTAGCAATTCAAACATATGACATTAAATATACCAAACCATAATCAAGTTGGTCGTGGCCCTTGAATGATTTCCTTATGTAACAACAATGTATATGTGCAAAGTCCTCAGATCTGATCGAAGGCCCCAACAGAGGAGGCGGCCCTGCTCGCGTTCAAAATTAATTCCTCAGTTGAATGACAGATTGCGGCCATTCCCTTTTGCATCCCTAGTCTTAAATAGTTGACACCAGATAATGCCTTGGGATCCACCCGACGATTTCGAGTTAGAAGACGAGTTTGATGACAGCCAGGAGGTATGAGTTTCCTACCATTGATTGTGGTGGGTAAACTGGGTGTTTGACGAAATCATAGACTCTCGTTCCCGCCAGAGATGGAATCATCTTCGCTATCGATTGCAATTCTTCGATGTTCGAGCCCTTGAAAGAACAGTTTAGTGATGATGTTAATGGGGACGCAGAGCTTTCCACACCCTTTCAAATGGCTATACATGCAGTGAAAGATACAATGGAATCAAAAATAATTGCGAGCGAAGATGATAAAATCGGTGTTATTTTTTTCAATACTGTATGTTTACTTGGTGTTCAAAACTATCTAGACAGAGAACGTCAGCTGACTAGGTCGCCATTGGAAGGTCAATTTCCAAAATCAACCATCGAAACCACACTACTATACATATGTCGAACTAGACACACCTTCGGCCGAGACGATCCTCAATTTGCAGCATCTCATCACAACTGATGGAGTTGATGAATTCAAAAATGAAATTGGGTGTCTAGATGTCGAAGGAAAAGAACGGGCCATTCTAGGTGATGTTGTCACGGAAGCGATGAGTGCGTTTCAGGGAAGGTGTGGATTATAACGCCTGCGTTTTGACTCATTTTATGCTATACATGCTTACTTTGCTTCTATACAACTGCGAATGTTTAATAATGATAGCAAAGCAAAGCTCGGTGTGAAACGTATCTTCTTGATCACCAATGAAGACGATCCGCATAAATCTACTCCTGAATTCCGTAACTCTTCCATTGCTCGTGCTGCTGTGAGTATTCTCCGTTAAGAATAATAGTACTCAGCGCGATTCCGTTGACACAAGCCGTTATTTTAGGATGCACGGGAGATGGAAGTGTTCTTTGAACCATTCTTCATCAACAGACCAGGGAAGGCATTCGACCCGTATACGTTCTATGTTGTAAGTCTCTACTGTGCCATTACTCAATTTTTCGTCAACCGGAATTTAATTATTGATTTGTATCAGGACTTTGTCGGTATAGAAGAAGAAAGTACTCTCCCTGACTTCTTTGCGGGTTCAACTCGGTGGAATGAATTTAGCACCCGTGTTCGTCGACGGCAAGTCAAAAAGCGGTCTTTGTTTAGAATTCCGTTCAGAATTGGAGAAATTGATATTGGTGTAAAAGGGTGACCTATTCTTTCATCTTGGTGTTTGCGCATTCCTCAATACTTAATCTTGCAATTATAGCTATAATATGTTCGCGATTCAACGTTTACCAAAGCACACTTACCTTCATTCCAGAACTAACAAGCCAGCAGTCGTCAAGACTACATATGTCTGCGAGGTACCAGCCTTTAATTCCGTCGTACTCTGGGAAAGGCATAAGCCTGACTCCTTTCACTCTGAACTCCTATTAGGATACAGGAAAGTATGTTAACGTCCACAAAGAAAGCGACGTTGAATATTTTTATTACTATGGTGGAAAACGCGTTAGTTAATTTCTGTAGATTTCAACCATCCTGTGTCGAAACTGTCTGACAATAGATATTCGTAGATCATCTTTAAAATTTCTGAGGTCAAAAAAATGCGTTCTTTTGGTGAAGGTCATATTGAATTACTGGGTTTTAAGAACATAGACGAGCTTTCAATGCATCATAACTTGACCCATTCAACATTCCTTTACCCTGATGAGACGGTATGGCTCTTCCAACCCGCCGATGTTTTTATGCGTAGCAGTTATGCTAACCCACTCCACAGCAATACAAGGGATCCAATCGCACTTTCGCCAGTCTTGTTGATAGCTTGATCAGAAAACGAAAATATGCTTTGTGTAGATTTCATCCCCGGAGAGTTGGAACTCCTCACCTGGCTGCACTCATTCCACAGGTCGGTTCATTATAATAATTCCTTTCGTTAAACTCAAAACTCACGTTCACATTTTCGTCGGATAGCTTGAAATGGAGGACGATGCAGGTCAAGTGCAACCTACAGGTTTGCATGTGATTACCTTTCCATTTGCAGACGATATGCGCCATTTCGGTGAGTTACCAGAAGACCACAAAGGTATGTAGCCCTCATCTGTTGCAGTATTTGATTGAAGAATACCTGAACACATTGTGACGAATGGAAACTTATTATTTGTCAGCCCCCGACCCACTTTCTACCCAATTCTCCGTCATCCTTCAAAAATTGCATATTCCCAATTTCTCCCTCCAAAATTACCCTAATGTAGCGCTTGAAAATCATTTCGAATATCTAGCCGCTAAGGCATTAGACCGCGAACCGGCACTGATTCCGGACAAATCCATGCCAAATTACGATGACATTGGCGCAAAAGTGGGCGAAGATATTGTTAAATTAAAAGAACTCATTCCTGAGTTCATACCACCCGAAAAGCCGCTGAAAAAGAGGAAGGCACGTTTTTCTCTCTCGTTTCTGTGAAATCAGGATAAGATTTCTGGATTGTAATTAACCGTCACAGTTGCTATTGCCTTAGGCGGCAGAAGATGAAGCGGTATCGTCGAAAAAAGTGAAAGCTAATCTGGATAGTTCAAATTCAGACTTTGAAGCCAAAATTCGAGAGCTATATAATAGTGGTCAAGTAAGCGTTTAAATCCCCGCGACGCAATCCGATTCGATTCGTCCGTGACTAATATTTAAATACTCTTGCGTTTTTTACAACTCAGCTATCAACTTTAACCGTTCCGTTACTAAAAGAAGCCCTGGGTCACTTCGAACTCAAAGTATCCGGGAAAAAGGCTGATTTGATTGCTAGACTGGAAGACCATTTCGGAGGATAGGATGCGTGACTGCCTCTTCTCAGCTTCTTCATTTCGTCTCAACCATGCACGATTCTAGGAAAAGCGAAGTGTGAATTCAGTATGATTGCCAATGTAGATAACCTAAATCAATATCAACTGTATTTTAATATGATTTTTACAACCATGTCTTCAGAACCCTTGTAAGCCGGGACACTCACGACAAAGAACTACCTTAAGACGTTTAAAAAGTCAACACTGAGATCGCTCAGGTGAGACAATCAAACCGCAATTGTACTTACAAATAATCTGATTTCTACTCTGAAGCTAAGACGTGTAGAAATCAATTGTCTGCCAATTCATCCGTGACCTGAGTACAAACGAAGATCAATCGATTTAGTATGTTGTCCAACTTACAGCATCATATCTGACAAATTATCTATGTATGCCTGAGAAGCTTAGAGACATGTTCGTGTTGTCTAGATCAATTATGCTCAAGTCGGCTTACCGGACAAGGGGAAGTGTTGTGAATACATGGAGTGAACTCAGTATACAATTGAGCTAAGTTCAAATGCCACAATACCAGTGACAATATCGTAACTCGTGAAACAGACGAGAATCGTAACAACGAACAAATCGAAATGTATTGTCACAAATGTTTCAGTTCTCATGGATCTCTAAAGTTCAGTCTTACCCACGACATCCTTCATATTATTAACACATCACTATTGAACAACGACAAAAACGAAACTAAGTGTGTTGAGACGACGAAATACATAAACTGATTCAATTTTGCTACAAATTCGCATGCAGAGTCCGGAATGAAGGATAATAAGGATTCATAATTCAACAGTAGTGGAACCTGCTACAGAAGATATAAAGCTGCAAACGCACAAATCTACTTAGTCGGCCATCTCGTCAGGACTACAAAAGTTGTTTGTCAATGCTTCTGTTTGGATAGAACAAGGATAACGTGAGATGAGCATACCGTTCAGATGGCTTCACCATTCCGGGAATCTTCAATGCCGCCTCAAAATCAGATTTTTTCTTTGCTTCAATTTCCGCTTCACGCTCGTCAAGGAACAGATCTTGTGAATCTCCGGAGAATTCCTGTTGAGAAGACATTAAGTAAAATAATTCAAAAATTAAAGAAAGATTGAAGAGAGTAGTACTTTTAATTGAATCAAGAAATCTCGGACATGCGGTTTAAACTTAGCAAAATCCGTTGTGAACTCGAACAGACCCAACACAAATACGTGAATTTGTTGACTAAGGTGCACAATAAAAGATAAATGCATTAGACAAAACTCAACTGGCAGTAACGCAGTGGTAAAAGACATACTCAGTCAGATGAGGGAATGCGTTCTTGAGTAGATTCCTGATATATTCCCGTAAATATTGCTGATTAGTGAGAGTAGCGTCGTTGACTTGCTGCGGGTTGAACAACGGGGCTTGAACTTGACCCGTTTCGACTAGTTGACACATGTTAGATAACACCATGCATTGTTGTTTGAATCCTATAATATGATGTAAAGATAAGTCCAATGCGAGGAACAATAGGGAAGACAAGGGAAACTCACCAGATTTATGATCAGAATCAGTCAACACAAAGAATACGTCCTGAAGCAGACTCAAGAAATATCCTTGATAGAATGCATTAGATACAGACGGATCTGCTCTGGTGAAGTTATTAAACAACTCTATTAGGATTCCGAGGGATATTTCGGCGATATCTCGCATGGTATGTTTGATACCCCAAACAACAGAGTCGACGAATAGTTTGAATTGATTGGCATCGAGCCGAAGAAGAGCTAATCAAGAATATGATATTGTTAACGTAAATTATCTATGTAACTGTACCAGAAGAAAAACAAAATACGAGAATGCAAATGACATACATGGAAAACAATGCTGATTAATATTTCGAACCAATTTAAAAAATCCAGAACGGTGTTCCGGAAATTCAATGAATTCTTTGTTGATCATATTCAGAGTGCAACCAAACACAGCATCTAGAATAGGTGAAATCTTATCGTCCAAAGACATCTGCGAAAAGAGGAATAAAGTGAGCTTGTGCGCCAACATAGCAGTTAAACAAAGCTTGACATACTCCTAACTTCTCTACAATAGTCGCCATACAATGTAATACTTCTGCATCTCTCGCCTGTTCGACATTTCGCTGATAGTCGCCCAATACGGCATCCAGTAATGGCGGAATCATGCTATCGTTAATGGTAGATAACTGGGATTCTTCGGCTTTAGTTATGAAACATTCGACCAATTTCAAGACCTCTTTCTTAATTGATCGGAGAGCTTTGACGCGAGGTGTATATGGAGCAATTTTGGCTTTTTTTAAGCAAAGTGAGCTGTTTACGATCAATAAGGTTACAATGAAATTAGAATAACATACGATCTTGAGCAATAGCCGTTGATATTATCTCACTGACAGCTTTATACATTGACAACATATCCATGTAAATACGACTCAGCTGTTTGTAGAAACCTGGACCAATAGATGTGGCGGCAGCCGTGTTGGTTTTGAGAATATTACTGAGAGCCTTCAGATTTTCATAATCATTGAGTACATCATACGACTGAGCCGCTTGAGCCATAATAGCGTCCCACTGAATCATGGAATTACAGCGTTATGAACATGAGAATGATAGATGGCAAAACAATAGGTGATTTACCTGATGGTTAGGACCTTCCATCAATTTGAGCACTAGTCGCTCCTGCGCAGGTTTCATTGGTTGCGCAGCAATCATGTAACCAACGGCTTCATAGAAAGTGTGAATTTGTTGTTCGTGCAGCATGTTTGTGATTTGATGAATGTCGGCAAGAATTTCTTCGATGAAGGGCATGACCTCTCCAGTCTGTTGTACAACGAAATGACGGCGGCACTTTTGAGAAATTTTGATGAATGTATCGCAAGCCATGTCTTGGACACCTATAGAAAAGAAAGATGAGTCTGGCGATAAGCGACATTATATGAATTTAGCAAAGGCAACAAACCTTCGTGGGTTTCGTGCATGAATTCAAACAGCTTGTTAACAACCGTTTTCAGGAACTTCCAATGCGCTTTCAAAAACCGGGGGTATTGGCCGACAATGTACATAATGTTACTAGCGACAACTGCCTTGTTATCTTTGCCGCGTTTCATTTCACATAATCCTAAGAGTTCTTTGATGACGGTGACTAAAAATCGTTTCTCTACATCTTCCGAAAGCGCTCCAGAAATTGAACCGATAGCCCAGCAAAGTTGATTCAAATTTTGCCAAGACCATTCCGATCCGTCCACCTGAATGACGCCATTAGTGTTTAATGTATATTTGAAGTCTTTCAGAAAAACCTACCTGTCGGGCAAGCTTTTCCGACATAATGTTTTCTGTATCTTCATGATCCAAATGAGTAAGATACACCAACACTTCACGAATACTTTTGTACAGGGCGATCGTATCGCTTTCTTTCACAAACTCGCGCACTACAACACCTTCCTCGTTTTCGACAATTAAAACCTAATTTGCAATATTAGGAATACTCTTACATGATTAAATGACGTGGATATTATACCTCTTCCGGTCTGACCATATTTTCGATCATGACGTATCGACAACGATGAAGAACTTCGGTGTATATATTTTTGCGTAGATTGAGTCCTTGCACTCCGTTGCCGGCGAATAATGGCATCTCCATTGCCGGTAGATGCTGCGTCTCTTCATAAAGGTCTGCGACTAGTTTGGCCCAGTATTCTAAACAAACTTTGAAAACTTCACGTTCTTTGACTCGGGATATTTCAATTAGATATTGGTGACCCGTGAGAAGGAATTCACGAAGTTCTGTTGCCTCAACAAGCTGTAATGATAACATTAATCACTATATCTCGTCAAATTTCAAAAAAGGGATGCTAACCCTGATATGACAAGTGAAAAAGGAAGTCAGGAACAAAGCCAAGTTCTGCACTAGCTCTTGATCTTGATCACTTCCGTTTTCGTAACCTTCGGGAATGTCTATTATCCAAGTTAGTGACCGATTGACGAACAAGATCCAGCATAAACAAAGCGATCATACTTGTGCCGGGAGGAATTAAATTCGGCAATGCCTTGATAGTTTGTGAGAAAAGCGTGACAAATTTTTCTTGATACTCGCTGACGTCATTCAGTGCAGCGATTTCAGTCAAACATTGAAGGGTTATGTTGCGAAATTGCGGAGTTTCGAGGAACTACATCGAGAGAATTCTATCAGTCCGCTATCTTGAAGGAAGAAGGTGAGTCAATCGGTACTAACTCGACTACAAAGCATTTCAATCAAAGTTGTCTGGAAAATATATCCCAAAGGGATCCAATTCAAGAATTTTAACAGAGTTTCTAAGGTTGCTTTGATTAAACTGGGTTTCGTAGCTTTTTCTAACACTTCGTAACATAGATTGAAGATTTCCGAAAATTCGCCACACATCTGATTCTTTAAGTTCCGGGTTTTGACTTGGGTCATCTGTTCAGCACTATAATCGAAAATCTCTTCGGACAACAATTTCAATATGACCATGTTGTTTTCGCACAGCGACAGACTGGTTCGAGAAGATGCAACAATCTCTGGGATAAATGTAGGCCAGTTGTGGGGCCATTCTTGTTTCAAAATCTACAAAGATATTAGTGGATGATGTCCATGGCTAGAAACTATTCAAACGCATGCGCACCTGGACAAGGACGAGATTGAGTTTGTTCAGGTACTGCTTCTCCCGTGTTAAAGCAGCGTCGTCACTTGAATTCTTGATTACGACTGACACAATGTAATTCTTGATGCCATTTCGCTGCTCTGCCGGCAGAATTTTCCAACGTGTCTGAATCAGCTTCTCAAGAATTTGTAAAGCAATATACTGCGAATTACAGAATGTTAAATATTGAACGACATTCATAATTAGACCAAGGCTGACAAACCTTGGCATATGGAAGGGATGACTGTTCGAGAATTGCATCAACACGTTGCCAAGAGTCGGGATGCTCCTGAAACTGTGTTAGTGTTTGGGAAGCCATTTGCTGTTCGGCCCCCATACCAGTGTAGAATGTGGTGACCACTTTATCGAACAGCTGAATATTAAGGTCGGTGGAAAAATCGAGAATAGTTTCCATGGTCGCACGATCTACAATCGTTTAAAACAAGAGAACAAAAACAAACATTAGAAGGGGTTTTATAATGTTAGATAATTCACCAGTCGTACAGATTTTTAAAAAGAATGAATGGGAATGGAACGTTAAAATCTAAAGGTGTCGCAACAACTGCCGTCGTCTAATGGTTTAAACTGTGATTCTGATGCGTTCTGAAAGCGGTGTTGAATTCAACAGACAACGGGGAATGCGCAAAAAAAGACGCAACAACTGCGACGGCCCCAAAGTATAACGATTATGATACCGCTGTTGGATATAAGAAGCGAAAAGGATCGGAAACAAGATACCCCAGGGTCCGAGTGTTTACAAGTAGGGTAGGGTGTCTTGTTTACAAATCGCGCTGCGGATAAAAGTTGACGGATAGCATACCTCAAAAGAAAAGATGACGATGCGTATATCAGATCCTCCCGAAGAAGAGCGAAGGTTATATCTAGATGAGAAGAAGGGAGAAAGGAGTGGGCGGAATGATGTCGTCTTGGAGAGAGAATGAGTTTGGCCTTTCTTTTGCTTTGTGGTTGCTCTGGCTTGGATGGAACGTGTCACGTGACTGCTCCTCTTATTCTGTATTAATTATCAGAAGGACTATATGAATACTCATTAAACATGCTACAGGATATGAGGCTCTAGTGATAAAGATTATGGTAACAAGTTTATGGTACTGCCGCCGCCGGCCTTTAGGGCGATTGGAAATACCCAATCTGAAGTCAAATAGCATCCAACTTAATGTCTTAGCCCAGGGGCAAATATGCACATAGCGTTTGTATAGAAAAAAGTTGATTTTCAAGTTTATTTCTGCTTCATAGTTGCAAAACATTTCTCTTCTATGGTTCTCACCGACCCTGCAATCTCTGGTGCCCGCCAATCATTCCTTCAAGTTATCTTGGCGCCAGTCCATGCAAGATCAACGGCTTGTCCATTGATTAAGGATCAAGATATTTCTCCCCTTCTGGACCCATTAGATTACAAACACATATTACAACCGATACTGATAGGTAGATTCCGCTGGTTTTGTCAGGGATACTGCTTTCTGCTCTGACTACAGCCTTATGTTTCGATTGGATTTGATTTGACTTCCGTCATGCTTACTTCTGCAAGCTCTTGCAATTGGCCTATCTTACCGCATACATTGCATCGAATTGTAGTTGACAGAGTACACTGATTTTTGTAATGGCCTGCCTTACCACACCGATAACAACCTCCTTGAGCACCATTACTACAATGATGACGACTGACAGAATTACCAATACTATGACCACCAGGACGATCGTTTCTACCGCCATTTATGCGAGTTTTCTGGAAACGTAACTCTGGTTTAATTTTGGAAACAGCATAGAAACCAAGTCTTTGATCAGCGGCTTCGTACCAAAGCAACATGTGTTTGATGTCGTCGTATGACTGTGTGGTAGGGGATTTCATTATGGCCTGCATGTAGACGTGTTGGAAGTGATGACCGAGTGAGTCCCAGAGAATGACAATTTTCTCTTCGTCGTCAATTGCACCACGAGCCGACTCGATGATTTCAAGACAATCGTCGATTCTGTCGAAATGGTCAATTAGAGGTGTTCCCAGCTCTTACATTATATTATGTAATTTCCTGTAGGTATGGAGGCATAGGTCTCTGTTCGAGGGTCTGTATAACTTTTGTATCTTCTGCAGGGCTTTCCGGGGTTCGGTGGTGTTCTTGGCCTTTTCCCAAATGTTGGATTCGACATTATCCATCAAGTACTCCATAATGCGGAGCTTTTTGATGGTTATATCCACCGAGTCGCCGTTTCCACCAGCTGAAGCGTCGCCAGAAGCGTCCTTTTCGTTCGACTGACTTTGATTTTGAATATCCGACGAGTTTAAGTGATTGGGGTTGATGTCCAACTCAACTAACCATGAAAGTTCTTTTTCTCGGAGAAGACCGATGAATTCATCGTACCACTTGATATAATTCTCTTGACCTCTGAGGATATCGATCATGGCTTGCGAATCATAGATTTGTGTCGACATGTTGAATTGAATGCAGAACTGACTTTATGGGTATAAATAAGTTGCCCTATATAGTACAACTATAAGTGCAAATTTCCATCAGCTTCCATTCCCATTACATTCTATGATATATCGTGTAACCGTAGATCTTCACACTGTGTCACTGTCTTCACCAAGTTCACTCCAATACATTCGGACCGTATTCCAACAAACACATGACTGACTTCATGGGTAAAAATAAATGACGTTCTATCTATATGAGTTATATATATATGCTAGAGAGCAGGGAATGGCGCCATGTCCAGCGGTTTCCATTCTCCAATTCCGTCCTTGTTCACCGCGCTCACCCTTTTAGTTCCCTTTCCCGCGGCCTGTCCTGCGCTTAACATAGTCATATTAATCACTCTCTCAATCTGAAGAGCCAATGCTGCAGGTCGACGAAGAGCAATTCGATTGGAATTCGCTGGCCTCGCCAGTCGATGGTATGTACTCTATATCTCATATTTCCCAACACTAGAGAAACTCAGTCACTGACAATCAGTTGCCTACGTTGTGCAGACTTATCTGATAAGCGGGAAGTCGGGGACGAAGGTTTCTGGACAGTATCGACATGTAAGCAAGATCACGGGATTGAGATGTTAAGAGACGATAATCTAAACACATATTGGGAAAGTGACTATCACTTTCCACCCCATTCGGTAACTTTCAATCCTCTTCATCACTATTTTATTATTTTGGAATCAAAACTGACCTCATCTTATTGGTGAACACTTAGATAACGATCGAGTTTCCCAGGAGAATGACTTTCAAGGTCGGTAAGGAAAATGAAATTTGGAGATGGCCAAATAGTCTAGTATATCTCAATCGGGTTCCACTGAATACTAACTATCACTTGATTTCGTTCTCGTGCACAGCAACTATCATTCTACGTACAATACCCTCCAGACGACACTTATACTCCATATAAAGTATCTTTTCGTTTCGGAAACAGTATTCACGATTTGACAGTGAGTTAATCCGTCGAAATAAACTTTCTCTCTGTTTGGTTCTTCTGACCTCTCGTGTTCATACCAGGAATTCCGTTTAGGCGAGTACAACGAACCAAAGGGATGGCAACATGTCCCACTCTATCACACTCCCAACCAATATCTAAAAGCGAGAGTACTTCAAATGCTCATACTTGAAAATTATCAAAATGGAAAAAATTCTCATATAAGACAGATTAAAATATTTTCCCCGCGAGAGTAAGTTACTCGATCTTGTTTTGTTTCCTTGTCCCTACTTTGTCCGTTGAACTTTTTGAACCCCTGAATATTGAAGAAATACCATTTTGTTGATTAGTTCATCCGTCATGCAACAGACGACCCGAACAGTATCATCTTTAGCTTTCTTTGACCATCCGGAATTGAGGTAATACGGATCCTAAGACATCTTTTCCATTGGCTGTCACTCTTTGAATGGAAACAGAATAGTTAGAATTCTCCCTAATATTCTCATTGTATAAAGATGTAATAATAAGTTACCTTGTGTATATCCGACCGAACTTGGGTCGCCATCCTTTTCATCTCGCGTCCAACAGAACTCATCCGGTCATAACTTAACTTTGTCAAAATGAACACATTGTGCAAGAGTTCTTCTAGGTGTCTATACGCTGCCAATTCATTAAATTGGTTCCGACGTACAAAGAACATATCCTCCCTTCAAACGGCCTCAAACATCAAGTCGTATTCGAAGCGTCAATTCTCGTCGCAGACGGGGCCTCGACCACCCCGAATACCCAAACAACCAATTATTTGGGCATCATTTTGCATTTTGAGTGTCGCAGCAGGAATAGGCAGCGAATTATGGTGGTTTATGAAGGACGACGTCGGAAAGAATAAAGTGTTGACTGAGGGGATTGATCCTGTTGCTCTGCACGCCATCACCAAGAAGGCCGACGAATCGGGATATAAGGTTTGTAGTTTCTTGTTCGGAGTCTGGATTTTTACGGCTATATATTGATAGACTACATGCTCAATTATTATCAAATCTGTTTTCAACATTTGTACTTGATTATGTGTTATCAAAGTTTCCGAAACTACCGAATGATATAGTGCACGAGAGACTATCAAAACTTCGATCATTGAAGTCTCCGAATGAGTTGTTCGATTTCTTTGCGTCTATTACAAAATCCGTCCATTCGCCTACTCAATCAGGAGCTTCACAAGAAAAATTCATGACACCTTATGATCTTCTCCGCGCCCTGACGTTGGATTTTTCAGCGAAACCCGACAGCCCCACTGTCAACTTGTCAGGTCAAAAAGAGAAATTTGTAAACGAAATCAACGAATTGTTAGAGTTGGTCGATATAAATTATGATGGGTTGATTAGCAGAGAAGAGTTTTTGTTTATGTTGCAGCTGCTGGAGAGTAAGTTGCTTCATTCATGTTCATCTTGATCTTACAAGAAGACGATATTTAAATCACTATTGCGTGATTTCAAATAGCCCCGTTGCCGAAATTCAAAATTGCATTTCGTATGTTTGATTTGGATGGTAATGGTATGCTCGATATAGACGAATTTAAAAAAGGTACCTATTAGTTTACATTCCAATCGAGCCGGTGCGTTCTTATGAGTTACTCATTTTCGTACAGTTTTGAATTCACAGGGAGTTTTGCACCAACTACATCATCCAAGTCAGCCGGCTACATCGACAATATCGAAAAGTGTGCGCGTTCCTGATGTATGGAAACGAAAAGGTCTTTTATCTTCTTGGTTTGGACGAGACGGTTCCAAGAAGTTAAGTTTTGAAGAATTCGCTCAATTCTTGAGCGAACTACAACATACAGTTTTGAGAATTCAGGTAATATATAAAGATGTTGTTTCTTTGTTTCCCTGTAGTATAATCGAGAACCGTTAACAGTACGACTGAACTTGAACTTTACATAACATCTGCCTAGTTTGATACCTACGATCGAACAAAAGAAGGTGAAATGTCACCGCACGATTTTGCATTCATCATATTTAGCGTAAGTCTATCCAACAAATTTTTCTCCCCCTCCATTCCAAACTTCTCAACCCTTAATCCATCCTTCACCTCCCTCCCCTCCCTTCCGTCCCTTCCACTCCACTTCACCACCGACCAACAGCACGGATACTTTACCCCCCTTCACGAAGAATTCACATCACGATACCTTACCCTTCCTTCCTACGAATCCGGCATCCGATACACTGATTTTGTCGAGTTTGATAAATTTTCTAAAAATCTCGAAGAATTAGCGGTAGCAATACGATTGTTTACCTCGACCGGCAAAAAAATGAATTTCCCAAATTTTTATAAAATCTGTAACAGAATTCACTCGTCACAAGAACCGTTAAATCAAACCGTTATAGACGTTATTTTCAGGGTATTCGATAAAAATGGTAAAAACTTCCCTAATTTTCTCTTCTTTTTCTATCTTACACTTAAAACAATTACTCACAAATACTTATTACTTTGATTTCAATTTTTCTTCGTATTCAAAAGGAGACGGATACCTGGATTACAAAGATTTAGTACAAGCCATCACCGCCAAAGCATCTAAAGGTCGTTCTTCATCCATGTATGTACTCGACGAACATTTCCGGGGTGCAGAAACTGAGTCTTCAAAATTGAGTACCTTTTTTAAATGTATAAAAGGGGATGATGTCGATGATACTGAGTAACGAGAGTTGAAAAAGAATGATGCAGAGAAAACGGATAACCAGATGGTGGAATGGTTCATGGGTTTGGGGGAATAAGTCAACTGAGTGTGGGTTTTATATGTACAAAGATATCAATTAAAATAAACTATCTACAGTAAGAATCTAAATTTATAATCCGATTCCAATTGCTAAACTTAGCAAAATGATCACTCCCTCTACCGTTTCCCTCACCCCGCATAAAACGAACAACCCCCCGACAACATCTCAAACAACACATCTTTTTCCTTCCCACCTCCTTTTTTCCCTCCTTTTATTCCTTTTCCTCCGTCTATTCGACTTTCATCTTTGACCATCCTACTTTTTAAATACCCTCCACTTTTCATTTTCCCGCCCCCACGACCACGACCGTGACTACCCTTCTGTTTCTTTGTCGTCTGCGAAACTTCTTTATCGTTCAATCCAAACGTATCCGAATTTGTAACAGTATCATTTAAATCAGGGTACCACACAACTACATCGATACAATGATCCAAATTTTTTGTAATAAACTGATACAGTAATACAAGTTCCGTGTATTTTGACTTTATTACCCCTGAAATATTGGACTGTGATGAAACTGATTGTGGTGAATTTGATGACTGTAGTTGAGACGATACCAAAATTTTAGAGATAGATGTCCCGCCTTTCAAGAGATGAAGGTAAACGTAGAATGAGAATCCGTTGAAATAGTTGTACGAGGTGACGGTGAAGGTGGTGTGTAATGATTGAATTTGGGAATAAATGTCTTGTGTGCTTTGGTTTTGGTTTTGGAGGTTGGGTTGAGTTGGGGAGTGTGAAGATGGATTGTTGTGGTGGATGAAAGAAGACGTAGTAGACGAAGGAGAATAAGGAGGAGGAGAATAAGGAGGAGGAGAAGGAGGAGGTGGTGGGTAAACGACGGATAACACCTGCGCCCACATTTCCAACGACTTCAAAATATTTTGGAACTGCGCGACATGATGGATCGATCGTTTAGTCATAGTCGGTGAAACAGAATGCAACGGGTGGGGATCGTTATTAGGGGTGGACTGTACCGGAGAGAGATACGATAATATGAATGCTAATATTTCGGTGTTTGTGAGGTTTTGGGATTGTTTGGATGTCTGGATGATAAAGTATCGAAGGGCGGCGATGAGAGGGAGATGTACGATACGATGAGATGGGGTGGTGGGTTGGGGTAAAGGTGAATTGGAGGGTGCATGGAGGTATGATTGTAACATTACGACCGGGGTGTCAGTGATTGAAAGGTAGGATTGGATAAATGGAATATTGAGTATAGATGTCGATGAAGTAAGAGTATCGCTGGGCGGAGAATTAGAAGAAAATGAATCCAAAAATTTTCGTATAGTCACTGTTGAAAGTAACGACACAACTCGAGGTCCGAGGTTAAATCGATTCCTCATATGTTCTTCTACAATTGTTTCCTCCTCTTCACCAATATCTAAATCCATACGGTCCACCTCACCCGAGACGACACTCCGTTCATCGGACGGTAACCTCAAATACTCCAAAACAGAATAAACATAAACCCTTATAGAATCACTCATCACCCAAGAGCTTTCTAAATCTGTGTCTTCTAAAAACGGGGTACACCAAAACTGACGATAAAACAATACATCCAATAATTTCGAAGAAAATTTGTTTTCACGGACGGCATTTTGGAGGGTAAGATTTAACTCGGAGGTAATCTGACAGACGTTAGAGACGAGAGAATACTGAGAAATACTTTGTAACAGTAACGACTTGATTGTTTGTTTTCGATTTAAATGATGATCAAGGGTGGTTCCATCCGAGGACCCCGAATTCTTGAGTTTCGATTTTTTAGATTTAGTTTTTGATTTCCGATTCTTGGTTTTAGAGTCTGTAAATACAGAATCTACCACTCTATCCACAGTTTCTTCAATCTCAAGCGCCTTAAACTGCTGCATAAATTCCGACAAAGTTCTAATTTTACTCGAAAACGATAACGAAGTGACAGACACATGGTAACGTCTGTAAATAGAATGACTCATGATATCTTCAGACATATAATCGTTTCCGAGTAGTGACGCTAGAAGAGGCATAAACTGAGATGACACGTTTAAATGCGAAGAGAGCGCCGAAGGAAAGTATATCATGGCAGTGACTCGCGGGGTGTAGGGCTGTGATTGTTGTGAGTGAGTGGGAAGGGTTGGAGTTTTGGTGAGCGGGTCGAGTTGAATGAGATCGAAATTTTCGATTTGTATAGAGTCAAGGGGAATATAACCACTCTCGACATTGAAAATAAGGTAATCCGTGTCTTTGGAAATCATAATCGCATTAATATCTCTAGCTAGCCGTCCGACTTCTGAATCTGCTTCCCCTGTACAAACTTGATTCACGAAATACATAAAATTCACAATTAATAAACAGTCGACATTGAATGAACAAAACCAAATCAAAAAAAGAAAATACTAACTTTGTACGGGTACACCCAAAGATTTCAATACGTCGATTGTACATTGAAAAGTAAGCGGTGGAAGAATCGACAACGAAGAATAAGATGACTTGATATTTTTTGATTTGAATGATCCCTCGGAAAATATCCTAGATTGGTGGACATTACTCGTCAACGATCGAACCGTGGACGTGCTTCGAGATATTTTATTGTTGTCCCGTTGATACCGAACTTGGGATTTCGCGGGCGGCAATGAGCCTAGGGTTACCAATTAAAATCAGAAATCCAAAAATCCAAAATCCATAATCATCAATACAACAAAATCGACAAATTTTCATTGATGAATTTAGATTTAAATGTACATTACCATCAAACAAAACACCTTTAATTTCTAGTCCCGATGCTTGTAAGATTCGAATATACTTTTCTAGTACCCCCGCATAACAATTATATTCGCCTGAAAATCCCAAAATTTTATCTTTAAAATCAATAAACCCATTCAAACCCAAAACTAAATTTAATCATTATTGCACCGACCTCCAAAAACCCATTCCAAATTCGACAGATAAATATGATGCATCAACGCATTTCCATCGATCACGGCGCCGTGTTTCTCGTGAGATGGAGAGAATATAATAGATTTGCCCAAAGAAGGGTGGGAATTGACATAGGATAGTAGCCCCGAAACACCCATATCTGGTACATCCTCCAATGCAGGTTGTCAACTAGTTTACCAGTGATTCGGGGAATGGTTTACTTGATCACGCGGATGTAGGCAAGGCACGTGTGCGTTGATAATGGAGGAATTTGAGTAAGATTGGCATCGTTGACAGAGGAAATGAAAGTTCTATTCTCTCTAATTTGCATTGCCAATACTCTGCTAGTGATGAATTCAGCCCTTCAATGACGGTTTTTTTTATATCCAACTCTTGAAAATTGTTGCTGTACTTTATTGTTACGTGTCCGCTAAACTATGTAATATGCACTTGGTACAGGGTATAAATATTCTTTTTCAAAGGAATCTTTTGGATTCCACGATAAACAATAAAAACAATAAGTATTGAATATGGCACATAGCTCATTTACGTTCGATCAGAACGCAACGAGCCAAGTATAAAAAAGAATAGAAACAATGCTCCTCCCGGTCTTGGATGACGGTTTCCTCTTTCCGACCATTGACAAATTTCAACTCAAGAATCATACAAAATCGCCATAGCCTATTACCTCGGCAACTCGATCGATCCTTTTTTCCCTACCAATCTCAGATACTCTTTTCTGACGTCCATATTCATGGTCTTGTATTTCACCAAAGCCACCAAAGCGATCGAGTAACCAAATATTTGGGTGGCGCTAGTTCTGGAATGGAATACGATCATGGAAAAGCAGATCAACAAAATGTCTTTTAGGACTCCGGACAAGGTCAACACCAAACTACTAGTGCAACCAATCAGGAAGACGACAGCGACGTTTAACCCGAATGCAATGCTCGCGTTGGAAAGCAGGACAAAGAGACCGAGATCTGCTATATCAGCGGAGGAGATTGTGGGATATTCGTAGAGGAGAAAAGCGATAGAGTTGAAGAAGGCACAAACGGGGGCAAAGTAGTAGAGTGATGATAAGGGGTCCATTTTCTCGGTCATTAGTTTTTGAACAAGAACTAGACGAGCGGACTCGAAGAGGAGGCCGGTAACTTGATATATGAACCCTAATGTGAAAATTTATAAATGTGAGGGGATAGAAAAAGAAACTTCTTTAAAAGGTCAAGCTCTCCCTTACCAGTCAATCGAAATTCAAGCTCTCCGTATGAAGCGATAGCTACGCCGACAACGACTATTAGGACATTTAGGAAGAGTCGGAGATTTGGTTCCTTCAAGCCAGACATGAACGATAGAACCAAGACAACGATTGGTGTTGCGGCTTTTAACATTTGAATGAATGCAACTGTTAAACGTTATTTTGTTTATGAGGCAAGCAGAGATTAGCTATCAGGTCAGGAATGAAATCGGGGTTCTAAAGTGTGTTTTGAAGGCGTACCGGATAGATGCAAATAAGCTTTATTGTTGAAAATCAAGGATCCCGAAAAGAAGATGCCAATTGGGACGACTGTTCTGGTATATTTGTCCCAGGTCATTGTTGACTTTTTGGCGGCAGGGAGCATATTGGTATGACGTTTCATGATCTGAGTTAATATGGTTGCAAAGACGAGATGCCATGTCGTGAGAAAGATAGGATAGTGAAAGCTGTAATATAATGGGAGGAGGTAAGAGGAGAATGGCAATTAGAGTGTGGAGATAATAGGAAGTGTTGTCAAGTGGTGAGTAGGGTTGATTTGGAGAGCACGGAGGGGCGGTTCTTTGTCGTGTTTACGACGTGAATGAAAGTGCAAGAGGACGTACTTTTTAGAGGAGAGGATCCTGGGGATTAGAGGGTGGGTTAGAGAGAGAGCTGTGTGAGGAAAGAGAATGAGGGTGTTACCATTTGTTGTAGAGGATGACGGAGGAGGAGAAAGCGATCCAGACTGCGATGTAGATGGCGGGGTGTATCTTTTTGGGAGCCGCCATGACAGCAGAGTGTAGCTAGCGTGTGGTTAGAGAGTGTAGCTAGAGTGGAGTGTAGAGTGGAGTGGAGTGTAGAGTGGAGTGGAGTGTGGAGCGAGTACTGCAGAGAGGACTGTGTATCTACTCTGTCACTCTGCTGGTGAGCACAGTGTATGCGTCTATGCGAGGGAACAAGTGGTCAATGGACGCTGTTGAAAGTGCACTGCCGGTGAACTGGCTAGTAACCTGTGAACCGGTGAACGGATACCCAGTGAACTGCTCATGCTGTTCACCCGTTCACACCCCGTTCACTCCCACTGCGTCTCAAGTCACTTCACTCTTGTTCCTCGCTCCATCATTCCAATTTCCATGTATCAGTATGACTTACGAGTATGACTGGATGACGCCCACTCAGTCCACTGTGTTCACTCTGCTATGTAATAAACAACAGTTACTTATATCTTCGCCTCTAACACCCACAAGTGAAAACCTCCCCTCGTTTGCACATGCAACATCCATCATCATGCAAAACTTTTCAGGCGCTTCATTCTTAGCGCGCTAGTGAGTTGTTAGTGATCATCCATCCACAATTGTATTTGTGACTGCGAGTCAAAGCTGTCTGTCGATATTATATTGGATTATTATTATCATAACAATACTCGATACCCATTCAAGGTCATCCATCCACTATGAGAACTATGCTTTTGTTAATCAACATATATTGGAATTAACAACCCACATTCCCCGCCAATAATGTAATCACTATCAGACTTCCTAGTTCTTGTCCTCTCGAGTCTCCAAGCCGCTTTGCTCGACCGTTCTGCCAAGACTCTTCATTTGACTATTAGGCTATTTACGTGTTACTTAATAAAGTTAACTCTTGAGATCGGTGAAATCCGGGAAAATGTATGATTCATTCTCATGACATAGCATTTCAAAATCAGGATATATCTGATAAATATTGAGTTAGACAGCTCTTATATGTTTGTCGTATATAACGATAGTGCAATGATAACTGTTAGGGCGAAACCAAAGATCTGGCTCGGGTCGCAGGACTCGCAGCTCATCCGGCCGTAAATTGCCTGAACGCTCGCAACTTTTAATTTGTCTTGCACTTCCAAATTTACAATACATAATCTATAAGCATAATGAGCCTTCCTATTTTGTCAACTCCTCTGTCATGAAGTCCTTTTGTCTGTCCTTAAAATGAAGCTGCCCACGATCACCCCTTATTTATTACTCGGCGGCTGTGTGCTCCTCTCCCACGCATTAGCTGGCAATCCGGATGCCAATGGAGCAAAGGTATATATACACTCGATTTAGTATTCTCAGTCCAAATGAATAGATCGATAACTCGGTAAACTTTTGATTTTTCTTCCAGCTTGCCACCAATAACCCCGATCAGGAGCAACTTTTAGAGCGAGGGTTTCAGTTTCTACGAGTGCTCAAAAGAAAGAATCTCCTCGTCGATGCACTCATCTTTGAGCAGTCACAATTGAATTCAAAATACTCTACTGCCATAACTGACTCTAACGATGACACCAGTACATCAAACGACAAATCAAAACACACATTACCAGGCCCATTAGATGCTGAAAACCGAAGAACTACATCCGATGCCGAAGCCTCAGGTCAGACCCTGTCGAATTCACCCATACCCCATGGCAATGTTACAAATCTACCGACAGATGACTTCACTGCACAAGAAATAGATGCAATAAAAGAACGGCTAGAACATATCTCTATTGAGCTCGATCTCATTCGTAGTCTTGATTCGATATTGAAAAGCTCGTTTTCAATTATCCGAAATAAGCTCGATGATCAAGGAACTTTGGTGCAAGACACGGATAATACTTTACGTAGTATTGGAGATTTAAAAGTCATCCTGGCTAAACAGAGTGACTTTGAACAACGTATGGGGAAAAAGTATCCAAAGCTGAAAGACACTTCGACTTCAACAGACAATGTCAATAACCAAAAAGAGACAGAACACGAAGGCAATATCGCTGAAGAAATGGTGAAGGAGATGTTGAATAAAGTTAAAGGAACAGCTGACAGTAAGTTTGGGTTTTTCCTCTTTGACTTGTTGCAAGTGCACTCGGTTAACCCGGAATTGGCAATTCTTTCCATCACGCTTATAGAACTTGAAAATAACCTCAAAAAAGATTCATTCGTGGAAAAACTACAAACCGGATCTGAGATTGAAACAGTGGTAAAAGTATCAAAACAACCTACACAACAGTCCTCGGATTCGTTGTCCACACCCAACGACTCTGAATCATCACAATCCTCGACTACAGTCACCAAGGAAGATATCGCAGTAACTTTGATAGATAGCAAAAACAACGAGTATGTTTTACGAAAGACGAATGATCCTATTAGCACTTTTGAGGATACAGAATTTCTGAATGATTTAATATTACTACTCATCGGATCTTTTGTCTTTGGGTGAGTATCGCCGACTGGAACGAACCGAATAGCATCTGTTTCTTTTTGATTGACCAAACATTCCTCTTGTAGCTATTCCGTCAACATATTTAAAATTCCGCCTTTCTTTGGGTACACATTGGCTGGGACACTGTTAGGACCGAGTTGTTTCGACGTTGTCAAAAATGTGATTCAAGTCGAAACAACAGCCCAATTGGGTTTAGTTCTCATCATGTTTGTTCTTGGTTTGGAATTTTCGCTCGACAAACTCAAAAAAGTATGGAAGTAAGTACATCATTCATTCAACGGTCTTCTGTGGTTATGTCTAATTCAAATTTAATCGTACAGGATATCATTCGCGAGTACCATTTCACTGCTGGCAGTGACCATCTTCATATTCCTCATAATGGGTTTGATCATTCACAATGGTGTCCGCGAAACAATTATCGTCGCTTGCGCAGTTTCATTAAGTTCTACCGCTATGGCTATCAAATCGATGAAAAAGTACGAAGAAGATTCCCCCAGCGGGAGATTAGTGATTGGGATATTGGTGATGCAAGATATACTTTTAAGTATATTACTAGTATGTAGCGCAACTAACATTCACACTAGAATCGGAGTAACTAACAATCCATCTTGAATTTACCAGGCAATGCTGCCCGTCATGAACGGCAATGGGATTCAGATTTTTTGGAAAACAATACACATCACCGGTTTCTTTCTCGCATACACTGTCATTTCCCTCCTCCTCTACCGATTCGTCATTCAAAGTCTCTACAAACACCTCAAACGCTCAGGCAACCAAGAACTTCTCCTTCTCGGCTCACTATCTATCTGTCTCATCATGCTCCACTTGAGCGAATACTTTGAGTTATCAATGGAAGTAGGTTGTTTCATGAGTGGCGTCATGATTTCCAATATCAGTTCCAAAAAAGAAACTTGTCTCCACGTCGTTGAACCCATCCGAAACTTTTTCAGCGCCTTGTTCTTCGTCAGTATAGGATTCCACATTCACCCTAGTTTCTTGATGAACGAAGTAGGCGTCTTGTTCTTTTTATCCGCCACTTTAATCCTCTTAAAATGGCTCGCCATGGCCGGTATCTTGGTTTGGTTAACCCGGTACCTCGGATACCCAATTTCTAATTCCAAATCAACAAATACCGAATCTACCCTCGGAATCTGTCAAGGACAATGGAACCACGACGTCAAAAAGAATTTATTGGTCAGTCTACGGTTAGCCCAAATTTCTGAATTCTCAATCGTAGTCATGGGTCGAGCCAAAGGAATGGGATTGGTGGGGAGAGAAATTTATTACCTGATATTAGGTGTCACTGCTATTAGTTTATTTCTGAATATGGGTTTAATCAAAATTTTCGAACAAGGGGAAACTAAATCGAATAGGAGGAATTTAGAGGGTCAATGGAAGTCGTCTCAGTCTGGGACTTGGAAACGAAAGAAAAGTTTGTCAGAGTTGTTACCGGTGTCGATACAGAGGTCTGTGATTGTGGGGAATGTTGAAATCGGTGGCGGTGGTGGGGAATATCAAGATGGTATAGCGGTTGCGCATGAAGTTTGTAGAAAATACTGAATGCACCGATTTGGGGTAATTTATTAAATTAATTTGTCCAAACAATCATGTTTGCTCCGTTTATTAGCTTTAATCATCTGTATCATATCATCCGTCATAAAAACGCTATTTGGCATGTCGTTCTACGATCCACCGTGAATTTATATAAACTCGATAGACCTAACCTAACTCTGAAATAATACACAAATATGATATAACTACATATATATATTGTCAACGATAGTCTGGATAGGCGTGTACGCTTAATGCATTAACCGCTTTCGAAGTCCCTGGGCGAGAGCAATTATTTTCAATTCCAACATGTGCAATTTCCATGTTCCCCTTCTTTTTACCGGCGGTTGAGCTCTGAAAGACAAGTATTAGTTATATCTCAACCTAAACTATAGAAATTTTACAGTGATATTTTCCTATTGTTTTGGAATGACACCGTTTTAATTCATCAATGAAAAGAAATGCTAAGAACTGAACGTTAATCATTTGCAAATCAGTAAATAATGAGTAAAGAATAAAGATGAACGATGCTAGACTGGCGGAACCAATTTGAATTAATCATTGGTAGGGAAACGGCATGAGTCTGATATATTTAAAATTCATATGTTGAAGAGTTCCACGGTAATATCCAGCGCAATTCTTTCCCAAATAGGTTATTATTACTATTTTAAGAATTTACAAGGTTGAAAATGTGCCACGAAGAAGTAATGAAGGAGTGTTGCTTCTCTGAACCAGCCAGTAGTAGCGAGCTGATTTTGAGCTAAATCGCGCGAAAAGCCGTAGAGGCCGTCCGCTTCTTAGTAAATAACTTGTTACGTAATTGTTCTTATCTTATTCTGCTTTCATAGAATATATTACTCTGGGATTATGAGATATTTGGGTGGATGAATCATGGGTCGTACCAATCGTCCCTATTGATCATCAAACAATTACGGTAAGTCCTTATAAGTTTGTAGATAATATCAGTTTGTCCTTATTGCCACAAATCATTTAAAGAAATAAATTACTATAGACCGCTACATACAGCATGCATTGCTAACAAGCCTGTCCGCTAGGGTTTTTATTTTCCAAATTATGATGTGTTTGGTTCTTTGATTTAGCCCTACGCATGAAATCAGGGTGGGTTCCACTAACCGTCCTTAGAAATATAAACTAATTCCACGATGAGATGGTTGAAGTGGAAATAATATAGTTTCATTCGAAATGCCACAAAACATTTAAAACGTTATATTAATAAAGCCCGCTGCCATCGAACGTGGGATGAAAATCAAAAACGCTTAAGGCGTCTGCATCTGCCAAATACCTCGGCACGATGCATATAAAAAGACGTTACATCATTGAGATTGATTTAACAAAATAGTGTCTCTCGCAATAACTTGCAATTGAAATCATTTCTAGTTTTGATATAAGACAAAAATCAAAGAATATGGTAAACCAAAGCTTCATTTCTCTTGTCGTTGCTGTGTTGATTGTCGTGAGCAGCCATGATGTCTTTTCTCAAAGGAGCTACCCGGTCTGCAGAACGAGAAGCGTCACTGCGGTGGGTACTGATGGACGACAATGGGGTAAGTTTCATTTCTATATTCCGAAGCCAACGTGGTATTCTGATCATCAAAATGTTCTCATCAGGTTTCGAAAATGGTGAATCGTGCATCATGCCAGGCTCTGTTAATTTGGGCGATGGTATTCCTGTAGCAGATACAAATGGAAGACTAGGGGGCGATGCGAGTTCGCTACCCTTGTGTGGAGGGGATACTGTTACTGGACGTGGAAGGAATGGTGAATTGTATGGACATGAGAATGGAAATACTTGTCTAATCAGACTTTAATCAGCATCGTCGAACGTCGGCAGTGTTGGCCCCAATCAGTGCAAGTGAGCCAACTCTATTCTGCATAACACCAATCAATTTTATTTTTAGCATAGTTACATAATTAAGTAAATCATGTAAGCGATAGTATAATCGACGGATACTATCCATATTAACTAACAAACTGTAATATTGTAAATACAATTTTCTTTGCTTTATGACTTTGTTTTATTCCTTGCGGCGCATGCATGATTGAAATAATTGTAGCTTGGGGTCAGCTTACTATGAAGGCATCTGAGAAGTGTTTGAAACTGATTCCTGTAGTTAGTCGCGAGGTCACTAGACATTAAGTCTTGCGCTTCCTCTCCCACACACCTAACTATCTGTCTATTTTCTCAGTTTTCATCGTCTTTTAATTCCATTCGAAGTTTTGTTGTTGTATGTAAATCGTGCTCAAAGTGAAACGAAAACTTGAAAATGATAGCCCACTGGCTGATTGCCTGTCAGTGCTCCATTACGTTATGGATTATTATTCACGCATCGTACGAAGATATGCCCTTAGCATCTAAAATTCAGAAGGAACTTTGTCATATACATCATATAACTTCAGTATCAATCAATCTATTCGGCTCAAACGATAATTCGAAATTCAGATGAATGGTTATAAAATGCGACCGATCTAAAGAAATAACCTAACTACATACCAACTCCATAAATTCCGGCTTCACTGTAGCCCCTTCTGTCCATTGCTTCCAATTTTTGGCCCTGTTGATCCAGTATTCACCGCATTTATGGAGCGTATCGTCTTCGGTCAAACCATGTCTATTGGCGAAGTCGCGCAATATTCCTTTCTGTTCATCCGATACGAGGAGGCCTCTCATAGTGGCTACATGCTCTACATACTCTCGTCGTTAATGATAATTCAGTGGAATGGTATTAGGAGAAAGCAGTCTTACGGATGATGTTGTCTGCGGTCCGGAATTGTTGGTGGGAGGGTATAATAGCCTTGAGCAACGGTAACATCCTTAACTGTTTCGAGGAACTCTGGTTTTCCTTCTTCACTGTTGTATATTCCCCTTTGTACGAAGGCAAGGCCGCTGAACGGAATTCATTTTGAACTTTAGAAATCAAGTTAGAGATTGTTAAAGACAGGTTTCAAGGCACACTGTAACTATCGCGCGCATCGCCGACCGTGTACGCATGAGAAAACATCGGCCTCATTATGGAAACCGGTACGTAAAAAGCACATGTACATTAGCCATCCACATAAAGGATCTTGGAATGCCCCCGGCAAACGATCAATGCTATGAGGAGGCAGTCCACCGAAATCGCGAAAGTAAACATTGTTTAAATAGCTCAAAACAAATGAAAATCGTACCTCTTTTTTCAGAAACAAACTGTATAAGTTGCCCAATACCTTCGCTTATTTGCTCGATACCTTCCCTGATTTCTGTAAGCGTTTGAGGGATTCCCAAATCTGCTAGTTCTTCCTTCACAATAGTACGAAAAGATTCCTCTTCCATGGTGAAGGAGTTCATCGCGACGGCAAAGTTGGAGCAACAATTACCGTCGAAACCATAATCATTGTTTGCCGCCTCTGAAACTGCTTCTGGACGTCTTCTTTTGCGACTATTTCTACTGAAATTGAGATTGTAATGACTAGGAAGATAATGTTCACGATAAAAATCCTCGATGTCGACATAATCCGATACTGTCACGTTACATTCGTCAAATTTGCATATGTCGGGAACGATATCTACATGAATCGCAGTGTTTTCGGTATGCGACAGTAGGTAATTGAATCTGCTCACTGCGATCCTTTTTCGACAACCAGGGATGGGACATAGCACCTTCATGGTGTAGAAAGCTCTCAATTACCTGCCAATGCGACTGTTAATCAGTGGTTTTCTGAGGTGGGCTGCGCCCGGCTACTTTTCTCACTTGTTTTTTGCCAGTGAATTAGTGAATCAGATAAAATATTTTTATTTAATCCCAAAAAATCCAGGATTATCCGTTGGCCTAGAAATACATCGTCGCCAGCTTATTTCCATTTTCTGACTTGAGAGAGTTGATTAATCCAAATTTAAGTTCTCTTTACTGCTGATTATTTTTGAGCGGATTTAGCCTGCGGTGTATAGATTATATCGCCCCCACTTTTTTAAAGCACCGAAACCGGCGAAACGACCCGTTCCAAATAAGCAACTACTAAGCATCCACCCCGTCAAACCAACAATAATACGACCCCAAGAATCCCTTACAACGACCTCATTTTAAACTCCAAAATAAAATAATCATCCCAAACATCCTACAATTGTAAACTAGACCTCCCTTGCAAGACGTCCAAGGAAATTAGCTTATTATATTATCCCCGTCACAAGGTCACCTTTAACACCACGATGCCCAAAAAAGAAATAAAAGGCATCCAAACGTTTTGATGCCATTTCTGATTTCTGAATAATTGTCCGGTGATAAAACTCGATTGTCTTGTGATTTTAGTCTGTTCCGGTAATCCCGGGAAACAACGGGAAACAATGATAACTACACATGGAAATGATAGTGTGAATCTGTGATACACGTTTCGTGATGGGGGTCTGTTGACCCTTATTCTGCTTGGAAATTTTTGGACTCCACGAGGTCGGAAGTCGTACAAATTGAGAATTTCAAGGTCACTATAAAGAGTCGAAAATGAATTTTTTCCTCTCCGTCTCTCGTTATCGGCGATAGCAACATTTTTTAGTATTTATTACTGTGGACACCCACTTTCCTCTGAAAATATTTGTTACTCGAAGACTTTTTAAGTTTAAAGTACTTGTCAACGCGAATTATTGATCAATGGTTGGATTAAGTAATAGTTTCGTTGGATTATTGGTTTTGAGTGGTATCAATAGTGTTGTGAGTTGGGGACAACTTGGTATGTTATTCACTTTTCTTCTTTGACGATCCTTTTGATGACTTTCAGAATGGGCCAAGGGGTACCACACTACCACTATCAATTACTTTATTGAAAAGGAAATCATTTGTCGGGTATCAGAAGAACCAATGAAATTAATGAATCTTCTTTTTTTCACCAATGATCAGGTCATCAACTCGTTGGAGCGATTGCCGATTATCGACTCAACGCTACCACAACCGACATCATCCGAACATTTTTCCTTCCCGATGAGTCTCTTTCTTCCGTTGCAACCTGGGCAGACATGATCAAATCCAAAGAAGGTTACGAATGGACTAGTCAGTTACATTATTCAAATATAGGTGATAAACCGCCGTCTTATTGTGGAATTTACACCGACAAGGAATGTGGTCATGGAACTGGACGATGTGTGGTGAATGCCATTCAAAATTATACAGAGGTGATTGCCACTGTTGGCGGTCGTATTAGAAGTGCTTTGGGGAAGATTCGAAATGAAGGTGACAATTCCACGAGGTGGGAAGATTTGAGTCCTGAGGCGAAAGAAAAGTTGGTGAAGATAGTGAATGTGAGTAGAGATGAAGTTGAGGCGATGAAGTTTTTTGTTCATTTTGTGGGGGATATTCATCAGCCATTGCATTTGAGTGAGAGAGATGAAGGGGGAAATAAGGCAAAGGCAAAGGTACGGTTTAGGATTTCTCGTTGAAGTATTAGTCCTTTATCTGATTTCACTTTTTGTCCTTTTCCGAATGTGTCCGCATCGGCTTCTGTTTATTATTTTTCATTGTAAATCGTTTAGTTCGATGGCAAGATTCGCAATCTTCATGAAATTTGGGATACTAGAATTCTCGCGGTACGTTTAATTGGTTTCTTTCCGTTACCGTTGCTATTCGTTTATACACACCTCAAAGATCGGCAAAAATCTAACATGACAGTTGTCCCTCCTTGGATTCGTATCATTGCTATTTCATAGAAACGCTACAAGACTTCATACCATGAAGATTTCGCCACATACCTTGATTTTCTCCTTCACCAACCGTCCCCGCCAACCATCATTTCGAAGTTACCCGCCCGAAAATTCACTGCGTCCCGTCTAACCTCTGTATCGACTTCTGAACTTCCGACTTCTCGTATCCACCGACGAAACATACAAGTTTCAGTGGAAGTAGAGCAAACGATTTTCAAACTTCTCCGCGACATTGCATCTAAGCGACCAGTTGATTGGGCCAATCAGATCAATCAACTCAATTGTTTACTCGTTTGGAAATATCATCAGGAGTACAATAACTTTGCAGTCACCCATGTTCAGTCGTTTGCTGACAGCGACGTCGATTTGGGCGGGCAGTATTATTTGGATTCGGTTCCTGTGATTGAGTGGTTGTTGAAAGTTGGCGGAGAAAGATTGGCGGGTATGTTGAATACTGCGTTGAGTGTGGATGAGGGTGCGGTTGAGTTGGCCTCTAAAAAGAGATTTAGAGAAGAGGAGGAGGAGTAAATTTGTTGAGTAAATATTTGAAGCTGTGTCTGTATCAGAGTCTGAGGCGTAGAATTTATGTGGTTTCGGAAGAGTGAAATTGTTTAGACTAGTCGTTATTGTACATAAAATGAGATTGACTGTTGTAGTTTTATTCGCCGAATTTTCTGTTTAGATGTATTGTTTTTTTATTAGAATTGTTTGTCATGGCGATAGTTTCCTTCCGTCAAGAACTTGTGCACAACGTTCAATTGATTTATGGCCGTCAGAAAGAAGCTGCCATAGTTCATGATATCAGCTTGCCCAATGAAAAGCTGTATTGCAGCTTAAAATATCTAACTACAAGCGGTTGATGAATCAGGAATTTCTTGCGGTTAAAGCACCGCAGCTGAGCTAAGTGAATGCTGTGCGGAGCGTCAATTAATGGCGAACGGCGACGCTGAAGAAATGCTCAGGATCAGAAAGGAGTAAAACTACTGGACGGAACGTGCACAAAACTTCATTGGCAGGCCCGTTTTTTGTATCACTTTCGTCTCATTTGCAAAGAGTTAGATATATAGAGTAGATTACATCCGTAACTGAACTGTAGACCTTCATCCCTTGTTCTAATTTACATTCGAGATCATGTCAGGTATGTGTTTTTGCGAATTTCGAGTGCTCTTTGTTCTCTTACTGTTGACTGGCGACTTTTTCATCAACAAATGCATCTGTCTGAGATAAACTAACTCTTTACTTCATCTACACTCCACAAAAATAGCTCTATCGCCTTCATCGTCTTCCTTCTACAAACATTTAGGTTGCTACAACGACCGGCCATCCGCTCGAGACCTTTCCGGCCCGACCTTCGACAATTGTCCCAATACTGCGGCCTGCTTTGGATTTTGTTTGAGTAATGGGTTTACTCACTTTGGACTCAGCGACGGGAATAAATGCCTTTGCGGGAATAGTTTTGGGAGTTTGGGAAAGAGTGAAACTGGATGTAATAAACCCTGCAGTGGGGAAAATGTGGCTTGGTGAGTTTTTTTTTCTGTTATTCTGGAGACTTTGACGAAAGAAACGACGTTATAGCTTCTAGGCTAATGTAAACTAAATTTCACTGGCTAATTTTATCATATTGATTATCGCTCCTCTCCGCTTTAATGTATTTCTTGGACCGCTTACTGGGTTGTAGTGGAGGCAACTTAGCAACTACGGTCTATGAGATATCAGGGTCGTCCACAGGCAAATCTTCAACACTGTTTTACACTGTACTTGGGATTGGCGGGTTCTTTCTGTTGTGTACTTTGATATTTTATTTTCTTTACCGTCGAGAACGTCGAAATCGTGGCCTCAACCTCAATTTACCACCTATTCCCCAACTTCCTGAAATCGATACTTCTCATTTCTTTGATAATCGACATTCATTGCTATTCCCTCACACGCATTCGCAAATGTATCGTGCTTCCACCTTCCCTGGTACACCGATAAAGCACAATTTCGATGGACGAGGAGGGTCAGATATTGCGCTGAATAACCTGAAGAACTCTATTTCTGCGAATGACGAGATGTACGGCAAAAATGTGGATCCTGAAGCTACACTTGCAAGGCCCGAGTCTGTTGCGATTGGGATTGGAAAAAATGAATCTCAATTGACTCTGATAACGTCGGGAATGGACGGAGAAGTTTCGGAGTATTCCCATGATCATGATGGGACGCAGTCTATCGTTTCAGAGCCTGTCGGTGACCCAATGCGAGTTGAACCTACATTGCCAACCGTAGAGACTCCCAGAGGTGCGAAGAAGTTGAAGGCAATTGGCAATGCTTTCAGGGCCTTTGGAGGATCTAAGAAGTCTGATAGTTAAGAAAGGACATGTAGATTTAGGCCTCATGCAGATGCAGAATTTTTCTGGACTTGGGTTTGGGCGGTCTCGTAGTCGATAGACTCTAACTATAGATTTTAGCAGATTATTATTTTATGTGGATGAGTTGTCAAGTGTATTTATTATTTCTTAAGTAATCAAATGTATCATAGTTTTGCACCTTTTCGAGATTTTCCTCTGAAGCAACGGGGAGACAGAGGTTCGAGTCGCCTTCCAAAGTCCTTCCAGAATCTCTAAAGCAGCCAACAAGGGGACAGAGGCGCTGATGAGTCATGAAAGAATGACAACGAAACGAGAGTGGATATGTCACAACCAACAAACAAATACGAGTCATATTTATGGCTTTTAATGATAAAACTAATAATTGTGCAAGTGTGGGAGGAGTCATCGTACGAGTGGCTGAAATGACGCACTCGGCCGATTTCAAAAGAGCGTCCGTTCCTTCGCTCTTCAGAATCATTTTAAATTCCTAATAAATACTCTCGCTCTCATCATTCATTCATCCATTCGCAATCAATCTCCCCCCATGACCGCTCAGCACTCGACAAATTCGCTGTCGGCCCTATTGGCCTCTCAGCTATCGTTAACGACAAAGGACCTCGAACGCCCTTCTGAGCAACTCGAGGATGTGAAAGCCTACGCTGATCTGTTCGGAACCCAACCCTCTGAAACCTCCAATTCCAAGGAAGAAAAAATACGGAAAGCAAGAGTTTGTAGTCATTTCAATTTATTCTTAATTATCCTGTCCAGGTTGACTAATCACGTAATGAACATTTTCCAAATTCTCAATCCGCCTTGAATGATGTTATCTAGCAACAATTTTTGAATCCGACTGAAGATGATACAAATAACCTACGACAATTCTTGACTAAAAGAATCGAAGAAGGACGAGGAGAGTGTATATATGAGTTAGGAGTAACCGAGGGTAATTCTCTCGTTTAATTTACCGTTCCTAGTCATAGCATCGCCGTTGACTGTGACTGACTTCCCAATTTTGCCCTATTTTGGCTCTTTATTATTAATTTATGTTTTACTATTAGACGAGGGTCTCAATCTTGAATTCACCAAAGACGAATTATTTACCGCTATTTCAAATCTTCGATCTGTCGCAAAACCATTGAACGCCAATGTTACGCTGCTGTCGGACAAATCTGACATTCATGTGACTGCCTCAAATGTTGATTTTCTGAATCAATCCGAGAAAGAGAACAAGAAGAAACAAGAGAAAGACATCGGCAAAGTTGGGTTCGTTCTGATACGGAGGAAGCCGGAGAAAGTTGAAGATGCAATTGAAGTTAGAATTGCTGTGGTTGGAAATGTTGATGCCGGTAAAAGTACCCTGTTAGTATAGAGTCTCTTTTCTTATTAAAGATCTATTGTGTTCTACTGACAAGTTTTTGTTAAAATCATGAATTTAGACTTGGTGTGTTAACCAAAAACTCTCTTGACGACGGTCGAGGCAAAGCTCGGGTCAATCTATTCCGTCATAAACACGAGCTCGAAACTGGACGTACGTCATCGCTGGGAATGGAGTGTATGGGCTTCGACGAAATCGGTAAACAAGTGGGTGTAGATAGAAATGTATATACCGATGTTACTCCGGATGTTGATACTGGTGACAACGAGATTGTACCAGCAAAGACCAACGAGAAACCCCACGAGCGAAAAGTAACCTGGAACGAAATCGCTTCACAAGCCAGTAAAATGATTTCGTTCATTGATTTAGCTGGTCACGAGAAATATCTGAAGGTACTTGATTCATCTTACTTATTTCGTGTTACTCGTGACTGACGAAATGCGTCTTACATTACAGACCACAGTTTATGGTCTCTGCGGTGCTGCTCCTGATTTTGCTCTTCTCATCATTGGATCGAACGCTGGAATCATCGGTATGACTAAAGGTATGTTTCTGGATCATCAGGCACTGGCTGAAGGGATTCCGATGAATTGACGATATTATTGGTAATAGAACATCTCGGTATCGCTCTCGCGTTATCTGTTCCAGTCTTGATTGTGGTTACCAAAGTCGATATGTGCCCCGCTAACGTTCTCGAATCAACCTTGAAGCAACTTGTTAAAATACTGAAATCAAGTGGGTGCAGAAAGATCCCCATGTTCATAAGGTGTAGCGAGGACGTGGTGAAAGTCGCTTCGAATTTCGTGAGCGAGCGGTAAGCTTCACTTATTGCTCTCCTTTCTTTGTCCCTCGCATGGCTTACGCGGTCGTATCAATGCAGAATATGTCCGATATTTTTGGTTTCCAATGTTACCGGCGAAGGTCTTCCGTATTTACGAAAGTTCTTGAATATACTGCCGCTTACGGCCAAGTATGATATCGACAAACCTGTTGAATATCAAATCACCGAATCTTATAGTGTACCAGGTAAATTTTCTTCGTCTGTCCGTTCATTATTTTACTTTTATCAGACTCTAACGAAGTCAAATTACGACCTACAGGTGTTGGTACAGTAGTTTCTGGAACAGTACTATCCGGAATTGTTCATGCCGGTGATACGCTAATGCTTGGGCCGGATTCAACGGGACATTTCGTCCCAGCTGTTGTCAAGTCTATTCAACGAAAACGGGTAAATGTTCCTGTAGCTTACGCTGGTCAATCCGCTAGTTTTGGGTTAAAAAAGATAAAAAGGAGTTCATTAAGGAAGGGGATGGTAATGGTCAGGTATGTGCCTTGCAACTTTTATTACTTTTATTCACATCTACTGCAAATGTCGAGGAGAAAAGCAACTGACTTTTGTTGCCTTCCTGGTTTAGTAAAAATTTGAATCCGAAGGCCTGCATGGAGTTCGAAGCCGAAGTGTTGGTCCTTTACCATTCTACGACAATAAACCCGAAATATCAAGCCATGTTCCATTGTCAGAATGTTCGACAAACTGTAAAGATAGTCGATATGGATAAAACAGTGTTAAGGACAGGCGATAGAGCATTAGTTCGATTTCGGTAATTACTTCCATTCTTTCATTCCTCCCTTCCAAGTTGCGTTTAGCGGTTCATCTTTTCTTGAAGCGCTGACTGACATTGTATTTGACTGCGGTATTGTTAGGTTTATATCTCAACCAGAATATGTCAAACCGGGATCTCGAATATTGTTCCGTGAAGGTCGAACTAAAGGAATTGGTAAAGTCATACGGCCTATCTTTCCGGGTGAGAACGTTCCAGAATATAACAAGACCAAGGAGGTTGACGATGGAAGCAAGATTAAAGATAAGAAGGGAGTAGGATCAAGTGGAACGGTATTCACAATGGAAGATAGCGGTAGCGGACACGGCCAAGGAACACACAGCGGACATAATAGTGGTACCGGAAGACTGAAGCAAGCGCAGACCAGAGAAAAAGTGAAGTAGTTGGGGTTGTTTGGAATTCGTCTGCGTTTTATTGGAGTGAATGTTACATCATTTATTATTTTGGAGAGATTTTTTTTATACTTGCAAGGGATGCAGATTCAGATGGTTGTCCATCTTGTAGATTAGATTTTTCATCTGCCGTTTATATTCCCATCTTCATTGGATCAAGATTTTTTTTATCGTCTCCAATATTTTCTCTCTTTGATTAGCTATTAAATTTCAAAGAGGAAGAAAAAGTACATAGCAAATAAACATATATTTTTGTCGCTTCAAAACTTATTGTATGATGATGAACTCTTGCCGCCAATTCACCAAGTCGTTGGGCATCGTGATTTAAACCTTCAATTATCCAGAGTCCCCACTTTCGACTTCATGGATCAATCACAACAGATACCTCCGTCTGATATCGCAAGATTCTCAGAAGCTGTTAATCAGGTTTATATCTGCTCTCTCACTAGCACTTGCTCTTTTGTCCGCGACCCCACTTCAAAAAACTGGCTAACCGATCTTTCCCTACGGACTATCAAAATTCTATATATTATATGACTGATAATGATTCAACGCATGCAAATTAAAATATAGGCTATAGCCGAAACTACTCAATCAATAAATCAATGGAACAAATATAGAAGTGATTATGAAGATGTAGAAAACTTGCTGAAGGAGTTACCGGAGAAGGTTAGGTGGGATGTTATGGTGAGTTGTAAACTTTTCTTTTTGCCTAGGAAAATGAATTCGCCCTCTCCGATATTTTAGATTTCTTTTTCTTAAGCGCTATAATATTAGTTTGAAGAATATGGTGTGATCTCATTTACAGAAGCGATCAATGATTCGCATTTCGGATTTCGTACGGCAGAGTTAACATTAATTTTATTTCCATATTACTTTGTATCGACGCAGGTGCCAATAACCAACGTTGCATTCATGCCCGGACAATTGATTCATACGAACGAAGTTTTGACTTTGCTAGGTGATAACTGGTTTGTAGAACATACAGCAAAAGATGCAGCTCAAGTGGTTCAGAGGAGAATCGAATGTTCGTTTTTAGTATTCATATCATTTTGTGATTTTTATTCTCTTTTAAAGAAAGCTTTACGAATGATTAGATCTACCTTTATTTTGGCCTGTGTCACTAACGGAAATTCTATTCCATTATTGCGACGCCTCGCTCAATTGACTATGGGCGCCTATAATATTTCTTTACAGTGGTAACGGAGAATCTGCAAATACTGGAAACAAAATTAAAGTCTCTGAAGTCGAAGCAAGATTTAACTAGTCATGTAGTCGGCGAAGAGGGAGAAATGTTGAATGAAGAAGGTTTACCCTTCGTTGATATAAGAGAAGATCTTGAGCCGGATGACGAAGGGTCGGATAATTTGCCTGTAGAGAGAACCGGCCATAGAATTACAGGTATGTTTTATCTTTGGTTTGAAGGTTGTGGATTCGATTTTTTGAAACTATGTGTTTAAATATTTGTGCAGGAACAATGTCGTTGTCCAATGTTGAGCGTCCGATTTCAGACGAAGATCAAGCGCTACTTGACCGACTTGCCGAATTAGAAGAAGAGGAAGAAGAGGGAGCAGATTTCGCTGATGTTGTTCAAGACATAGTTGACTCTACAGCGGTCGATGCAGTTGCCGAAACTCTAATTGAAACGGTTACGGAAGAAGGGGTTAAAGTGGAATCAGAATTAAGTGAAGATACGGAGGGCGGACAGAAAAATTCAACAGCAGGCCAAGTAAGGTCTCCGGCGGATATATACAATCAAATGTTGAAAGTTTCAAAGATGGGATCAAAATCAGAGCAGCATCGTGCGAACGAAAAAATTGGCAAACCTAAGAAAGAGGAGAAGAAAGTCAGGTTTGAGGGCGTTGGGAAGGAAGTGTACTCGGCAAATGAGCAGACGAATTCGATTAAAGCAAAAGACAAAGAAAAAACGAAAGAAAAGGTCAAGCCGATTGTGAGTTCTGTGGTAGAAAAAGACATCATTGAGAAAGATAATGATGTCGAGGATGAAATATTGATCAAAGAGGTAATCATCACTTTTATCTAATGTTGATGTCACGTCAGATTCCGATTTTTGCCGTTTAAAATCATGAAATACATTACATATTCACAACCTCCTTTCCTCATCACTTTGGACAGATAAAACAGGCTTATCATACCCAACGCCAGAAATTGTTCTCAACTGTTATCCAACCGAAACAAATTATAGCAGATCGTGATCCCGAACAATCCGTCGTTCCAGGATTTGGCCAACCAATTATGACCGATTTAGACGGCAAAAATTGGAAAGAGTTGTTAAACG
The DNA here is from genome assembly GCA_025602915.1 of Paraphysoderma sedebokerense. Lineage (NCBI taxonomy): Eukaryota > Fungi > Blastocladiomycota > Physodermatomycetes > Physodermatales > Physodermataceae > Paraphysoderma > Paraphysoderma sedebokerense. The sequence goes on from JAHLJZ010000011.1 coordinate 309,882, forward strand.
AAATGTTAATCGTGCCACCGGTGGATGCTTCCTCCGCTGCCGATGCTGTGGTTAACGAAGAACAAGAACATAATCAAGCTTTCGCAACTGTTAGAGCAAAAGTTAATAAGACAGAAGGTACAATGGACAATTCTGTTCTGACAGAAGTTCAAAATAGTATGGTAAATATGGGTCCGTTGGACTCCAATGACGCGAAGAATACGACAAATGCAAATAAGCAGCAAGACCGACAACCAAATATCGAACCGAACGAAGCTACCAAACCCAAGAAAGTATCAAAATTCAAAGCAGCCCGGTTACAACAGCAACAACAGAACCCTTCTTCAAGTTCCTCTGCCTTACCATCCTCCACACCCCTTTCATCATCTTCTCAACCCAACTCAACTGGTAGCAGCCTCAGAGGCAACCCAATTCCAATACCTTCCGTCCCTTCGGTTATCGCGAAACCTGCGACACAACCTATCTCATCTCTCCAAGGTCATCCCTTGGGGCAGCAACGAGATGTTGTTTCTGGTCAAATTCATAGTAATAGTGGTAGTGGTAGCAGAAGCAGTAGTAGTAGTAGTAGTAGTAGTAGCAGCAGCATTAACGTTCCAGGTGGCGATAGCTCTAGCGGTAATGTGGAGAGTAAAGGGAAGAAAGTGTCGAAATTTAAGATGGCCAGATTAGCTGCTAAAGGATCAGGAGGGAGTGATTGTTTTTAATTAAAGACAAAAGGAATCAGAAATCCAGAGCTTTCGGAATAATTGATAATTGTGCTAGAACTTTCGATCGTATAAATTATTGCGCTTTCGCAAACTTAATAAACGTATTTACACATTGAAAACATACGTATACACCGCAGGAAGATCACAAAATGTAGTAGAAGCAAAAAGCAACACAAAGATATCAACACTACAAATACACAAACTCTTTACCGCATTTATTAATATCATCATCGTAATCTACTATTTTCCAGCATTACCACACCTAATTCTCCACTCTCGTTCCTCCAAAACTTGAATCACTTCGATTCTACACTTCCTTTACATGCCGAGTTTGGATGAGAAATCAGATGTGAGGTGACTACTTTGAAAACGTTCGTTGTCTTTCTAATGTCGTATGTTTACTACTCCCACTGGTATTCAAACTAGCGCTATTATTCAAACTGCTATTCAAGCTCGAAGAGGAACTGACATTTTGATAATTTTTATAGATACTATTCTGCTGTTGTTCACGGTAGACTAGATCTTTTATATATCGCTGATGATAATCTTTTAGACCGTGTTTCATGCCGCAATTGGAAGGCGCGTTGGCTGCGCAACGTCGATGGACTTGAGCGGGACAATCCTGTTGTGTGGAAATAAAGATATGGGGTTTGTTAATTAGAGGGTGAGAAACAAGAGAGGTGGACACAGGGTACAAGGTGAAACGAAAAGATAAACGTACATCGCAAACCAGATGTTTTTGATACTTTATCCTCCTATGACACACTGCACATTTCACTAAAGAGGGTAACAAAGACTGATGATTCACCAACGTAAATCGATGCGGTATCGGTAACACATCGTAATGATGGCTACCTTTACCATCGTCATCCCATGTCGGTAACTCTGTAGTTGATACTTCAGAGACAGCGGTTAAGGGCGTCACTGGTTCGCCCGAGCTGGCAGAGATTGCGGAATTGGCAGAATGAGCTGAATGTGAGGAATGTGATTCTGAAGTGGGAGATCGACCTGAAAAACTTGCGGATGGACTGGTAGACTTTGTAATTTGGATGGTTAAAGCGGTGGTATCAATTGTTTGCTGTGATATGTCGCAGAGACTATCTCCTGATGACAAATCTTCTGAATTTGCTCGTAATAGTCCATTAGCTTGTCGAGAGTCTACAGCATAATAATTTGTGAGATAAAAATCCGCCTGCGTTAGCATTCATTCAAATTTTCAAATTTTAACTTGAAACCGGAAAACATCAATGTACCTAATAACCCGATATTCTCAACTTTACTCGTACTTCCTTTCCCTTCTACTTCTTTCTTGATAATCTCCATTTCGACTTCCTTCAGTACATTCAAAATATCTTTCCACCCAGGCCGCATTTTAGGATCATCCTCACAACACTTCAACGCTAAATTAATCAACTCGGGAGGCGTATCTTTTGGTGCTAAATTTTTCAATTCTAAAGAGTCAATACCGAATCCGGGAACAACACGTTTTATCGTCGTGATGCCGTTCGCGAGTCGTCGTGTTATCAGTTCGCAGAGGATAATGCCGTATGAAAATATATCGATGCGATGGTCAAAGGGAATACAGAGGATAATTTCGGGAGCCATGTACGCGTCCTTTTAAAGTTTTCGTCAGATGAAATGATGGTGAAAAGCGTTAACAGAAAAGTTTGAAAAAGTGGAAGGATATGAGTACTTACCGTTCCGCAAAAACTTAACCGTTTTTTCTCCTCTTCGTTGAATGGTATTAGCCGTGACAGTCCAAAATCACAGACTTTAATTCGCTTGTTTTCCTATTGGCAAGTTGATTTCACTCATTCAATAAGAATAATTTGAGGTCTTCGCAGTTTCTGGTACATACCGTTATCAATAAATTTTCTCCTAGAAAGCCAAATAAATATTGTCAGCGCACAATCTAATCCATTCTTTCACGAAAACCACACAAACCTTTTAAATCCCTATGAATAATCCCTCTACTATTCAGGTACGCCAACGCTCTGGCAATATCAATCGCAAAACTCAATTTCAACCTCCAACTCAACTCTTTAGTATGATCTTCAATCCACTGTTTCAAATTTCCCATCGGAACGTATTCAGTAACGATATAATATTTCTGATCAGACGTCGAAGGTGAACCGGAAGTGGTGATACCCATGAATTGAATACAATTCGGGTGTCGCGCTTCGCTGGTAGTAGAGGACCCGGAAGATACGGTATCGCCGTCGTCGATAGTGTAACGTGGGAGTAATTATATAAATAATTTAGAAAACGAATTCCGAGGATGGTCAGTACGATAACACCATAACTCCCCCGCTACCCTCGTCGTCACTTTTCGTGGCAATCCAGTCCAATTTCTCCATACGAAAAGATAATGAACCCTAAATAAATAGCTAAAATACAAACCGCAACATTCCGACTTCTCTTTCATAATACTTTTGAAAATTCACATCCTGGACTTGAAATACTTCTTTTATCGCCACTTCGGTACCCTATGCGTTTCGACCATTTCATCCATATCGACATGTCAAGTTCCATTTCCAATACCAATTAATTTCAATAAGACGAAAACACAAATTAACGACCCCATTAATTCAGTATAAATATGTAGTTTCGTTATGGTAACGGGTGTTTTGCGTAAATTCAAGAAACGATTGTAGAACAGAAAAAAAGGAGAGAAAGAGTAGTTAGCCATTATGAACCGTTTCACGACTAAAAAGAATTGACTAATTCACATATTGAATTCAGAATTTAAAAACGAAACTAATTTTCTAAACTTCCAAATGTAATTTCATACTCCAATTCAAAATTTCCGAATTCTCCAGTCAACATCACTCGGAATGACCCTTACGATACAATCTTAATTCCCTTTCCCTTATCATTCTTATCCTCCAATTCAACTGTTCCTTTCCCTCCAGCATGACTCTTTTCTCCTTTCTTTCCTCACGCAATTTCTAGTGTACTTCTTTCTATTGTCCCACCTTCTTCGCGACGCTACCGTCCATCAAACGCAAGCCGTGTAACTCGCACCCAAAAAATACCAACCAAAAGCCAAAGCAGGAGGGAAGGAAACCAAATTTCTTCTCAGCAGAGAAAAAGCAAAAAAAGAATACGAACCCAGTAATCCGCTAAATACACAATCCCAAAAACACCTCTCCCTAGTTCTTTTATTATCGAGAAATCCTGAAAATTGAGTTGACTCGGTTGTCCGCTCGTACTACCTCCGCCGACGGGCGAAACAGGAGATGTGGGTTGAGATTGCATGGACCGGAATGAAAAGGAAATTAGATGAGATAGTGTAATACGAATTAGAATGAATATAGGATATATGAATGGGTGGAATGGGACGGAGAGAGAGTCAAAGTATACTGAATTTATTGGATGTTGGTGACAACGCGAGGACGCGAGATTGGAGAGGAACACGAGCAATGCTTGTCTTCCAGGAGACACAAATCATTAATTTTTATTTGCGTTTCTTTTCTGATATAAACTATATGAAGGAAATCTGGTCTTACTGCATGGCAACCGTTGAAATGATTTGGTTTCTATTCTTGTGATCCAAATATATGTACAAACTATTTGTGATTCAGGGGGGAAACAAAACAATATCAGACAACAGACAAGGTTTCCCATCAAGTTTGTCAATAGATATTACATCACACATCAGATTTGGAGTTCCAAGTGACCACAAAAACTGTTTCAAACACAACAACAGCGACAGGAGCAAAGAAGGCACATAGATTTGTACTAGTCATCTTCAGGGTCTTCACCAACCAACCGAGCGTACTGTTCTTCCTCTTGCAAGGCTCCTTTGTAGTCTACCCACCAGTAAATTGCACTCAATCCCGTAGCAACACCCATGGCGGTGCTCATCAATTTGAACAATTGACCCCAACCAAACTGTTCAACTACATTTCCAACAAACTTTCCAGCCGCAATCGCACCAATGTAGCCAGAACAATGCACGGCGCCAACAACAGCACCTTGTTTGACACCAGGTGTTGAACTGGCGAGTTCCATAATAAAGATACCATCAGCGAATGAAGCCGGTGCAGTTGAAAAGAGTGCGGAAAGACTGACGAGAACGATAATTGGGAACAATGAGTGATTAGGAGGGTCTGGCGATGCGACGCCTTTTGCAGTGATTGATGATTCTGGGGACACGAGATGCTCAGTCGGCAATTGGGGTGATGTGGGGATGATCAAGTCTTTATGGGTGTATGATGCAAATACGATAAACGTGAGGAACGTTAGGGCGACAGTCACGAAAAAGATGGCTCCTCGATATCGGCGTCCAAAATAATCAATCATGAAGCCTCCTACGATAAGTGAAACAGAGGAAAGTAGTGGAAATGCTAAAGAGATGATTGAAGCTGCACTCTCCGAAACGTGAAAGGTTTCAAATATAAATACAACAATCCATGAATTGAAAATCTCGCGGCACCTACAACAATTAGCAACAACATGAGGAGACTTTCAAGCACCATTCAAAGTCGAAGAAGCTTGTCTCTTACCACGTAAATATCGGCGCCAATAACATTAATAGATAAAACTTGGGAAGTTTGGCCAACGGCGCATACAGATTTTTTATAAAAATAAGAGGGTTGGATTTCACGGGCTTAGCATTCCTCAATGCCGAGGCACCGTTCGATCTTGACCGTGTTCGGCTTGAAGCATCTGCCTCCATCTCCGAAATATTAGTCAAACTGATGGAATGAGTGCGATTCGGGTCCGGTAATTCAAGTGATGTGGGTGCGTCATACAAGTAAATGAGCGATGGCACAAGCAATATGAATCCGCACATGGCCGATAGATAAAAAATCTGTTGCCAAGTCACATTTGGGTACGACAAGACTTTTCCTAATAAAAATCTGATCCCAGCATCACCGAGGGAATAGGAGAGAGCGGTGAGACCCATTGTTTTGCCATGGGATTCGGGAGGAAACCATGCGGGTATGATGGTGGTAATAGCAGGCCATCCGGCGCTCTAGCATACGGAGAAAAAGCCGATTAGCGCGCGAGTTGGTGTAGAACTGGCACAGAGGGTCAAGAGCTGAAGTACCTGGAAAATCCTATTTGAACTCCATATAAAAGTAAATACTCCCACGGAGGCATGCTCGTTGGGGATACTACCGAATGCAATAGTGCATAGGATACTTCCCAAAAGACAATAGCACAACATCCGCCTTCCACCAAGCACATCTATCAACGCCCCGTTGACGAGTTTCCCAACGGCATAGAAGGCGTATCCACTGCCCAATTGCAACTGTTAGTGTGAACTCGCTTCAACATTTAACATAGAGCAAGTGATGGTATCCCAATGGATAGTACTTACAAAGATATCACGCTCCCAAATTCAGACTTTTCGATTTTTGTTTTGTAGAGGATGGTTGGTAAGGCGATAGATAAATTGGTTCGACTGAGGAGGGTACAAGGAAAAGGATAAAGGGCGAATGGGTTGGTGGAAGCTCGGTGATGATACACTCTTATTCACTAGAGTCAGAATACAAAGAAACTTACCCTGCAAGATTATATTCATTTTAGCATATCATTGACGCACGGAGGGGTCACTGGATCATTGCAAAAGGTTATACATACACTATTGAATACCACATGTCATTGCATCGTTAAAAGATTATGCGGAGAAGGGGAGCACAGCCATTTTTCAGGAAAACAAGGAAGGGAAAAAGGTTACGACATTAGGATGCGGGATGAGGTGCATGGAGGGAAAAAAGCACGACATACGAAATAGTAACCTGACAGGCGTAGAAACGATGGGTTAGTATCCATTTCAAAGAGATAGGAATAACGGGTTACAGATAGCATACCGGTATATACGGCAATCAGACAGAGGAGGGTGATCTTTTGCCATTTCAGCAGGAGCGGGGAAGCGTTTGAGGGAGACTGTAATCTCCTTCGATTTGAGTTTGACATTCTATTATCACAGACCCATCGCACAGAGCGAGCAAAGGGGGGGAATCGGGGGGTATTCGTCGAACAAGGGAGTGCTGTGAGGAGCGGGAATGGGTGTATCTATCTGTGTGCGGAGATAGAATGGATGTCGGTCATGGAAGAGGGAACGAGCGAGGGAATGGAAGAGAGGGAATTCGCGCTGAGGCTGGCGCGCACGTGATTTGCACTGCACCACACGTGACTTATACCAATACTCACGTGACTGCACGTGACTGCAGCAAATAGTGCAAAAATGGCGCATTCAGAGAAAGAGGAAATTTCCTCTTTCTTCAATCTCCACTCAACACATCCGCAAATTACACACATTCTCTGCTGCATCCATTGTCCCTCGTCTGATGAGATAGACCCTCTCAGCTGCCCTCCACGCACTCTACGCACTCCCGTGTCCTCCCTCTGTAAATACCTAACTGACTCTCTGTCGCCGCTATCCGTAATCTTGCCATGCTCACCTTTGACGACCTCCGTTTTGCCTGTCTGACCTGCATTAAAGGTGATTCCCCGTCTGTTCTTTTGTATGACGCATTTGGCTCTCAATGTGCACTAAGCTCATTCCTCTCTTTTTTCCCCTCTCCTTGAAATAACTCAACCTTTCCCGCCCGCCCTTCAACGACCGACACTACCCAACTCTTGACCCTTGACACCTTATATTCCTCAGGCCACAGATCTACAACTTGCTCTCATTCAGACAGAACATTGTACGAAGTCAGAAAGAAAGGCCGTCCGAGATCCGGAAAAGTGATTTCCAACAACGACGAAGATAAAGTACAAGGTAAATGACTGGTGCTTAGCGCCCTCATTATGACCATTGACCCCTAGTTTGGATGCAAAGCCACAGGCTAACCAGACCTAATCTTTAGTTAAACTATCTGAGCAAATCATCTACCTCAATCCCGAAACAGACGTTGAACAATTTAAACAAAAATATGCCGATGGAACTCGTATTACCTATATAGTCAAAGAAGACAAGCCAAAGAAATCGAAATCGCAGGAGAAAAAGACCGAAGAAACATCAGTGAAGCCCAACGCTAAAAAGAAGTCTTGTTGTTCGCTTTTAGAGTCAAGCAATTCTTCCCCCAAAGACATTATTAGTGGTAGTTATTTCTTCCTTTCTTCGCTCTCATCTAAAAAAGTGTTGATAGATTGATTAATGTCCCTTCTCCTTCGTTTTTTTAAACGAAACTTAGTTCAAAATCTCTTGAATCCTTGCAATTGTGGAAAGAACGGAAAAGCCGGCTCCTGCTGTAAATCCGAGGAAGATGAACACACTTCGTCCACATTCTGCGCTAGTAGCGAATGCCAATGCCTTCATTCACCCGCCGCAATGACTGCCATTCAATCTCTTCTTGAATCAATACCTGCCACCTCACAAATGCCTATGCCTTCCCAAAACTCAATGCCGCCCCCCTTGGGACCGTCGCCTCTCCTGGATATGGCTACCTTAGCCAGCGCTATCTCGGTCCCTCCCGTACCCCTTCCGTCGACATCACTAAATTATATACCGCCGTCAATTACTACTCCAATAGTTATAGATCAATCAAGCAATTACCATAATCGACCAGTGTTAAATTCACTTAATTTTATGTCAACACCGCTGCTTGACGGCCTTCCCAACCAATCTCAATTGTCTATATCTAATATCCCTAATATCATCCAAGAATCCAATGTCTCAACTCTTTCGAGTAATGTCACAGAATTTTCTTTACCCCCGCTACCAACGCTATTGCCGGACATAGCAGCAACAGGGCACACCGCTAATTTTTCTGCAAAAGATTCAATTCCTCCTCCTCTTTCTCTTGAATGCCCTTCTACATCCTCTTCGGCACCTAAAAAGTCTTCCTGTGGGTCCGCATCGGGCTCAGGTTCCTGCTGTGGAGGACTCTGTACATGTTGCGGTAGCTGCTGTGACGCACCAAAAGCAAAATCAGTTTCATCTTCTTCATCCCCGCAGTCATCCTCACTGTCATCTCGCAAACGTGCCATTTCTTCAACTGATCCGCTAGTATCCCCCGATGAAAATGATCAGAGAAGATCAATAGAGGTCAAACATAAGGCCAGAGTGACCGATACTCAGAATCCGGTTTGTGGCTGTGGCTGTGCTAAACCATTAACGGATTGTAAGGATTGCTACGTCGATTTGTGTGAAGAATTGTTACGACAGACTTTGGTTGCTTGAGAATGGCAATTACTTTCAGTTTTGTTTTAATCGTGATGTGCAATGGATCGTGGACAGCAATGATTGAGCGAATATCTGTTGGATGTAGAGATAAGTGGATGTAGAGATAAATAAGGAACAGTGAATCGGATACCGTGGTGTAATAGTTGCCTGGTATCACTAGTTGCATTATTGTAATGTGTATATTGAAATCATGAATTATGTACAACTGAATCTGAAATATATATCGAGACGAGTTACTCATCCTTAACGAAACTAGCACAAAAGCTTAACCCGATGTAACTTCACCATTCATCACTTCGGACTCTTTGAATGAAGGCAGCAGATCAGGCCTTATTAAGAGAAAATCACGGTAGGAAGTTAATGGTGCCTAATAATGACTCTGTTGCTCATTCCTGAAATTTATTTAGTAACGTGTTACAGAATATATAAACGATATCGCAAAAGTGATTTTCTATCCTCAATTCCTAGACTCAATACAGTAGGTTTTACGCAACCAACAAGACTACTAAAATCGCACTCACCAACCAAACTAAATTCATACCACCCACTCGAACCCCAGTCGCAGACGAAGAAAGACTACCGATCACCTCCGACTCACTCAACTCGACGGAAGCACCCCAAGTAACTTTTTCCCAGTTACCTGAATTGACGTAAAGATTCAAAAACTTGATTTCTTCACCTTGAATTTTATCCGTGTCTTCTGTGACGTTCTTTAATGTTGATTCTACAAGATTAAAATCTTTATCTGATGCTTTTGCATAGTTTAGTGCAGAGTATAAAAACCAGTTGGTTGGAATAGAAAGTCCGACAGTGTAATAGTCTGCTTTGTCGCTCCAGTTAAAGGATCCTCTACCATTTAGAATAGAAATAGAGTTTAGACCAGGCCACTGAGATTCCTGTATTTCATGATAAAAAGAATTGAGTCAATGTTTTTCTCTTTGAAATTCAAAAACAGAAAATGAAATGTATAATGAAATGTAATGACAAACCAATAGAGAATTAGGATTTGGTTTCGAAAAAGTACCAGTGACGATATGAACGTTTGAACTGGTATTAAACTGGTACGGCCAATTCGTTAAATTCATTTCAACTTTAACCAATCCCGGTCTCAATTCCACCCCCTCCGAAACATTCACCCACATATCCGACACCATCGCGTCAATCGTGAACTCAAAAGATTTATTCATTGATTCTATCATTCTCGAATACTTTGTTTCGAATTTAAACACCGTAGCGTTCACGTTTGCGTTCACCGGAATGGACATGTTGGATACTTGAATCGAACTCCATCGAGATGTTTCGGATGGTCCGAAAAGAGTCATGGTGTTGGGACTGTTAGAGAGGGATAAACCATTTTGATCGTTTGTTTCAATGAGTTTTAAAATTCCGACTCGAAATGCGAAATATTGAGTGTCGTTATTTCGGGATAAAAATTTAACACCCAACTGTGGAATCCCATTCAAACTAATTAATTAAATAAATTTGTTATTCGGTGTATCAAATTTTTCAATCGTTAATTTCCATTAATTAAATAAAACCAAGTAAAACCCAAGAAATTAAATGATAAGTTAAATCAAACTAACGATACCTCATATACAATTCACTACGAAACGGGATACTCTCATTCTCAAATTTTAAATTCACAGCTACTCTACTCCCGTTTGCCACACCAACAGTCACGTTTCGTTTCTGAGTATCTAAAAAACTGGGAGTATACTTGAATTTTGTGTCTTGTGGTGTAACGAATCCAATCATCGAACTCAAAATGGTGAGAATCACGATAATCGGTGTCATGGTGGAACTTTATATGGTTATGCTGACTCAATATCAGGTACGTTCTCGAAAAATTTTCTAAAAAGCAGGTGTTAAATTCGGATGAAAATTACAGAAAACCGTGGGTGTATGTCTTATATATTTTTTTATTTCATGACCGGAATGAAATCGGAAAATCTGATATATGGCGTGCACAGTTATGACAGGATCGTCTGGAACAGTGTGAAGAACGCTAGAAAGTTTGCAAGAAGGTATCCACAATAATGAGGACCTTTATCCTCACGTAAAATGAGGAGGTCTAGACTGAACAAATATTGAAATCGTACGATTTTGTTTGTTAACAACGATTTTTTTGACGATGGATTCAGTCGATGGTGGTGGTCATCAAATCTTTGCACTCTTAATGGCCCGGTTGGAATATTTTTAATAAAAATGTGGCAAATTTGGTCGGGGTAATACGTGATTTTAAAATCACGAAATTTTGAAAACACTATTTTACGGATGATTTTTGTTCTGACAGCGATAATACAATTTGACCATAAATGTGACTTTTCGTTGATTGGAGCGTGAAACTTGAACGCTTCAAAAAAAAAACCGAGTAAAGACAGGTATTCCGAAAAAAAATACCGATGATTATTGATGAATCATGTATTATTATTGTTATTATTATTATACGATCCATATGAAACTGAATCAAACAGCTATAAACTATCGATACCGATCCACATATTTCTCTCCTCTACCCATCCCACCCCTTCGATTACTTCCGCTTACATTTTGCCTCGCCACATGCGGGTTAAACTGGTTATTATATTTCGATGTTCGTTCGTTCATGTCTCGTCGATCGGAAGAATTTGATGATGCAAAAGAAACCGGTTGAATAGACGATGAAGGATTCACAAATGATAGTCGAGAACGTTCTTCTGATTCTCGTCGTAGTCGTTCTGCTCGGAGTTGGGAAATTGATTTTGATGTTGAAGAGGAAGATGAAAGATCGGGTTTTGAAGAGGTGGAGAGTTTGGAGGATTTGTGAGATTTTAATTTTTTGGATTTATGGTGTGAAGATGATCGGTTTTTGCGTTGTCGATGGGATCGATGAGATCGGGTATCTGTGTCAGAGTCTGAGGTATAGTGCGATGAGGATGAAGAAGATGACTCAGAATCATCTGAACTTGAAGTTGAACTAGAGTTAGATATATCTTCATCTGAAGACTTTGTCCGCCTTTTTCTCTGCCTTTTTTTTATTTTCTCTCTCCTTGAATCTTTCTTTGTCCGTCTCGTGTCGTCGCCACCTTCTACACGCCTTGACCGCTTGAATTTCTGTTCCGTACTTTGATTTAAGTTTCTTGATGCGACAACAGGACCATCATGGGATGCCCTATAGGCAGGTGGCGGCGCAGGTAGAGCCAAGTGATGATCTGGCCTGACAGTATCATCATAAGAATTTTTCTGGGAAAGATAGGAATTCATTAAACTTAATGGATCTTCGAATGTTTTCTCCTTGTCGTCGCGGGCTCTATGTGATTTAATACGGGCAACGAAACAGACATTTGTTAGAGTGGGACTTGGAATGCTGGATGAAAATGACTTTCTGAAATATGAAAAGCTTACTTTCTATATAATAAACGAAATTTAAGTATTCCCATTGGTTAACGTCTACATCTTAACTGGATAATTTTTCGAAGAATTATAAAAGTCCTACCGTTTTGCATCTGCTACTTTGGTGTCGTAATTCAAATACCAAGGCGTAGGCGCTAAAAGTGATGAAACCATGCGAAGAAAGTTTCAGTATTTAGTTTAATGAGAAATTATGTCTCTATTAGCTTACCTTTATCAAACTCATCCAAGTACTTTGTGAACTGCTTCTCGTATTTCTTCTCCTTAGCTTTCTTTTCGGCTTCGTATTCGGGATTGGTCGCAGTTGTAGAAATGATATGCTTTGTACATCAGGAAGAAAGCAGATAAGTCCAGCGATACCGGCAAAAACGAATAATGAGATAATAGAGAATTAGAGGATGTAACGATTAATTCAAGTTCATCCTATGAAATGTAAATGCCATGCCAAACTGTGCGAAATAAGTTACCTGTTTTTCGGCTTTCTCGGCATCAGCGAAGAAATTAATGTGACCACTCGATGTAACTATTGATGTGATCGTCTCAGAGGATGATTTACTGGATTCATCATGGATGGATGAGGTTGAGGGTACTGTTTCCGAGGGTTGTCCTTTGGCTCGAAGTCGAAGTTGTTGCAACCGATACTCCTTTTCCTGATTTGACAGTCGAACAATTAGTTCCATCCAAAAATTGATGATGAGAATATAAATATAACAAAGGATGACAAACAGCTGCTATCGCTCTATCTTGTTTCTCTTTTTCTTCTTGTCTGGCTTTTTCTTCGTCTTGGCGGACTTTTTCAATGTTCGTTTTGTTGTAGACATGCCAGCTAACGGACACAGATAAAGGAATTAGAATCAACGGATTCAATAGCAGGATTCTAGTAATTTAGGACGGAAGCCAACCTTTTGTGATGAAGGATATTCATGACGCAATATCTGATATAATTCAACAAAATTTAGGTACGATTTTCAATCAGTATCTTTAAAATTCAAATGCACGTTTTTCCTGCGTGGAAGATGCGTCGATAATCGTTGCCAATGATGAGAAACGGCCACAATCCGACATCATGATTTAATCCCTGGCGCTAGCCCTTTGCGGCCTCTAATTGCTCTCCAAATTTCTCTCCCTTTTTATTCGTCCCAAACATCTGTACATTGACAGCTAAAGATGACCCAATCTGCAGTACTTTCTTCGGCCTCCTCACCAACCCTTCCAACTGCGCCGTCAAAGTCTTATAAGCCCTCTCATCCTGAATTATTCAGAGTCGTCTTTGGGGATAACCTGAGGTAAGATCCAGCTCTGTTCTTTTTCGCCTCATTTAACCGAAACCCTGGGCCAATTCTCAGATCTTTCACGTACAGTTCCAAACTTGTTACTACAAGATCATTCAAAAAAGGAGAAACGATTGCAAAAATAGCCGGCTATACACAAACCAATGTCAAGAAATATACTTCAGTTCAAATTGGGCCAGATTGTCATATAGAGTTGAACTCAGATTTAGTGTACATGAATCACAACTGCGACCCTTCTGTTCAAATTGATTGCAACGAGTTGAAAATTGTTGCTGCCCGCGGTATGTTTACGATGAATCTGTCTATCGATGGTTTGAAATATAAATAATTTGATTTTCGAATATTTGTTAGATTTAGACGAGGGCGACGAGATTACGTTTTTTTATCCGTCCACAGAGTGGGAAATGGGTATGATTTCGACCCCGATACTTTTCATGGAATTTGGCAGGATCCGCAAAAGAATTTCGTCACTGTGTTGTCTAACTTGAATTTTTTTATTAATTTAAATGAACAAAACAGCACAACCATTTACTTGCTGGTGCGGAGCATCTCAGGTCTGTTCGAGATTTTATCTTCACCTTAAACTCATTTCGAGTATTTGCTAACATCAATTTTGAATTGTCCGATCTAGTGCGTCGGAATGGTCCAAGGAGCGAAGCACATACCAACCGCCATTCTCAAAAAGTATTACGTAAACGACTTTATCATGAAGTTGAAATTGGAGCAGGGTAATTAGGATAGAACAATCGCACTCAATCTATTAGATCTCAGTGAATTAGTTTTATTTCCAATTTGTGTAAATTTAATAGAGTATTCAATATACGTGTGCCATTCTTTCTGTTTCTACTGTGGGTCTCATCAACAGCTGCCATTGGAATAGACGAACTGGCGGTGAGGGGAGTGAGACTGCCGCCCCAACACCTGTGTCAAACTTCAAAGGAAGGTTGGTACCAATATACGCGGCATCAATTACTTCATTATTTCTCCAGATCTTCGATCGTTTACCAGTGATTATTAGTCGGAGTATACGTATATTAAATTGATATTGATAATGTATGGAATACTAGATTATAACAGATTATTCGAGTGTGAAAAACTTCAATAAAGATATCGTCGCTTTGGCGGTTAAGTGCACCGGGCAACAGTACTCGTATAACATATATATAATATAACAAAACAATATAACAGGTATATGGCAAGTGTGAGAAAACTGACCGTTACCGGCATCATCCGAATTTTGTTACGATTTCTGAGGACACAGACCGAAGACCTGTAAAAAGCTAATCGGAGGAAGGCCGTGTTGACATCATACCATTGTGCAGGACCCTGTGTTCTTTTAAACATAAAACAGAATATTGTTAAATCTTCGTCTTCTCTGCCAGCGCTCCCACTTCAGAAAATGGAAAAACTGCAATCAAAACTTTTGAGAATCCCTACAAGATTCAAAAAACCCTTCAAAAACAAACCCACAAAACCGCCCATATCCTTCTTCAAATCTCATCCAATCCTGTTGTTCACTCTCACTTTTCAAGCCTTGGCTGTACTATTCACTGGGACATTGTCAATTTTGTTTCCCTTATACCAAACTTATTATCCCAAACTATATCCCTACATCCGTGAGAAACTGTCGCCACCGCTATTCGGACACTTCCGTGAGACTGATGGCAGTGTACCTCATGAACGTTACCTCAAGTACCCAATATTGGTTTACGGATTGCATATTTTACCGATATATATTTGGGCTATTGGGGCCATATTCCAGATTAGGTTCGGCTTGAACTATATTAATTCGGAAACAAAAACGAAAGCGAAGTCGCAATTGAAATGGCACCGAGTCTTTGGTTATGTTTGGATGATTTGTAGTCTTTCAATAGGACTCTCGGCCCTCGGGATAGTATATGTCGATGTTGCATTCGGCTTTCCTCTGGCTCATCATACTGTCTTTACGCTTAAACTCCTTACCATCGTTCTTACTTCATGGTTCCTCTACACTTTAATCAAAGCTTACACGTCGATAAAATCGCATCGCATCCGTGAACATCAGACATGGATATTGCGGCATGTGTTTGCCGGAATGAGTGTAGGACTAGATAGATGGTTAGTTGGAGTTTATAGTGGTTTGTGCGAGAATGAGATGGTTCCCTGGCATGGATGTAAGAAAGGTATTAAGCCGCTTGATATTCCAGTTTATGACCACAAGGTAGTTTTTGCTGCCAGTTTATGGGTTGCATTTATAATTGCAGTCATCATGGGAGAGATTGCAATCAGAAGTTTAGGATTGCTAAAGAAACGAGCGATAAAGGAATTGTAGCCGAAATAGAGCGTAGGGCAAGTACCGTAAACGACTTGTTCCTTTCACCAAATACTAATACCTGGATATAATGAAATAGAGGGATTTAACAAACTTCTAGCACTTCTTTGCATTATTACTTTTTATAAAGCCGCATAAAGACGGGCCCGACTAATGTAGCAATAATTTTTTCGCCTGTTCGTTCGTTGCGACGGAGCAGTGTTATTCTGATAACGCTAACTGTATTATTGAGATGTTTTGAAAATGAAAAACACTTCATTGATGAAAAATAGTTATATTCAGGGTCCAATAATGAATAGTAAAGCTGATGTATTGATGAGAGTGACGCGGGTGTTCTTCTATGCCAATTCTCTCTTTCGACCAAGAACCAAACTTCAAGAAGTCGGAATACAGAGAAAATTGCCCTTTGCCGTACTTCAACCTGTCCTTGCAATCGCCCTGTTTTTGCACTCTCTTATTCAAATATAGACAAGATGGCCTCAAATTCTCTACCAATCCGTAAAAGATTAGAGGAACCCTCAAGCACAACCGGTACCGCTAATAACCCGGAACCCAAATCCGTCTTCAAGTCTCATCCTACCCTTTTCCTCGTACTCGGTGTTCAAGCATTCGCTTTAGTTTTACTGGAACCATCGTCATTTTGTTTGCTTTCTTTCAGACCTACTATCCCGAATTATACCCAACGGTTCGCGAAGCATTAGCTCCCCCAGTTTTCTTTCCCGAAGTGGAAGGGAGCGTACCTCATGAGCGTTTTCTGAAGCACCCCATTCTTACGTACGGGTTTCATATATTCCCGCTTTATATTTGGGCTCCTGGGGCTATATTTCAAGTCGCCTCGGGCTTTAATCACTCGAGACTACCAGCGAGAGAAAGGAAACAATCAAAATGGCATAGACTTTTTGGTTATGTTTGGATGGTTTCTAGTGTCTCAATCGGAATTTCTGCCTTCGGAATGGTATGCTTTGACGTGACTTCAAGTTTTCCGCTCACGCATCATACAATCTTTACGATGAAACTTCTTAACATTGTTCTTGCTTCATGGTTTCTGTGCGCCTTAATCAAAGCTTATATGGCGGCTATAGGTCACAATGTCCGCAATCATCAGAAGTGGATATTGCGACATGTGTTTGCTGGACTCACTGTGGGTTTAGCTAGGTGGGTAATTGGATTTTACAGCTCTCTCTGCGTCAATGGGATAGTACCTTGGCATGGATGTAAACCGGGTATTCAATCTCACAATATTTCAGCTTATGATCATAAGATTGTCTTTGCAGCTTGCTCTTGGTTCTCCCTTGTGATTGCACTTTCTATGGGCGAAATTGCCGTCAGGAGGGTGGGCTTGTTGGAAGAAGAGGATAAAAGTCAGTAAAACATGTGAGATAATTAGTAATCAACTTAGAGGCAGGAGATGTGATGACTGTTTATATAAGTAAACGGCTCTAAATATATCTTGACATATTTGTACAGCGAGTGACAAACTCCCATTTCAATGTGGGCGCATTCATGCAAGCATTACACCGGTTCCGATGACACGGAATCGAAGCACCAAGTCGGTCACACGTCGAAATCGCCACTCCATCGGCCCAACATCTGCCTTCATTCATCCTCTGACCCGATATTCGAGAATCTTCCTCGATTATATATCAAGATGCCGCCGATTCGTCCATTGTCTCAAACAGAAAGTAATCCTGTCGTTCTATTCTTGAAATCCTACCGTTTGCTCGCTTTCACTATCATCATTTTTGCTCTGGGCCCGCTCTTGTCTGGGACATTCAGCACCATTCTTTTCATAACCAAGATTTACTATCCCGACGTATACCGAACGTTGTTCAAGGCAGCTGTTACAGATGGCCCAATCATTTCTGGTTTCCCGGACGATGATGGTTCATACTCATACGACCGTTATGAAAAACACTGGATAATGGTTTACGTTTTGCATGTCTGGCCCATTTACATCTGGTCGTTCGGTAGCATATATCTAATTGCCTCGGGAATGATGAGGCATCAAGTAAAAGATAAAACTTTACACATGGATATTCATAAAGGATTTGGATATCTGTGGATGTTCTCTAGTGTTCTCATTGGATTATCCGCATTTGGAATGATGTTTGTGAATGTGACTTACAGTCATCCTACATTCCATTCATCGATTTTGACATTTAGATTACTCACTTGGGTGTTGACGACATGGTATTTCTGGTCTTTGGGGAACTCTTATTATTACATAACACGAAATAATATCCGGAAACATCAGTTATGGATTTTTCGACACGTATTCTCTGGTCTGTCTGTGGGATTATTCAGATGGTTGTTGCCGATTTGTGCTGCCTTATGTGAAAATCAAATGATTCCTTTAGATAGTTGTATACTGTGGAAAGGGCAAAAACAACATGCGACGATCGATGATCAGAAAATAATGTTTTCGGTGACTTTATGGGTCTCTTCGGCTATTTCTATCAGTGTAGGCGAAGTGGTGGTGAATGCACTTGGATTGACGGCAACGAAGGTGCAAAAGAAAGAATGAGGAAACTTTTGTATTCCATTGTCTGTGAAATGAAAGAAGTGGTATGTCTGTCTTTATTTTTTACTGGATATTTACAATTAGATTAGGTGATTAATGGAATGACATTATCCAAATAAAAAGACCAACAATGCTCAGCTTACGCAGCCGGCGGCGGATTCAGGGGAGCAGCCGCAGGAGGAGAAGGTGCAGGAGGCATTGATGGATTCGGAGCCGGTGGTGCGACGGGTTGAGATGGGGCCGGTGGTGTACCCGCTGGGGGAGGAGGTGGGGATGGCATTGATGGATTCGGAGCTGGAGGTGCACCAGGTTGTGGTGGGGGATTTGGAGCTGGAGGCGATGGTGGAGTGTTCACTGGAGGTTGGCCTCCTCCGTTCAACAAAGTTCTGATTGAAGCCAACGCATTTGGAGTACCTTGCAGATTTCCGGTAATGTTTGCTAATGCACCATTTACCATAGCATCACGAACTTGAGCAGCTGGAGTACCTTGCGATAAAAAAACGGCGGCAACGCCGGCAACCATCGGGCTGGACATACTCGTTCCGGAACGTGCCTCGTACTCTGACATTCCTTGGTTTGAAGCCGATGCGATTTGGAAACCACTATAAAGAGCAGATGGTTAGAATCAAGCACAACTAATGTTAAAGGGTCCGTAAAGGAACATACGGTGCAACGATGTCAACACATCTTCCGACATTTGAAAACGGAGCGAACTCGTTGTTAGGGCCAGAGGCGCCAACTATTTAGGAATTTATAATCAAAAGGTAATAATTAACAATTAGAAATGAATTTCGACGGCCCCTACTGAAGCATATGAACTACGCACCAGTGATCACGCTAGGCTCTCTCGCAGGAGAGAGATTACATGCATCTTGACCCTCATTCCCGGCGGCGACAACTGCAACAATCCCGGCTGCTGTAAGTTGTCGCACTGCAGCATCTGTCAATCGCAAATCAACAAGTGAGTTCATGATGCAATAATAATAACGATGATTTCAAGTAATAAATACCTAAGGCATCACTGGCTGGACCTGCAAAACTCATGTTGATGACTGATGGACGCTGGCGCTGTTGAGCCGTTCGTATAACCATTTCAATTCCTTGAAGTACGGCTGCAGTAGAAGTGCCACCGGTTTCATCTGCAGCATTCACAGATACCATGTTAACAAGAATATACTAGGAGCGAAATTCATGTGGGCTTACCCAAAAGACGTATCATCAATATAGTCGAATTTTTGGATACCCCAACCATTGATCCAGCGGCGATTCCTTTGAGGACATGTTAGTTCTGGGTACCGTGAAGAAGCATGAATTAGTATGTAGTACCTGCAACATGCGAGCCTACAAGTGAAGTAGAATTATTAGTTTTTGAATTTAAATATCAGTGATCGAACTATGGACGTACCATGGCCTATTGGGTCCTCCATAGGCACTTGAATTCCAATGGCCCCCAACATTTGAGCTCTAGTTCCGTTAAACTCCCGGTGTTGAGTGGTAACTCCAGTGTCGAGCTGTACAAATGATTTGTAAACGATAGCTTTTCAATTCATTGAAAGGTAACTACGTACGATATAAATATCAGTTCCGGTACCAGCCGTGTCTGGATAGTTATAAAATCCATCTTGAACTCCATCAAGAACATCCAAGTTATACAAAATGCCTTGTTCAATAAATTGACGAGCAGTATACGCAATAGGCTTATTCTCTTCTACTGACAATACTGCAGAATCCTTCTGTAACTCTTGCCTCAAATCTTCCGTTAAATACGAGCATGTTGCCTTGAAGGTACCAATGTCAAGATTAATTGGCGAATACTCGGATTGCTGCTCGTTTTGAATTGAAAAGGTGGAAAACAAGGTAGACGCTAGATTATCAGCTTTCGACTTTATTTCACTTTGTGAAGTTTCCGGCTTCCATGTGACGATATACATCGGTAAAGTCGGGTCGTTTGAGTTGTGTCGTCTAACGACCGCCGCATGGACAGAAGTTGCAGCGAATAAATAGACTAGAATTAGTATAATATTATGCCTCAACATCCCATATATTATTCTTTCGAATTACCGATTCAAATGCGGTCGCTCCTTTCGTAGTTGTAGTTCTTCGAATTCCTTAGCGAATGCAGCCTCAAGCGCGTTGTAGGCTTGCTCTTCGTCGTGCAGATTCTGCGATTGTTAACGATTCGAAATGGCCGTCTTCAGAATGTGCCGATGTTACATTACGCTGGCTGATAGCATTTTTAAAAACAAACCGGTATCTGTGTGCTGAGAATATTCAGCTAATTGCGCATACGTATGGTTTGGTAGCTGAGAAGCCTTCATCATTTTCGATTACATCACTCACTTCAATCAATGAATTTTACCGTCGCCGTCACATATGGTTTTAATCTAAAATTACATATATCTTGAAGCTTTCCATTTTTAAGGACCGGAAGTCGGATGTTGCAATTCAATTGTTCTCTTTAAGGACAGTACTCTCTTTGTGACAGATAAAAAAACCCGCGGAGGATAAAAGTTACGGGGAGAATAAATTATTGTGTAAATTACCTTGATCCTCTTCTTTACAATGGTATGGTCTGTTCAGCGGGCGACTTGAGGTTGACTGCATTTGGATCTATATACCGCACAGAGTCGTAAGACTTATTTTGAGAACCAAAAGAATTACATAATAAATTTTATTTTCGGAACAAAGAAGATTATGGCTACATTAACTAACTTTTGTTTTGGCTGCCCGGGAAACAGTTTATGAAGCAGAAAGGGTTTGATAAACTTTTCGACAAAAAATGTATATGAAAAACCGTATAATTGATACAATGGTTGAGTATACTGATTAACTTGCTTACGTCAGGACTGAGGAGGCTTCTCATAGTGAGAACTGTTCTCCGAAAAAAAAGCATACCTTCATCGCGGCTTGACTTGAGGCTGAGGAGTCTGTGCAAAACCCCCGCTCAAGGACTAAACTTTGCCAATATACATCTTTATGATAGAATGTACTTGATAAGGGACTAATATTTCATGTTAGATCAGTCTGTATCAAACTTGATGTTATAGTCACCGAATTAATTTAATGACGATAGTAAGCTGTGGAGCGGGAACGGTGATATTACCTGCACGCGCGCATACATCCACCAAACAGTATTATTTGGCTATGGGCGGCGGGTTCGCTCGGGTATAATATTGCCTAATCAGCTTAAGGCTTCAAGCACTCGAGGCTTACACATTGTCAGACTCTTTGCATGCACACGCGCGTTCCGTAAGGTTTTCCTTGTATCTGATTCCGTATTTTTATTTTCCCGACCTTTCGAAACCTTGTAAGCCCGCTTTTCTTCTAGGCTCAGTTTCTATCCGTCGATTTCCCGTTACCACGAAGTGGCTCTTTTCGATAGCACATTCTAAGATTGAAATTTTGAAGTTTTGTCGTAAGATTCCGCTGACCTTGGGAAACTTTGACTCATTGACCGAAGAGTTGCAGCACGATGACAATATCATCCAGCAGTTCTACCGACCCCGGCCCGGCGAATATGTATGACGACCCTATCGTCACTTATGTATTCGTCCTTACCCTTATCAACATATACATTTTGGTCACAACACTATTATTTATTTCTAAAACCCGGTCTCTAGTCATTCATAAACGAGGCTACCAAATAACGGTGATATCAGTATTATGTAATCTGCTGGTCTTCAATTTCCATGACGTTTTCAATATTTTGCATTCGATGAATTGCCTTCTCGTTATCGGCATCCAATACATATTTCTACCGCTATTTTCATTTTGTTACGTCCTTCGAATATTCTATATAATATCAGTTTATTATATCAATCAATCGGCGACCTCCCCATCCATCGAGGAAGACTCTAAGCCCAGTGCAATCCAATCCTTATGGCGGAGGCATATTCAAAGATTATCTCGAATCCTTGTCCGCTCAGATAGCAATCGTCATTCACCCGCTTGTCCTCCTCGGGAAATTCATCTGCTCTCTGTTGGCACTTCAGTGAATATGAAGAACGTGTTTAAAATAATTCTGGTCTTCTTCATTTTCGAAGTTATGGTTCTTGTAGCAACTATTGTTACCTCGAAAAATCGGTTTTTGGCCAACCCAAGAATTACATTAGGCGAATGTGATCAGAAACATGATATCATCTATGGTTTCTTAGGTTACTATGCATTACTACTGTCGACAATTGTATTCGCTTTATGGGAATTGAAAAAAGTGAAAGATAGTTACTATGTCAAAGCAGAAATTGTGTCGTGTCTAGTCATAAGCGGTATCGGTTTCGCTATCTACTTCATATGCTATTTCCTTCCACCTACTAGCAGTGCTGCCTACCATTCTTAGTGCGTGGTCTTTTTTATTTAAAATCTGATTTCATGACTTAGTTTTACTGACTTGATATCGCATAAATTTTAGTGTACCTTCCGCAATCACTCTCCTGATCTGTCATTCGTTGTCGGTCACTGCTCCAATGATACTCGCTTTTCGACACGATCGGCATATTGAGAGGGCAAGTGTTGATAATGAAAAAATCTCATTCGATCGGGTTTTGTCAAATCCCGCCTTATTTCAAGAATTCAAAGTTCAATTGGCTAAAGATTTCAGCATAGGTGCAGTGTCTCCATACTTCCTAATAACGAGGGAACTTAAATTGACCGGGAAATATTAATTTTTCACAGAGAACGGGTTTTTCTATGAAGATTATCTGGAATTCTGCACTCTCTATTCATCATCATCGTCAACATCAATCCTTCCACGATCTCTTTCTCAAGGTAAACTGCTATCAGCTTCTTCCTCAAAAACTTCATTATCTCCATCGTCACTCTACACTCCGGCCGTTTTGTCAAAATTATATAAAATATATCGAACATATATTGCACCTGAAGCCCCGATGGAATTAAATGTTGACGGCAAATTGCGAAAAATGGCTCAGCAAAGTGTGAATGAAACCGGAGTTCTGTCCATCGAAGTTTTGGACAATATCAAAGAAGAGGTGAAAAAGAATATGATGCTGAATTCGTTTCCGAAGGTTCGTATTTTAAATTCGTATGGGCAATTTATGCAAGGTAATGTTTCTGACGTGTATGCCAATTTCGCCACGCACCGATCTCTAGTTTATCAAAGACTATAAGCTGCCTTAGGTCCTCTAAAAAGCAGCTCTGAACACATTGTGTAGTGTGCGGAATGAATCATTTTAGAACCGAGATTGTGTACATATGCAAATTTAAGGCGCTGAATCATTTGCTTTCTGTATTATAGATCGACAATGTTTGCTGTTCGTAAGTCTCATCTAATTATATGTATATAGTCAGTAAATCAGCTGGTTCCTTAAGGTTGAGAAGACAATTGATTATTGGATTGCAATATATTGCAAAAGTTACAGATGTCATTCGTCACTTCCTTCCCCCACCACCCAATCCCGGAAATCCCCCAAATCCTTTCATCATTTCTGCCATTTGTTCCATATTGGGCATACCACCACCACCGGCACCGCCTAATCCCCCTAAACCACCCAGGCCTTTCATCATTTCCGCGATGTTTGGCATTCCACCTGCACCACCTAATCCTTTCATCATATTCTGCAAACCACCCATCTGTTTCAGTGCTGCCGGATTCATATTCTTCATCATTTGCTGCTGCATTTTGGCCATTTGTGCAGGGTTCATATTTCGTGGGTTACCTCCCATTCCTTTTTTTGTGCAACACATGGAGAAAAGATCGGAAAATTCAGAGTAACGGTCAACGTACAACGAAGAGAAGAAGTCAGTTCAGCCGGCTGGTTTAAATGAATCATGGAAGTATTGAACGAATAAACGTACCAGACATTCGATTCAGGAAACCATTCTTACCACCCATTTTTTTAACCATGGACGAGAATTTGCCATGCATTCCTAACAACTCTGATACTTCCCAAGGATGTGTGCCTGAACCTATCGCTACGCGATTGACTCGACTTGGTTGGTCTCGAAAATGTTTGCCGTCGCCGTCCAGTTCTATTGAGAGATGGTTCAGATGCGGTTCGAGCAAATAGATATTTCGCCCAACAGCTATACTAATGGGCGCAGAGACAAGCGACACAAACCTTCATCTGTCATGCTATCCATAATAGCCATGAACCTTCTCATCCTTTTACTTCCTTCTTGATCCCCCATAGCGCCTAGTAACTCAGGCGGCATGCCAGGCATCATACCCATTACTTTGCTTAATGGTCCTAAATTCATGATGCTAGACACCTGTTCTCGCATATCTCGTATCGAAAATTGACCTTGTTCAAGTTTCTTCATAAATTCTTTGTTATCCGGTCGTAATTCCTGGAACTTTTCAATCAAGCCGGAGATGTCGCCCATGCCTATAATAAGAATGTATGAGTATTTTTGATTTTTAATAACCAAGCGGGACAGTTATTGGTTTTTTCCTTACCTAACATCTTTGATATGAATCGCTTTGATTCAAATTTTTCCAGATCGTACATATGTTCGCCTGTACCGATGAATATAATCGGACTTCCAGTTGCTGCCACTCTACAAGAAAAGAAACCATTTAGGAACCCAGTCGAGTCTCAAATATACATCAAGAAATATCAAACGTACGCCGATATGGCACCACCACCCTTGGCATGCCCATCCATTTTGGTCATGATTATTGAACCAATAGGGACAGCATTCTTAAAATTACGAGATTGAAGCTCTGCTGTTTGACCAATCGTGCCATCCATAACAAATATGACGTTGTGTGGTTGCTAAAATGAAATAATGTGAACAAAGCATGAAGACACGGGCATCAAAATGTCGGGATACGTACGATAGAGCTCGCAATCTGTGTCATTTCGTTAAATAATTCCGTTTCATGAACATGACAACCGGATGTATCAACAATGATGATTTCAAATTTCTCGGCTTTGAACTTCTCCACACCATCCATGGCAATCTGCACGGGATCTGTTTCAGTGTAACTGCGACATACAGACAAAAGCAGTAAATATAAGTTTCAGCAAGTAGTACACAATGTTTTTTAGAACTGATTTACCTTCCGTAATATGGTATTTTTGCCTTGGTTGCGTTTTGCTTCAACTGATCAAAGGCACCAGCTCGAAAAGTGTCCGTGCAAATCATGCATGTCTTCCATCCTCGTTTTTGATAATAATATGCAAGCTACGACGTCGATAAAGGTGTCAGCAGAAACTATCTGACGAGCATGGAGCAATCAAATTGATAACCGAGACAAACCTTCGTACATGATGTCGTCTTACCACTTCCTTGCAAACCTACAAACATGATAATATTCGATTTATTTTTCACCGGCTGATACGGTTCAAGTCCCGGATCGACTAAGCGGCAAAGTTCATCGTAGACCGCCTATGGATGTATGTTAATTCTATAGTAATGGCTTTGATACGAAAACAAGTTCCGTTCCAAGTTCCACATCCGCTAGAAACTAACCTTTTGTATAATTTTCTTTTTGTTAACACCGGTCGCCAAGTCATTAAGGTTGACGATGTTTTTTATATTCGTCCGTAGCTTCTGTACTAATTTCACATTGACATCGGCTTCCAATAACGCTCTCGTTATCTCCTTCAACATTTCTTCAAGGGCCTTTTCATCGATGACCGGCTGACTCGTTAAAGAGTGCAGGGCCGAATTAATTTTTCTTCCTAAGTCTGTTAATACCATTTTATCGTGTTCGGATATCTACGAGGGAAGATGGCTTTTATGAAGTCCAAGTTTTGCTGTATTACCGAACAAGTATTAACGGTGAACCATTTCATTGCCCCGGTGAACGGGCCGTCGTACCGGTGAACCAGCAAAAAAAGAAATCATTTATTCTCGACAATCCTGAGGCCTTTAAATTTCAAAACTTTTTTATTATAATCTATTCATATTTATTCAAAAGTTACTGGCGAATTATGACGAGGAAACTGCCCTTTGATACTACTCTTGCCGACAAGACTACAAAGAGACAAAAATTGGAGGATCCCTTGGACTTGGAGTACTTGGACACTGAGCCGAATGATCAGGATTTTGAAGCATTTGAGAATTGGCTGTCTTCAAACGGTGCTGATTTGACGGCCATTTCGTTTAAGAAGAGCCCGCATGGTAATAAATGAGGACTTGTTATATATCTTTATATTTGGCGAATTATTCCTAATTGTTCATTCATTTTTCGTAGGTTATGGGGTTTTTGCCAAGAAGGATTTATCGGTCGATGATGTCGTCGCTTTCTTACCCTCGTCGCTGATAATGTCCGAAAAAGTTGCACTCTCTTCGCCATTAGGACAGCTCTTTCTTCGACATAACGACAGCTTGCCCGAATCTGAATACATCGAACATCACATATGCACACGAAATGTCCTCTTTGCATTTCTAGTCTACTCCTATTATGTTCTCCAAAAGTCTTCCCATTTTTATCCGTATCTTCGATGCCTTCCTCGATCGTATGACACTCTATATTACTGGAATGATTCGGAATTGTCTTGGCTCGAGGGTACCAATTTGAAGGGTGTGGCGAAGGAAAAATTGGATCAAGTGAGAAAAGAGTGGGAGTTGATTAGAACCATTGTGTGCCCGGATATGATACCTTTTGAAGTTTTCAGCTTCGAGCGATTTCTATGGGCTAGATGCTCTGCATCTAGTCGAGCCTTTCCTTGTGATCTCTCCTTGATATCGAATCCTTCTGTAAAATCGGATGACACTACTGCATCAGACATCGGAATCAACTCTTCAACGGAGTCGCATGCGACTGATGTATACAGTGATTACGATACAAAGTATCCGCCATGTAAATCTAACCTAGCAATGTGGCCTTTATTTGATGTACAGCAAGTTTTCATATGTTTATGTGTGTGGGTATACTCCAGACTGACATCCTGTTGTGCAGATGCTCAATCATTGCCGGGGCCTCAGAATCACTTGGGACGCAACCCGTACAAAGAAAGATGGTGTTTTCTTTAACGCTGGTTCTCATTTCTCTGTCGCAGAAGAAGTTTTCAATAACTATGGGGCTAAAAGTAACGATGTGAGTAGGACTTGTAGGTTGTCATCATTCGTTTCTATGTTCATTAATTTCTCCGGCTTTCACACAAAAAAGGAGCTTCTTCTATCTTATGGTTTTTGCCTACCGACAATGGGCTACCTTGATGATTATTACCCTATCAAAATGAACTTCAGTCACGATCCGTTATACGACAGAAAATCTTCAGTCTTGTCGTCATTCGGTCTTGTTCAGCCAGGAAATATCCATATCATACGCTCAGACGGACATATCCCTTCCACTCTTCTTTCAGCTATGGAAATAATACTGATGAACCAAAACGAGCTCGATCTATTGGATTCTGGCAAGGTCAGAGTTAACCTTAAAGAGCATAATCTATCATACACGGAGCCCGTACGGATATCCACGACCTCACGGGCTCACATTGCGGCTCTTGCAACATTACTTTCTCTTCTTGAATCCAAGCAAAGCATGCTGACGTCCAATCACACATACCTCGAGACCATCCAGCCACCTTCTTCAAATCCTCTAGACTATGTCTCGTCATCCGATCCGTACCGTTTTCGCATGGCTAAACTATACGTAGCCGGACAGTACTATATCATCTCACAAGCCATTTCCAAAACTAGAGCCCTATATCAATCACGAATCCAGAGTTTCCTTTCAGCCAATGGTTCAAGCAAAAAGATCATAACGGTGGAAGAATTGATGCAACATGAGCCATTTGTAGAATGGTTCCAAAATGTTCTGAATAGCGTACAGACTGACGATGAGTTTGAGGTGACTGAAGATCTGGTATTCCAGCTTTGGCTTTGTTGGTGCTGCGTTAGTCGAGACGAAGAATGCGACCAGATTGTGAAACGATTATGGTATCGACCTGGTGACGACAGGGTGAAAGACTCGATAAGGTAATATTTTTCGTTCACACTTTCTTTCATATATCATTTTTATTTTCACCATATCAACTTGTTCCCTGTTCCATTCCAATTTCTATTTCTAATTCATCATTATTTCCTTTATTTGGTCGCTATATCCGTCAATTTGCTATTTTAGTCCCGATCTCAAGCAACAATACGAATATTTCTTCTCGTCTCCCCATTCCGATCAATCTGACAGGGTATCGTTGGATATTTTCGCGTGGTCGACTCTCATAGTAGATCTATGTTTAGACACTATCTACATTCCTTCCAAGTCGGTAAAAGCAGATAATGTAATTTCAGCAGATGTAGATGGAGAAGGCGAAGAAGAAATCGCTGTGCTATTGTTACCGTAGGAGTAATTGATTAGTAGATTCTACATTAATCTTTTTCATGCTTGAGACTGATGTCATTGTCGATGCAAAATGTATTTACTACTTGAATCACTCGAGTCATATAATATATATAATTACAATCAAATTATTTCATAAAAGGTGGAAATAGGAAAAGTTTGAAATAGTTAAACCTGCCATGGAGTTGGCGGTTGTTTTAATGTCTTATTTTTGGTGAATGAGAACTGGTAGCGCAATTCTTCTGCGTTTCCGCAAATAGCGGATGATTTGTAGTTGCAGTTAATCCTGCCTCCATGGTCCATTCAGATATTTACCTTTTTTCCCCGCCTGCAATTCTACTGTCCTCTTCAACTTCTTCTTCATCCGGATCCATTTCCAACAATTCTCCATCACCTTCAACTTCTTCCATCAGTTTCTCCTCTCCTGTGGCCAACCCATCTAACTCATCATCGTCCTCTTCAGGATCCAATTCCAACATTTCGTTCCCGTCGTCATCATCATCTTGCTTAGTCATTACCATATGAGAAGGATGCGAATCCACCGTCGGAACTTCTGGAATGGGCTGTTCAAAATTTTCGGTCGGAATACCGGTGATCTCGGAGTATTCATGAAGTGCTAAGGATTTCAGATTAGAATAAAATCAAGGTATAAATGAAAGATCAAACAACGGGAGAGAATTTTTAAGGGATGGGAGAATAATTAGATCACTAGTAAGTTAAATTATGGAGCGACAAAGATGATAACAAACCTAAAGTCTTCTTATTCATCAATGCATTTTTAACTCGTATTGGATTTTTGCTTTCTTCTCTATTAAATTTATTTTTAATTTGATGTCGGTTTCGTCCAGGGAACATTTTACATATCAGGTCAAATGCGGTTCCCCAATAAGATAGTGCCTTTACGAATAGACCTGTTAGTGCAATTTACGAAAAGTTGGACTCTGCCTTGTAATAATCAGTTTCAAAAATTACCTCGTAAAATTTCTCTGTCTCGTCAGCAGTCCATCGGGGCGTTCTCCCTGCTTTCTTCTTCATAAACGTACTTTGGTTGATATATCTATTGGACTCTTCTTCTACGATTTCACGACTGACAGGTTCATGGACTTGATTTGTCCGAAGAGTTAATGAGGATTCGTCAATAACAATTTCACCATTAACTATTCGCACCCGGGGTCCAGCACTAAGTAGAGAGTTAAGATATTGAATTTCTCATTTTTCATGAAGAAGTACTTTACCCATCATCCTCGTCTTCTTCGTCCGGGTCCATTTCCATCATTTCTTGTTCCTCATTCCCAGGCGGACTGAATATCGACGACGGTCTTTCCCTTTCCCGCTTCAAAGGTTCTATCAAATTGTCGGCTTGACTATTTTCCCCTTCCAATGTGTCTTCTTCTAACAACTCATTCAACCTGTCCTCCTCAGTTTTGTCCTCAACTTTTTCGCCCTTCACCAATCTTTTCTGTCTTTCTCTTTTTAATTTTCTCATCCGCTTGATAGTTTGCTTCTTCTTCAGTGCATCTGTCGCAGCCTTTGTCATCTCACCATTACGGACTGACTTTATGGAACACAAGTCCGCCATGCTGATGTTCCGACGGCGGGTGGATGCATCCATTCCTTCCTCTCCTTCCTCGGCGTCATTCGATAAGGTCAATAATTTCTTGTTATTACGGGTTGAACTACGAATTTGATCTGAATCAGACTGATCTGTTACATCATTTGATTCGGCCTGCGTACTGGTTGTCGGCCTAGTTTTGATTTGCCGCCGCCTTTTACTTTCTGGTTCATTAGCAACATCAGTCGGAGATGAGGCGCTGCTCGCATGACCGGGAGTGGTTACATGCTGTGTTCGTTTCTTCGTCGAAGGATTTATGTGCGGAATCTGAGAGGACGATGAAGAGGATGAGGTGGTGATGGTTGGAATGACGATGGACGAGCTTGACGACTTCGGCTCATTGTCAGTTAGGGTAGATGACGAGGGAGTGACAGATATCGACTGAGATTCTAAATTATTTCATAGTTAGTCCCAAAAGTGGATTTCTCTCGTCAATCGAACTGGACCAAAGAAGAAGCATATAAGTTACCGTTAGCGGCGGTATTCTGAGTTTGAACATTCGCTTCCTGGGTCGAGGGAGGCGGAGGAGGGGCCGATGTTAGGGAGTTCTTCTGCCGGCGGTTCCTTGGAGCAATTGACGGAACAAATTTCGGTTTGACTTTAATTGCGGCAGACATTTGTGGTGGTGGAATGCAAGATAGATAAAATTGACGAGGAGCATTAAAGTTAAAAAATTTTGGTTTTCAATGTCACGTGCTGGAGTTTCAAGTTATTATAAGTATTATATTTCTGCTGACAAGGGTTATTTATTATTGGTTCGGAACAAAACCAATATTGACAGACAATTCATATTTTGATATAAGCAGTTCATAATGAATGACTAGTATTAGAAGATTAAAAGATTTATCAAATCGGCTCCTCTTCCGACGATCGACTTTCCTTGCTGTAACTTGAGTATTGTAATATCTAATATTGGAGCGACTTCATTATCTTATTCTGATAATCGAATGCATCATTTCATCCTCACAAGACGGGAGTACTTTCCTTGTATAAATGACAGCACGTGCGATGTCTTTAATGGCCCCTATTGCGACGACAAGAACACTCTTTCCAAAGTTTCCATCTCATTGCCACTGCTCTCTTTTTCACCATTGCTCAACATTTCTGTATAATATTGTACAATATCCTGCAACATTTTCGCTTAAGATTTCATCATGAAGTTGTCTGTCACGGAAGCCGCTGTATTAAACAGGAATCTCCTCTTCAAGATCGAATCATTAGATTTGGTACTTCAACCTATATTGATTCTTCTGTTCTATCAAATGATCCAACACAACTGAATTCTTATTTTACACCCTTTTTTTCTCAAGAATATCGAACCTATATTTCGCTCATACCCTCAAATCGCATGGCTTCATCAAAAATTAACGGCAACCTTCCCGGACCTGATCATTCCTCCACTGTTCCAAGCTCCCGACCCAAACCTTATCGCCATAAGTGATAATAATCACATTGAGCAAAAAAGGCTTCAAGCCGATCGATACTTTTCAAAGATATCATCGCGGCATCAGATTACCGATAATTCCGATTTCAAGTACTTTGCAACACAAATGGTCCCGTCCGACACTTTGGAGGAGCGGAAACATTTGATTGATCTGAGTTTTTTAAGTCCAATTGTGAATCCTATCGTAGGACCGCTTGTCAATTCAAATTATGAGAGAGGCTTCAGGATCTACCGGCCAGCGGAGGATATTGAAGGGGTAAGTGATCTTCCTCCATTCATCGGTGGCTGAATGACGCAGGCATTGAACAAAAATCGGTAATTCATGGAATGAATACAGAACGATCAAGACATCTTTCTGCAGCGACAAGCCTATATTCTATCGCTAGAGTCACATCTGAATCAAGTATCTTTTAACCTCCAAGAAGTGATACGAATAAAAAGAGGTAATTGAATCTTTAGTTTCCCTCTCGCATCTCAGTATTGCCTTGATTTAACTCTCTCCTCTACCGTGACATTCCCAACTTGCTTCATATATTGAATTCATATAGATCTCGCTACGTCACTTGGATATCTTGGTGATTCTTTGCTCTCAACCCTTGGCAACATCAACACTCTTCTTGGATCCACGATCACAGATCGACCGGCAGAAGTAACCTCAGCTTTCGCTAAACATGAGCAATTTTTGAAAACAGTTACAGCGCTTACCGATGATTTGGAAACGATATATGAACGACAGAGCGTTAATGAACAGATGCATGTGGGCGACGTCTTCCAAGAATATGATGATTGCATCAACTCTGTCAAGGTAATGGTTACTGAGCATCTTTTATTATTTTCTCTGCTTCAACTTTTCTAAATACTCTGTCATACGTTTTTAACTCACCACAACCGTACGTACGTACAGGGTGTTATGAACAACCGAACGGAATCGCTGGTATTGTACGTCAACACAGTGAAACAACATAAAAAGAAACACGAGAAAGTAGAAAAGTTGAGACATAAGTTGCCTGAGTCATCTCATGAACTTCAGTTTGCTGTAGACGATGAAGCCAAGGTTCGTGTCTGCTGCCTGCCGTATCGCATGATATCTGATTACTGGGATAGACCATTTTACCTTTATTTATGCCCATTTTTCTTGCCGTTCATTCTTTTCATGCTCTTACCACTGCTCGATCTTAAAATCAGGCACTCGAACTCGTAAACATCACTCGTGAAAGTTACGGTTCTGTACTTACGCAATTGACTCGTGAACTATCGAAATTTGAGGTCACTAAAGCTCGCGAGATAAACCACTGTTTAGAAGGATATGTTGAAATTCAAATTGAATCGGAGAAAGATATTAAGAATAGGGTCGAAAGATTTGTTTCTGAATCGGATAGAGTGGCGGAAGAGACGAGAGAAGTGCTAGCAAGATTGAAATAGTAAAAGGGAAGCATACAGCACCTCATTGCATGGGGGCTCCGCCGTCATTGTTGGGTCTGTTAATATACACTTGAAAAAAGAATGTACATAGGACCGATCGGTCGTATACGTCGACAAAAGGACTGTACGATTATTCATTGCAAGTATGTAGAAATTATCTGGGAACAAACATATTATAATATACCACTCATGTATAGATATCAACCTGCATTAGTCAATCCAATGCGCAAAACTGGCAGATCCCGGGACGCTGCTTCTGAACTCTTCTTTGCAATACTCACCAATTAGCTTTAACTGTGACAAAATTCCCTGCCATTGGAGTGCTCTTCCTACTGTTAATGAGTGGGATTTTGTATTCGCGCTGCATTGCAGGGCTATGGATATACTGACTTTTCGGTCCAAGGATTGTAAGTTTATGAGATTAACAAAGGACGACACGCCAGTCACGCATATATCGAAAGTCGAGCTATTCACAAGTCGGTTTGAGTCGTTATTTGCTTTGCAATAATACTTCATGTAATCCTCCGACAGAGGCAATACAATTTTTTGCCTGAAATTCCGTTTGATGATAGACAGTGCGACTTCGTATCCTATTCCCGTCGGAAACCCAACTTCAACACTCTCTGTAAACTCAAACTTTTATTATACGATCCAGACCCTTAACTTCCCAGCACTATTACCGTCCTCATGTTCAATAAATCTTGGTCAAAATTATTCTATCGATCTTATAATCCCGTTTCCTTCCCCACCATTGTACCTACCAAACGAACAAATTGAAATTTCCACACCATTCGGGTTGATAACATTCCAACCGCCTTCTAATACTTTAGTGCAGCAATATATAGAATTAATTTTAAAAGTTCTTAGTAGCGGATATTTCGTCTCAACGGGTTCCACTCATGATGGTAGAACCGGAAAGTGTGGAACTGAGAATAAGAGTGCAAGACCAGCACTTCCAAGGGAAAAAGATGATAGACCAATCGAAAGAGTATTGGACTTAAAAAGTATTTATCTAACTAACTCTTTAGCATTGAATTCAATACCGCAAACTGGAATCCCGATATTTCACGAAGGAGTTTTATTCCTTGATATTCACCGCGGATATTCCATGCCAGATTTTAGGTCATCTAGCACGATTATAATTGGAAATCGTGCAAGAGAAGATAGAGCTGAATTGGAAATTGAAGCGAGCAAAAGAGACAAAAAATGGAGAGATTATCATGAATGGATTCTTCATCATGAATTGTTCCATTTCATGGAGTATTCAGTTTCTTGTTCTTTGCATTCCATTCAGAGCTCCCTCTCTTCCGACAACAGTTCAGAGCTCTCCCACTCACAAAGCGGCCCAACTTCAGTACCGAATCATTTATATTACCCTGACGAATCTGAATCAGCTTTGCATTTTTCGACTCAATTATCAAAGGCGTGGGCTCACCCTCAATTTCAACCATTGTCATACTCCGACACAAACTCCAATCATGAAAATCATACAATATCAAATATCGCAGAGGCTGGCCAGATTTATCAAAATATACATGAAAAGTTTAAAGCGGACTGGAGCTTGCTAACAGCACCAATTTCTGTAGACTGCGTCTCTTCTTCGCTCTCTTCATCTTCTGAATGTACATCTACTGACATTCCGAAAGGATATATCACAAGTTACGCTGCAACCTCTGTTGATGAAGATATGGCTGAAACATATGCTTATTTGATGTTCTCAAAATCCCAGGAAGCGACTAAACGGTCGCAATGGAAACTGAATGAAAACGAAATACAGGTTGACGGAATAGTACAAAGAAAAGTCAAGATGTTGAAAAATTGGTGCATATGGGCCGGATACTCTAGGTTGGTCAGTGATTAACTTCAGCCTGATGCATTTCAATCCCTCATTTGCATGATAGAATTATCCAGTCATATACTTCATGAAGTTAAGAAATTTGCATGCCACCAGATACGGAGTATTCCGTTGAGTACAACTCTATATATAATGTATCGCATTTAATTGGGCGACGCCCAATTAATCATCGTAAATCTGCTCACCACTGTACTGTTAATTACTAATCAATCGGTTATTAAAATAAATAATACTTAATATATGAGCAATTACCATGTTTTATAGATGCTTTCGCTCTCAACAATTGATTAAAGCAATGGTCACGTTTGCGTATTATTTTCCAAATCACCAGGTCAAATTGTTCATTTTTTGTGTGGCGTGCTGTATAACGAAGAAATTAGTTCTAAACTATGTGTGAAGAATTTGAAAATTATAGATCTCGCGCCCTCGACTCAAGCAATAATGGCATTGAGTTCGGTAGATATACTTAATTTTGCAAATATCTGAAAACATGTAAGGGCGAATGTTAATGTTAAACCTACGTAAATGTAGGTTCAAGTGCGCTAACAACACTTTCTTATCATTTCGCTGGTATGAGTAATTGTTTGTCTACTGGTAGAATATATTATTATCCACAACAATATTCCACGAGATTACACGCGCGACATTTCGTCCATCCCGAGCTTGGTCAGACCGTGGGTATATTCGACAAAAATGTGGGTGGAGTGACCTGTCAAATGTCCCGCAGTAACATACCCCTCAACTGTTACTATTACTGTGAATAGAACTTTCCGATGTGTTTAAAAGAACTAAAGATTAGTCCAAACTGGCCTATGGTGGCGTTGCGTATTCTTCATCCCGACAATTCCACAAAAATCAATGGTCGGCCATCCTTGGGCATATATAACTTGATGATTTCACTGATCATTGTCTCTAAAAGAAAATTTTCTCTTTCTTCTTTGCATCGTGATTACTCTCTCTAAAAGATGTCCAAAAGTTCGAAAAGCCGTGATAAGTAAGTTGTATCACTTTACAGTAATCACTACTTGATAACAATTCATAATTGAAATACTTATCATGCATTATAAATGAACAGTTGTTGCTGTTGTATTCCTATAAAGCCAGGAGTAATCGTCTTAACATGCCTGTACTTGGTGAGTTGGGCTGGTTCCAATATTTGATATGGTTTCGAATTGGTCTAATAATCGTTTCTGTCGACCTCTCGTGCAATAGATTGGTTCACTTGGTCAATTAATTTCGTCCATACAAGCGGTACAAGCTTTGGAGGCATTAAAAGCGATGTCGCCTTCTGCAGTCGCCAATAGTGCAGGTAATTAAATTACACGGGAATGCTCAAAACATACAAATCCCCTCACTAAAATTGAAAATTTCCTTTTGGCCTAGTTCAATTCATCCGAGGTGCGTCCGGTGCATGGTATGCTCCATACATAGCCGTTGCCTTGATCGATATTTTCGCTTGCCTCCTGGGTCTCTGGAGCATCAATAAGGTACGCATCTGGTTATATTGATGTAAAACCGCTTACCTCAGGCTCAATCTTTTCACTTTACTTTTTATAAAGGCACGTGTCAGTGCTTTCAAAATTTACTTCGGATGGAGAGTTATACACGTCATTTTCCTTGCTGTAATGACTGCAGTGGAAATTGCTCAATTTGCGCAAGTGATGGCAATGTTGAAGGCTGCCTCGGCTGCCACCACCACAGCTGTTCAAAATTCTGGTGTCGATCTTTCCGCCCTCAATAATGCTTTATTCGACATGGTCGCCGTTACCCTTATTCCCCTTTATGTTGCTATGGCCATTGCAGTTGTATTGACGGTTAGTAAATTTGAGCGATTAATGACAATAATATTGCATACTAACACACTGGTTGGAATAGATTTATTTCCTTGTTGTCCACAAACGTTACCTCAATATCATGCAAGACCAATAATAAGCACGATTAAACAGATTACATAGTTGTTGTTTCTGCTTGTCGTGAAATTTTTAACATACCCCATGTCATTCTTATATACTGTCTTTAAATAAATAGTATTACCTCAGTAGCTCGCTCGACGCTCAGTGTAGAACCTCCTTTAGCGCTCTAGGTTACCTCTGGAGTGCTGTCCCCATAGTGGTGATTCGTGGCGTGATGTCAGACACGATATGCACGCACTTCATCCGTACTTCCTGTCATGCTGCAGCAAGGATTTTACATGGAAAGGAACTTGTTGACTCTGTCAATATTTAAGAGAATTATCATTCTTGAATTGGTTGCATATTCGCGACTACTGTCGCAAGAATGATTCGATAAGACTGCAACCTCGTAAATCGGACATTGGCCCAGCCGTCGAGAATTTTACATGCCACCGCTTTTCCTTCTACATCCCAAGACATCCATAATGAATCATTGGAGCTACTATAAATAAAATTTGGAACATTCTAAGAAGATGAACAGAACGAAAAGACTAGTCCAAACTGGCCAGTGGTGTGTGGTATTCTTTTACGAAAACGCCAGTTGATCTAGAGTTTGGGCATATCCCAGCATATAAAAACTGGCAGACGCAGTAACATTATCACTTTCGAAGATATTTCTTTCTTTCTCTAATATCCCGCCGAAAATGTCTAAAGCCAGTAAAAGTCGTGATAGGTACGACGTGGTTCTAATCTTGTCAGATGCTACTTTCATAATTTATATACTCACCGTGATTAATTTGGGATTTTAATAGCCGCTGCTGCTGTATTCCCATAAAGGCAGGCATTATAGTATTAACATGTTTGCATTTCGTATGTATCGGCTGATTCTGGTGCTTAAGTATCGCCCACAGTATGGCTAATATTTTTGTCTTTCGCGACCTTTATGAATTTCAAATAGATTGGTTCAATTGTTCAACTCGTCCAAACAATTGGAATTATACAAGATTTACCACGCATTGTGAAAGAAATGGATGCTAAGGATCTTGGTAGAAATATGCTTCTCATTTCAAATCTTAAATATGGCATTTATTTTCGTGTTTGCTAAACTTTGCTATGTGTGCAGGTGTCTTTATCCGATCTACTTCTGCTGCATGGTATGCCCCGTACGTTGCTTTCGCATTGATAGATCTGTTCGCTTGCATTTTAGGTTTTTGGAGCGTAAGTAAGGTAAGTACTCATTGTTATTCGACTACTTTCTGCGGTCCCCTAAGTGTCATTCGCATCTTTTGTATTGGCCAAATATAGGGTCGTGCTGGTGCCTTCAAGTTGTACTTCGGATGGAGAGTGGTTCACATCATTTTTCTTACGGTCATGACGATCGTTGAAATTGCTCGTTTTGCACAAGTGATTGCTCTCCTAAAATCTGGGTCCAGCGCTGTCGTCTCTGCCGCCGGCACTGCTGCTTCCGACATCGACTTGAGCGCCTTCGGGGCTGTCTCAGATTTTATGATTAACTTCGTTACTATTGCTCTTATCCCAATTTACATCGCTATGGTGATTGCAGTATTGTTGACGGTTGGTTATTCTGATAATTTCTTCTTTACAATTTCTTGAGTACTGACATGCTGCCGCAACACAACAGGTTTATTTCCTTGTTGTGCACAAACGTTACCTCAGAATCATGCAACAACAGGAGTAAGCATAAGGGTTGGAATTAGTTGTATTTCCTATTTATCGTTCACATATTAAGAATACCAGTTACTTTGACTACGCGACTATTTTTTATGTATTGAGTTTTAATAAATCAGTCCGAGAGGGCTCGTGCGTTTGTAAATCTTACTCCCTCCATGGCGTCGGCCATGCCGCAATATCGCATCAAGCAAGTCAACATGTGTCTGAAAAGTACTAGCGAACAGCATTAACACAAACTCTGCTGTCAATTAAAGAGACGTGTATCCTCAAGACCATCGGAGTACCTCTATAAGTGACGCTTTTTTTAACTATCCAAATCGAATTTATGCATGATCGGTCTTTCACTGCCACATCTAAGCCCCTGATAACAGATGGAGGACATTGTGCAGAACCGAGAATCGATCATCAGGTCAGATATAAACAAATGAAACAAGATAATCTAGGGGTTCAAGAGCACTTTCTCGATATGAAATGGTGTATTATTCAGAGACGATGTTGAAACGAGGGAGGACGAGGGCCGCGTCGGAGTCTGTCGAAGGACAATATTAGCTGCATTGTCGCTGTTCCACCATCCCGCGCTCCGTTCCATCTCCCCCGTTATGCCTCCTCAGATGACCTCGTTTGAGTGTGGGCTTCTGTTTCCAGCAGCATCCGACGATAAGAATGTATTGACTTTGCCGGTCATCTGTCTGATAGCATTTTCTGCTAGACTTTTTTTGCCCCTTTGGTTCCCGGATTACCCGAACTTCAATTTTTTTTTCCCTTTCTTCTGAGCCAAATAAAAAGAGTACCTCCAACATTCCTAGATCCATCGCATTCTGTCTACCCTGTCCATACTCTGATAACCAATCACTAGGAATTGAACCACAATGCTCTCGCCGAAGGAGTGTCTTCCTTCGATAATAATTCCATTCTGGTGAGTTCTATGTCCTAATCTTTTGCGTTCTCTTTGGGACTTTTGTTTTTCCAACAACTAATGTCGATTTATTCAATAAAGTATACTATGGCTGTTTGGAGTTTTTGCCCCATCCACGGCAAAAATGCTGACCCCTCCGAAGTACGATAGTTCGACCTCACTTCAACCGGAATTTACTGTTCAAGCTAAACTCAGCGAGGACTACTATCAGCCCCCAGGATCCAAAAAATTCGTTCACATTACTGCACATAGAATCGTCATTACAGTCGCTAAAAGAGATCCTTCCCAGCCGTCTCATATTCCGTATACCAATCAACCAGTACATATTAAAGTGAAGGAATCTGATGTGCCGGTGGTGCTTCAGCGAAACGGGCGATTAGAAAAATCTGTATTTAAGGCAGGAAAAGTATATATAGTTCAAAGTAACGCAGCTGGAAGAGTGTCATTTTCTATACCTATTACACAAGACGACCTAAGTCGTAGTCAAAATGACCTCGTCAGTTCAATTCGGTTACCTCCTCTCCTTCTTCGAACCGATTTTATGCGGCCAGGTCACTGGATCGTATCTCATCCTGATTATGCTGCATTCCATCGACTATCTGACGTGAAAGCACCAACCCTAATATCAATCAATCCCAAACTTTCAAAGCCGCAAGCAGAGGCAACATCGAAAATGTTAAATAATCTGATGAACCGGGCTCTGCAATCTGTTCCAACGATGACCACCGAGGACGAGTCAACCGGGAAGCTGCGCAAGAGGTCATTGACGAAAGGTCACGAATATAGCTCTGATGCTTGGAAAGATAATGAATTGCCCTATGTTCCTTCCACGGATGTCCTTGCTTCCTATCAAGTGCGTTCCGGCGACTACATTCACTACGACAGAGTGTTACATCGACGATCGCTGGTACCAACATCCGGTGATTGGTCATTTGTATTAATTGCCAACAGCGATACCCCCGACATTTCTTTTTCAAACGATATATCAGAAATTAGAACGGTCTTTCCAGAAAATACTTCGAATCATAGCAGACTGGCTAAACGTGATTTTGCCGAATTGTGGGATAAGATTAAGAGCAAAGCTGTAAACGCAATCGATGAATCCGGAAGCAAAATACAAGACCAATTCAAACAAATAGAAGTGGTATCTCACCAAAATGACGTTCTTGTTTTTATGACGGATGCCGCTGGCACTGTGAAGGAATGGGTTGTAGGCAGTGTAAAAGCCGTTCTGCTTGTCATTAAAAAAGTCCTTGAATCAATTCAGATTGGCTTCAAAGTGAGTATAGAAGTCTTTTCCACAATCAAACCACTTTCGTTAACCGCGATCTACTTATTCTTATTCCGTAGAAATTACTTGAATCGGTTAGAGTATGTACTTCTCTTTAAAATCCTCTCATAAGACTATTGCAATTTTAACCCTGTGTTGTATCAGAACCTTTTCCGCTGGGACTCTGTTCTTCGAACTCAAAAATGGTTAAAAATATACACGGCCGGATGTGTTCCTCTGGCTCGTCGCCTTATTGAAGTCCAAAACGACAGATTGCAGCGATTCATGGCTAACGCATCAACGGATTTTCACGATTCGGTCAATTTTGTCGCCAACAAATGGGGGGCCAATATTACACTCAAATCACTCCCAGGCAAACTGCAGTCCAACATGAACTCTACTTCCAAAAACTCTCGGTCAACGTCTTCAATGTCATCGACACCGTCCAATATGCTCAAAGATACAATGAAAGGTGTCGAACATTCAATGGGAGAAGATTTATTCCTAAACAACATTCATGAAGCCAAAATCGACGTCAAGAACGACACGATATCGCAACTTCGAGATATTACGGGGAGCTTCATTACTGAGCTCAGAGCACAAGGTTTATTCGATGATCCGGCTTTCCGCGACGTTCAAGCCAAACTAGTCACCTTTCAAGAAAACACCAATATATTCAACAAATCAGTCGGTTATTTGCTTGCCTTCATCGACGCCATCTATCAAACGTTCCAGAAGTTCATCACGAAAGCAGTTGTTACTGCACTCCGACTTATTCCGTTCATTGATTCATACATGCTCGCATTTCTAAGCTTTCAAATTCGGATTCCGCTACTCTACGATTTCTACAATAGTGTCATTGCCCAAAATCAGCATACCTTAGCTCTTGGAGACTTATATTATCTTTTGATTGCTATGCACAATACTTATGCATATATGCTCTATCATAAGGGCCAAGAACCGTTTACAGCAGTCGACATGAAGATATTTGAAAGTCAGCCGAATCTTATGTTGTGGAGTTTCACATATCAAAATCATGAATTGTTAGCCGATGTTGACAAAGCTGCGAAAGAGAAAAAGATGAATCAGGTTAGAATATAAGTTTCGTACTCGCCCACTTGTGTTTCAATTCGTTTACATTGTTTTTTGTCTAAATATTAGTGGCTGGACTGGATGCCTAGAGGTCAAGTGGTTTGGACAACCTATTTTAGCGTTATCATGTCGTACGTCGAGGGTGGCTTTGCCACCATGTTGATCAAAGGAACTCTGGAACCATACACGGCCTGGTTGCAAGGGATTGGTTTCTATCCCCTTGATCAGGTATGTCTCCGAAACTCACCACCATATCGGCGTCGCTTGGAGGCTAACTGTTTCCGTCTTTATTTTTAGGCTACCGATCCCTCGCAAGAGACGTTAGTTAAGACTGTTGAAAATTGTGACATATATTGGTTTGTTTGGTACGTCAATGTCCCCACTTTACTTGCGCCTTCCGTCCATATCGTATATATCTGACAGCAACTATTATTCTGAATTTCAGGTATGCACAATGGTACATAGCCATCATTCTCAAAGTCGTTTCCCAATACCATGGCGCTTTTGGCTTAAATGATGTTATATTCAAACACCTAGCGGCATTGTTGCTAGCAACACCCCAAGGAGGATTAGCTGTGATGATTTTGAATAATGTCTATCGTAAAGTTAACTGGAAAGATCCAGCAAGAGTTGCAGTTACTCTACAGACAACCGGTGCCTGGTTCTTTGATACATTGGGATATTATTTGTATTTGTTGCCGCAGCCCTTGCGATTCCCTGCTCTTGTGACCTCTGATTCGTATGTATTCGAAAATTCTTCCTCATTCCTCACTCACTACATCATTATATGCTTCAGTTTGCTTACGATTGACGTTTATTTCCTGTTACCCAAAAACAGTATGATGTTGGCGTTCTATACCGCACGTTTTCACACAATGCTTGGAACGGGCAAATTCTGGCTTGTGGATTAACCCCAATGTTCCAGCCAATTTCCGATACTTCCTGTTGTTACTTCTTTCGTGGCCTTGAATATATCTCAAGGGAGGCTAATGAAATACTTATAATCAGTATCTATACACATGTAGATATAGTACAATCTTCTTGTTGATTATTCCTTTGTGTTCTGTATGCGATAATGTTCGATAGATAGATGACTAATGAATATATTGCCGAGGAGTCAAATAGTATAATGCTACTAGAGTTGATAAGGTGATAGATGTAGTAATATATATTTGAATACCCGATTTATATTGATTGATTTGCCTTCAGATTCTCAATGTGGGAAAGCATATTTTTGAAACTCGATTCCTTCATTTGAATGTAGTATCTCATCTCCGACGGGTAATGAAGCCGCTATAATAGTATCAATTAAGAGTGCAGCAGAGTTTATTCTTGTTCAATTCATTGACGTCATACATAAACATTACTTATTTCTTCGTCTAGGATCATTGGGATTCATTTCAGCCGCACCATTATGGCGACCACCAGGATTATTCCCAATTTGAGCTTGCTGTTGTTGTTGTTGTTGCATAAAAGCCAAAGCATACTGTTGCAATATTGCTAGATGTGTTGGGTCGGCCGGATTGATGCCCGGAGGAAGAGGGAAAGGCAGTGGCGGCGGCGCCATCTGAGCTGATGGGATAGGAGTGGTAGCAGCTGAGGACGAATTCGAAAGTGGAATTTGATTAGGATTAGTATTTCGGTCACGGTCTCCGTGTTTTTGGTCTCTATCTTTTCCCGCTCGCCCCCCTCGACCTCGGCTTCCACGTTTGTTGCGCTTGTTGTCTGTCCCAGCAGACCCATCATCGCGCTCTCTTCCACGATCTTTTCGCCCTCCTCTGTCTCGATCCCAGTCCCGTTCTCGCTCACGTTCCCGCCCTCTTCCCCTGACATCCCGATCTCTCATTCCCATCGAGTTGCCAGACAACAAATCATTGCCCAATCCCAAACCTGATCCCCATCCACCATCAGCCCCAGTATGTTGTGTGGTAGCACTACCTCCGAACCCAGGGATGACCATACCACCCTGTCCATGTCCACTTTCGTCTCCACCACCCATCATTTCAATATCTGCTTCATCGAATTTGAATTCTCCTGTTTCACTGATTTTACTGTCACCAGGTCGATTCCTCGTCCAAAATCGACAAGCGTAATCGTTAGAACCGGTCGCTAGAATGTGCCCTAATGGATGCCAATCTAGGGCCCATATGTTGGCGGAATGGGCTTGTTCAATACCAGCAATTGAATTTGGAGTGCTGATGACGAAATTTGTTGCCAAGGGACAGGGCATGGACAGAATTAGTAGTCGGTATGAGAAACGCCAATCAAATAAACCACGAAACAGTTCAACCAAAAGATAATTACCCAACAAGCCAATACATCAACGACCCGTCAGAGCCCCCGCTCACAAATAATCCTTCATGATGAGGGTGCCAAGCAATCGCTAATTTTTTATGATATGAGTTAATATTCCATTTAAGCTCAGGCGAAAAACGAAGACAAAATCTCACTATAGTAAGATTAAAGATTCCAGACTTACAGTTAACTTCTTTTGCGTGCCCCTTGAAGCTTTGAAATTCTTTCATCTTCCTGATATCAAATACTTTGATCAACTGATCTTTTGAGCAACTCAATAACCAGTTTCCATTTC
Source organism: Paraphysoderma sedebokerense (assembly GCA_025602915.1). Taxonomy (NCBI): domain Eukaryota; kingdom Fungi; phylum Blastocladiomycota; class Physodermatomycetes; order Physodermatales; family Physodermataceae; genus Paraphysoderma; species Paraphysoderma sedebokerense. Next base: position 354,280 of record JAHLJZ010000011.1, read on the forward strand.
TATTCCACGACACTTGATGGACACTGTTTTTATGGGAATGCCTATAAGATAAAATCACGTAATTAACAAATGAAAAGGAAACCCGCCATCAAAAGCAAAGAAAAAATAAAATAAGAAAAGACTTCGGCATACAATGTTGACAATTGTTTCCCTGTTCTAGGGTCCCACAGCTTGATCAACGTATCTTTACTGCCAGATGCTATTAATCCTTTATATGGATGCCAATCTAAGCATTTCACATCCCAACCGTGTCCTACAAAAGGCAAGATCATCCCTTGGTTAGGATGGGATCCCAAGAGTAATAGAAGAGTCAAGAAAGCATAAATACCAGTTAAAGTGCTCTCTTCTACGCCTTCATTAAAGTTCCATATTTTTAATGTCCTGTCGTCTGAGCAAGTGGCGAATTTTGTGTTTGTAGGAGAAAAGCTGAAGGTGTTCGAACATGGGACAAATGTTAGTACTGTTAATTGGAAGAACATACATGGTTACAAATAATATACCCAATTCCTCTGATAACTTCTTTGTGACACTGGATTATCTTTAAATTGTTCATGTTACTTTGCCAATATTTCACTACGCCAGAGTTGTCACCAGACAGCATCCAGACATCGTTGTGCGACCACCTCATTGATCTAATCGCTGAGTCGTGAGCCTAGCAATGAGTTCAAGAATTGATGTTATTTGAAGGCTAACAACAACCAAAATGACGATGGTATCTATGGTACCTGCAGGATAGTTTCAAAATTAAAAGTAAACCCATTCCATAAGGTGAATTCTCCACTAGAGGAACCTGTAATAAGACGCCTTCCCTCCGGTGTCCACTATAAATGATGATAAGGTCAAATGGTTTATAACTGTAGACAAATCCTTATACAAGGCATTCGCTTCCTTACCCTAACTACGTTCACGTATGTCTTGAACTTATTCATGGAAGTATGGACAAACTTTGTAGTTACGGCGTTGACAGGATTTGTTTGATAGGCATGAGGAGGAAGAAGCTGTTTATCGTAAGGAAATGATGATGTATATCGTAATAGCGAAAATCAGAAACAATTGAAGAGTCAGAAAGCCATGATTTGGACGAATTTTGAACGGCGAAAACTCAAACAGCGATGAGGTGAAGAACTAGCAGGATTATTGTGATGCCTCAACTTACATCAATAACGAAATTCGGATCAGGCTGTATCTGCTCATAAGGATCGGAATCAAAGTTTGGTCGCAAATATTTGCGTTTCTATTTTTAAAATAGTTTTTGTTTTTGATTTGAATTACAATCGGGATTTCAAAAGTTCGGTGGAAAAGAGTGATTGAGAATGCGGATAGTAGTTTAATGGTTGATTTCCATAGAAAAATAGAGTCACAAAGCGACATTAGTTGAACGCCAAATTATAGTTTATCTGGCCGCCTCACATAACGACGACATTAAAGAAAGGCAGACGACTACTACGCTAACTGCAGTAATATATCATGCCATCGTCCCTCGCAAACAATCGTACGCTACAACAATCGCTAATATAGTGATCCAACTAACCTCTAACCACAGAACGGCATTGCTGTTATAATCAACAGTCCTCCGTTGGAAAGCCTTTCTCGGCCTCTTGGCATCAAAGTTGGCAGCATCCTTTGGTTGAGCGTTGTCTTTATTTGGCTTTAGCAGATCAGGTGGTGGCATTGTAGGGATGATAATGATATGTGTATAGGATCTGTATTTGGCACCGACGATAGTATAAACGACAGTGTGGATGTGATGGAGTTACCAGGGTAAGAAATCTTTGCAAAGAACCTCGAACAATCTCAAATTCACCTGCGGCCCAACCGAAGAAAATGTAATCTCGATAGGCAGAATTAATAAATGAGCATGCAGATTGTAAAGTTATCAGAAAACTCTTGTAATCATCACCGATGTAACATTTCGTGGGCTCAGATATTATTCTAATGACATTTAGCTCCAGATGGCATGTTTCCTTTGCCTCGTCAGAATGTTATCTAGTAATACATTCTTTATGCAAGCAATCATGGAAGGACTCAATAAATGGAAGTCTGGACAACCAATTCTTTTTAGATTTATTCTTAATATTCTTGAAATCACAGTCATTTTGGTCAGCACGTGAAAGAGCCCGGTCGTGCCGACTGGGGCAATAATAAAATTTCGCGAACTTTGAAAGTCAGCACTACGTCAGCTCCTTTCATCTCATCTGTTTCATATCATCTCTTTTCGCTTTCAAATCAAATCTTAGCAACATCTCTACAATATACTGAGACCTTCAAGCATATCTATTTAATCGCAGCATTTTTTTTTCTGCAGAAGATGCTGACTATTCCAAAATCATTTTACTTCACTCCCTCCACAAAAGCTATCTGCGTCGTGCTAATGAGTAAGTATCTTTCCTCTTTTTTCGCAGAGCTGATGACAATCAGGAAACTTATTCTTGAAAATCTTAGGTTCTCTTAATGACTGGACAGTTGGAACTCAAATGTTTGATGAATACGAAGATGGTGTGTTTCAAGGAACCCTCAACATCCCTACCGATAAAGATGGTGAGACATTTCTTTACTCTCCTGATTTTGTCGCGTAGGGTAACCCTAACACCTTTTGTCCCGCTTTTCTTAATCATCACATTTTTGTTTCATAATTCTATCAATGCATAGTTGAGTACAAGTTCATTGTCGATGGAGTGTGGATGCATGACGCGAATAAACCCAGCACAACAGATCCCAACGGACAAATTAACAACATTCTACATGCCGTTCGAGGTCCTAATGCCAGGAGAAAGGAATACATCTTTGCAGATTCAGTTTTCGTATCCGATTTTGAGTTGCGGGAGCTTCCGATGCCGACAACATCCACCCCTGTTAATTCTGTCGATCAAGATACTAATGACAGTGAAGTACAGCACGCGGAAGAAACGAAAGACTCAGAAATAAATGGAGCAACACCTGAGGAAACAGCGGAAACTCGCCTTCATAGTGTTAATTCACAAGAAACTGTGTTGAGTGAACCTTTAGATGACGATCAGCACGCAGCCATTCGCTCAACATCTTCGACCACATTAGCTACGGAAAAACTTACATTAACAAAGAAATTATTAAAATACTTTACGCGGTATCCTACAGATTCTAAAACTACAACTGATCCACAAAAATCAGTGAATACTGTCTTCCCGAAGGCGAGGTCTTTTGCTAAGAAGCTAGCGAAAAAATTCAAACGAAGCAAAAAAGTCAGACCAGATAACAAAAATTAAACTTTCTTAATCTGATGTTCAAATAATGTTGAATTAGTCCAAATATTAGTAGTATGAGCTGTTAGTTTAAGAGTTAGTTAAGCACTGTCTGCATCGTTCATATAGTTAGTTGTGCATGATGCTAAGGACAGTAGGCGTAATACAGAACGGTCATTCTAATGCTTACTGCCATTATTGATCCATAGAAGTAGCAGTGACATTCAAAGTCTGTGTTCTCTGTCCAGATTGCAGCTTCCTTCTAAAAAAATCCAGCCCAGTAAAATATTAGTCCGGTCGCTTGATTTTGTTAGCGAGAGCGGCTGTGGCACATGCAATGCTCGCTTGACTAAAGTCTCACTATTCTCATTTCCATCAGTACAATTGCCACGTTTGCCGATACAAAGGCTGAAAAGAGTGACCTTTGACCTATTTCTACACTTTATTATACTCAAATAGTGTAAGCAGAGTCTAATCTATCCTAGCCTGAGCATCTGATTCTTTGATAGAGGCTGGCTGGCACGCTTTTCGCACCTGTGAAAATTCACGACTCGTTGGCTTGTCATCAACTATCGCGACTATAAATGTCGCACAACTGCCGGCAATTGTCAATTGACATCCTCTCTGATATCTCCAAAATGACATCCAAGATTATTCAGTTAGTTCAAAAACCTTTCCAATTAATTCAGTTTCTCCATCTCTCCTACTTTGGCGACAATGGTGATAGTAATTATGAATTTGAAATCACCAAAGCACCGAGAATTTTAGTTAAACTGGCCTGGTTCTTTTATGAATTTTTGGAAAGGGAGAGACAAAGAATCTTACCACCCGGTCCCTCAATCCTTATGTATGCCTCAGGTTAGTATTTGCTGTCTGCTTTAATTGCCATTCCGACAGACGCCAACTAATGATAACTGTAGCTTTCATGATTTCGAAATGTCTGCACGTTGTCACTGTTCTCAACATTCCGGATTTATTGAAGAATAACCCTATGTCCACCAAAGAAATAGCTGATAAAGTCAAGGCGGATCCGGAACGACTGGGTATGTAATTTTTGCGCCTCCTTCTATTAATCTGGGGTTGATTGCTAATCGGGGTTCCTTGGTCATAATTCAGACCGGGTCATGAATCTGTTATATTCGCACGGAATATTCAAACGAAACTGGGGAGGAAAGTGGTCTAACAACCGCATGACAAGTGCTCTTAGGAAAGATAACCCAAATAGTGTCAAAGACTTGGTTTGTTCTCCCCAATATACCTCAAATGACTCGATCATATTCTAACATTTCTTCATTGAACAGGTTGAGTTCTTTACTGATGAAAGCTATACCGGATTTGAAAAGTTGCTAGAAGCAGTCAAAGATGGTTCTCAGCCTTGCGCTTGGGATATTCAGTTTGGGGAATCATTTTGGACTTATTTGGATAAAGATGAGAACGCATGGAGACGTGAAAGGTTTGCTGGTGCGATGATTTCACAAAGCAATATGTAAGTCGCAATTCTGAAATCCAGTCGAAATAAGTAAGAAAACCGCGTATTAACATCGCCCATTTTAACGGATAGCGTGAATAAGTCATTACTCGTTGATTTTGAGTATGTATTTATTTATTCAGTAAATTTGTGGAGGCAGCTAATCAAAATGTGCGTTACAGTTGGTCTCGATTCGAAGGGAAGACGATTTGTGACGTAGGCGGTGGCTTCGGCGGATTCTCTGCTGAACTATTGAGAAATAATCCTTCGTTTAGATTGATACTTTTTGATCGACCCGAAACTGCTAAAGATTCGGCAAACCACTGGGACAAAAATCACAAGGATATTGTCAATCGAGCTGAATTTGTCGGCGGAGACTTCTTTAAGAAGGTTCCAGGAGAAGCTGATGTTTATTTTTTGGTACGAAGTGTTTGCTTTCACCTTGAATTTTTGTCCTCGCCTTTAACAATCTGCAACTCCTCGTAGAGAACCATTTTACATGACTGGTCAGATTGTGAATGTATAAGTATCCTCAAAACTATACATGATTCTATTCCAGATTCTCGCAAGAACGAAGTAACCCTCCTGATCGCCGATCTGGAAGTTGTTTCTCCACCAAATCCGCTGGTGTCGCATATTGATTTGCAAATGTTAGCTACTATAACAGGACGAGAGCGTTCGCGCAAAGAAATGAACGATTTACTAAATATTGCTGGATTCGATGTGATTGATAATATGGAAGCCCGTTCGGGATATTTGTTAACTACCGCCAGACCTAAGCTCTCTTAATTATTTGATGTATTAGTTCCTGTTTATTTTTGATTTTTCTTAATATTGATGATCATGTAGTATTGTAATGATCATTCTTATGATAATGATTGATTTTGATTGATTTTAACTTATAAATTCTGCTTCTGCTTGTGTAAATTGATAAGAAGCCATTTCATCAAAATCATTAATATTCCAAAGTGTTAACGAGAAAGTCGGAATCTCGTAATTGTACGCTGTTATAACTTATATCTGTTATGTACAAGAACACAGTTGTTTGAACTTTGAAATATGACGTCACCTTTCAGAAGAAAACGGAGCACAGTCAACAGCAAGTACCATATCGAATTTTAATAACATGGAGCAGATTGCCGCAGACATATCTCAGAAGTGTCACCATATGGAAGCTCAATATATTTCTATGATAAGAGAGTCCACCGAACCGCCCCAACTGCTCGAAAGTACTTCACCATACATGCAACCCGACGACACTATAGTGCCCACATCTGTGGCGCCATTAAACCCAGAAAACCAAGACAACCCTCAATATCATCATCGAACGACGAAAGTTCATCGTCAGATTTCTAAAGTACTTCCCCTGCCCGACCGTTGGCTCCAAGACCCGTCGGGAAGATGGTATTTCACAGTTCCAGCCCCGACATCTCCATCGTCGGACGAAGCAACTACTTCCTCCACTTCTAAGCCGAGTCCTGAAACTATAAAAAAGATCACGTTTCACGATATTGAGAATTTTGTGTTAACTCCTACCAAACAATCCAGAATGCGAGATTTAGAAGAAGTTGCGAGGTATTTAAAATTGGAATCTGAAGAAGCAGATACTATTGTCAGTGTGCTTAGAAAATTGGCGGTGGAGTCGGGGGTGACGCTGGATGGGAGTCGTTATCAGAAAGTTGCGGGTGATTTCGAGAGAAGAGGTTTTGAAGCGGAAGCGTAAAAAGGTAGTACTGATTGATTGGCGCTTAATGAATCCTTTGATGGACGAGCAAGCAACTAGCAAGGGTTTTATGTCTCAAGTAATATGGAATCTTTTTCACTGCTCAGACGGTTTGGATCATTGCAGCCTTTAAGTTCTCCGTCGTTCCAATTATGCAGATTGAGCATGTACTATACTGCAAATGTCTGCGCTGGACAACGTCATCTGCCTGTTTATGTGCAGAGCGATACTCAATCGACAATGCGCGTTCAGGACTGGAGTGAAGGGCAGGACTGTACATGGCCTCATTCGTATTCCAATCTTGCCTTCTCCTTTCACAATCTCTGATGTTATAGATACATGTTCAGGAAGATGACAGCAGTTGTCAGCAAAACAAGGTTTCTCTGCATGAGCGACACCCACAATATGACCCATAAGTTACCCTACTTACTACCTCAGGCGGACGTATTTCTACATGGTGGCGACTTTTCGAAAACAGGAACACCAGAACAGGTTCAGGAGTTTGTAGCATTCCTTCGTGCATTGCCATATTCACTCAAAATTGTCATTGCCGGAAATCATGAACTTACCTTCGACGAGGCCTCGTACAATGCCAAGAATTGGCAGAGATTCCATCCTCAGAAACACAACACGGTTGAAACCAAGCGACTTCTCACTTCGCTACGCTCCGAAGGAATAATATACCTCGAAGACGAATCGTATGTACATCCAGAAAAGAAATGGAAAGTATATGGTAGTCCCTGGCAACCAGAGTTTTGGGATTGGGGATTTAACCTCCCTCGTGGTCAACCTCTGAAGGAAGTCTGGGACAAGATTCCAATCGATACGAATATTTTAATTACACATGGACCGCCACACAATATACTTGATGCAACATCCACTGGACAGAATGTAGGTTGCGAAGAATTGCGCAAAAGGATGGATCAATTAGATCATACGGTTTTGCATCTCTTCGGGCACATACATGAAGCCTATGGGGTTAAAAGCGTGGGCAGCAAACTCTATGTGAATGCCAGTACAGTCGATCTAAACTACAAGCCGATACATGAACCGATATTAGTTGACGTTTGGAATGATGGAAAGAAATGGGTCGCCGAGCGGGTACAATGGCAATTTGAGAGAGTGGTCGCCGAAGCGGTGGCCACGGTAGGTTCTGGTGAAGATAAAGATATCAAGGCATCTTCTCATAAAGGAAAAGGTCATAGGAAGGACTGCATTCCGCAGTAATAGAGGGATGAATAATTCAGAAGTGCTCTAATGAAAATCTGTTCGAAACCATTTCCCTAGATGGAAGATTGTGTCCTGCCGATAAGGATACCTTTTCCTGAAAGATGCTAGCAACAACCCAATTTACAATAACTGCTCACTGATTTGTAAAATATTTACTGATAAAAGGTAACCGGCTCAGTAGTAATAATAAATCTAAAACCCTGATCGGAGAAGCGGAGACATTGTGTGCATTGAAGTCGAGATTGGAGTACGAATTTTGTAACCCGGAATTGAAGAAGCATCCCAGATTATACGTACAATATATCACTCCGACTTGTATTTATATACATTCAAGATGCACAGCGTCCTCCTTGTCAAGTCGAATCCACGAACACTTTTACTGTATCCGTCAAAGACTGCCGACGCAAAGGAAAAACCATGTCTCGTCATCCAACATCTCAATCAACCGACTAACGCCTCTACAACGGCGAATGACCTAAAAGTTTCGGCCAGGTTTCAGCCTGCTGGTTCAATAGATGTTCAATCATACAGTTTGGTGACTCCAAGGCCGGTGTATGGCTGTATTGGCTTAATTAATGTTGGGAATGGTTGGTTTCTCCATCTTCGACGTTCCAAGTAGGCTAGACAGTGATCGGAATAGTTTGGCAGGACAGGAGCAATTCGTGTTTACATAGAAGCAAATAATCTATTTCTTTTGGGAGTGGAAAAGTATTTCTAAGCTGCTTAAGCAAGGAAAGCGTGCGAAGTGTCTGAATGATTTCCTAACTCATTCTATTCTAGATGTGTTCCTTGGAATTATAACGGATGTGCAACTCCAAGATGAACTAGAAGGATCACCTATTTATCTTATCACAGGAGTGGCATTGTATGCATGTTTCTATCTATTAGCTACTTTTATTCATTTGCATTCTAGCGGTTTTTCCGCTGATAAGCATTAACATTCATTCGCCACTGAACACGAACGTGTTGTCTAACCAATGTAACTCTCTTACCATACAATGGCCTCTTCCATCCACAGTTTCTCATTGACGACTGATCGATATGATTTAATTTCAGTTCCAGAACCAGCAAAGTCAAAGGCACCGGAAGAATATCTGGAAGATCTCCTTCAATCCGAAAATGAAGTCATCGTGCACCCCTGTACCCGACTTCAGAAATTTCTATCATCTGGGACATTCTACTTTAGTTCTGGAGGTTCCGGATTTGATTTAAGTAGATGTGCACAGAGTCGCTACGCCCCTGAATCTGAGTCCACAGATACCACTTCGGGGGTGATAGATGCAAGTTGGACGTGGGATAAGCAGTACATCTGGAACTATAAGATGCTGAAAGAATTAATTAAGCTGAAAAGTACTGCAGCAGAGGTGGCTGACATGGATATGGATGGAGTTTTGGTGAGTGATTTATGCGTTTTGCAATTTGCATGACTGCTTGTGAGAACTCATCCTTATCCTGACTCGTTTTTCAGGTACCTTTTATTCAAGGATACGTCGGTATAAACAAGTACCCCGTCAGCAACGGAGCAATTATGCTTGCCGTTATATCCAGAGTGAATCATAAGAGAGCAGGTTTGTCGTGCCTCTTAAACTCTTCACGACCTTCTACACCAGTTGACGATCTACTCAGGAACGAGATATCTCACTCGTGGAATTGATGATTTCGGTCATGTTGCCAACTTTGTGGAAACGGAAATGCTGCTATACTTCCGAAATTATTGCTTTTCCTATGTTCAAACCCGAGGTAGCGTTCCTGTGTTCTGGGAACAGCCAGGAATTCAAATGATGGGACATAAGATCCAAATATCCAGGTAAAATTTGGAATCGCTTTCAGAGTTTAACTCTCCATTTACAAATTTGTTGCAGAGGCCCGGAGGCAACACGACCTGCCTTCGAACGCCACTTTAAAGAAGCCTTTAAACGTTATGGGCATGTCCATGCCGTTAATTTGCTAAGGTAATGTTTTCCTTAGCCAATTCCTCGGTTACAGTAATGTTGAGTATTTCGTTGTAGCCAAGATGCCCCGGGAGAAAGCACTCTTGCCATCGAATACCGACAACATGTTGCATTTCTAAACAATCCGTCTCAATTGAGTTTTATCGATTTCGATTTTCACGCCGAATGCAAAGGAACAAATTATGCACCATTACAGGTTCTGATAGCTAGATTGAGGAACCAAATGGAACAATACGGGTACTTTTTGGTTGATACCGAGACATCAGAAATTGTCATGACGCAGCGAGGAGTTTTCAGGTGCGTTGCATCAGAAGTTAACGGCGTACGGAAACTGAAAGCAAATATTAACATAGCCATATTATGCATTTGCCGCTAAACAGAACGAATTGCTTGGACTGTTTAGACCGGTAAGTGACTGGGTCCATCTATCCTTCTGGCTTGAATGATGCCACTTAACAATTTTTAATATTTTTAGCACCAACGTTGTTCAGGGTTTGCTCGCCGAGAAGCAATTGAAATTTTTAGAATCCATGGATGATAAGTTGAAATATCTATTCCTGTCTGAAGGCTTTCAACTTGGATTTAAAGATATTTGGGCTGACAATGGTAAGCCGCTTTGCCGTGGAATGAAATAGTTGTCGGTTGTAATTAACATCAATGCTGCAGGCGACTACTTATCACGTATTTATGCTGGTACCGGAGCCTTGAAATCCGGATTTACCAGATCTGGCAAACGAACAATTGCAGGTAATTTAAGATTCTTCCAATTAGTTTTGAACTGAAGATCCTTACAATTTCATCGTTACCTCCCTCCCGGCTCCCTCGTCCTATTTTCGGCGCGTGAAAAAACTAAGGTTTGCTTGACGACACCGCTAAATCGGTCAACAGATTCGTCAAAAATAATTTTCAAGATAAAACTCGCCTCGAAATAATTGATACCTTACTTTGCAAAGCCCAAAATCAGCAAGAAATTTCTATTTATGACCCCGTTACTGAAGAAGTAAACCGTGAAATGAAGGCTCGAAGCAGTGAGTTCACGAGCGAAAAACGAATCCTAGTTCATGTAGGAAGCTATAACGTTAATGGGAAATTGCCAGAAGAAGACATTACTAGTTGGCTGAGTTGGAGCGGCGGTTTGTCAAATCACTTGACTGTTCCAATTCCGGCTTTTGAACTCATCCTTATCTCATATTAACTTCAGAATCCCGACAACCTGATGTATACGCCATCGGTTTCCAAGAAATTGTTGAATTAACACCTGGGCAGGTGAGCATCTGTTCTTATCATTCTTTAGTCGCTCGCATAGTTTTTATTGATCACAAAATCTGGTTGTCTCTTAAAGATTGTTGCCGCTGATCCAGCCAAACGACAGCAATGGGAGAATGGTATATTTCCGATTTCGTAATAATTTCGCCTGATTTTACATTTAATTTCTCGGCGTTCGTCACTACATATCTTCTAGTGCTCATCAAAACCGTTAATCGATTGACAAAGCAGCAGTATGTAACCGTCAAAACTGGCCAACTTGTTGGTGCTGCCATCATTATCCTTGTAAAAGCAGACCTTACACCATACATTCGTCACGTGGAAATGAATGTAACTAAAACTGGGCTGAGGGGAATGGCAGGAAATAAAGGCGGAATCAGTGTTAGAATGGATATTTGGGATAGTTCTTTTTGCTTCGTTACTGCTCATTTGGCTGCTGGTCTGTCGCTTTCCCAATCACTCTTAACCGATTTCTTATTGCTTTCCTGCCCAATTCTGATGTAATGACTCTTTTTCTCAGGCCAAAGCAATGTCGATGAACGAAACCGTGATTACCAAACTATTACGACTGGCACCTTGTTTTCCAGAGGCAAGAAGATAAAGGATCATGAGTACGCGTCCTTTTTCGGGAACGACTGTCAATTGGTCCCACTAACCATCTCAAAGGAATATATTTTGGTTAGGAGACTTTAATTATAGGATCTCTATGGAAAACGAGCAATGTCGTGCATTGATCGGAAGAAAGGATTGGAATGGGCTATTTATGAGTGATCAAGTTTGTAATATTCGCGATTTTTATAGTGATATATTATTGACTTGTAATTTTTACAGCTTAATCACCAAATGAGACAAGGCGCAGTATTTAAGAATTTTAAAGAAGGTGTCTTGTCATTCCCTCCAACTTACAAGTATGACAATGGAACGGATATATACGATACAAGGTACGTAGTGTGTTAGATTTTAACTCTGCATTGTGTATTCGCTGTCTGGTATTAGCTGACATTGCCACATTTCAAGTGAAAAAAATCGGATTCCGGCTTGGTGCGATAGAGTATTATATTGCGGCCAGAAGGTGCAGCATGAACTGGTTGTCTGACACCCTTGACTCTATATTAACTTCAACTTTCACTTTGTGTACAACGCCGAAAATTAGATCCAATTATTAAACTACGGCAGAGCTGAACTTAAAGTGTCTGATCACAAACCAGGTATGCTGTTTTTCGAAGTATTTGTTTGTTTTCATCGATTAAATATCATTTTTTCCGTTCATTTTTATTTTCTTAGTGAAAGCTACTTTTGAAGTCAGTGTTTCAGTGATTGATCATGTCAAGAAAAGCACCATATATCAGGGTATTTATCGCTCAAAAACGACTGGGTTGTCTAAGGCAGCAGCAAGTACTACGAGTAATTCTGCTCCTTATAATCCATTCGAATCACCGTCCAAAAATGCGGTGAAAGAATCTCTTTTAATTGATTTTGAAGGTACATTTTCGTCTCAACTTCCGCGGAATTTTTCAGTTTTGCTGTTACAATATATTATTGTCTCTGTTTATTCTACTGGTCCATTCCATTTTGTTATTGATTCAATTATTTCTTATAACGTTTTCACATAATCTAGATTCTTCTACTTTGCCTCCACCATCGAGCGATACTCAGAAGTGGTGGTATGGGCCGGAGCGCAGTAATGGATTCAGTACATCTTCCAACGTACAACCTGTGACTTCTACCTTTGTTCAATCTACAACATCCGGGTCAAATCCGCCTGTCCTGCCACCTCGTCAAAATCGAACTATATCTTCCTCATCTGAAGATCCGTTTTCCGCATCAGCTACTGTCACTTCGTCTGTCCGTTCTATGTCACTTACCTCAAATACAAATTCGAATTCCAATAATTCTTCGTTCAAAGCTGTCTCTTCGGGCTCCCTAGCCGCACAATCCTCCTCTTCGATATCTTCTGCCTCCACCTCGTCCAAAGCTCCTCCACCGATTCCCCCACGTACGTATAACTCTACCTCTGGATCTGCCTCGAGCCTCAATTCAGCCCCTCAGCTCGATCCATTCGGATTTCCTATCTCATCTTCCTCAAATCCTACGTCAACCGTCCCTCGTAGCTTTTTGACTCAAAATCAACCCAAAGTTGGAGCTGATCCTTTTATGTCAAATGCCAACGGATTTGGCGATTCTAATAATTTTGGCAGTGCAAATATGAAAGTCAGTCAACAAGGACAACAGCAAATGGTTAATGAAAATGTACAGGCAGGTGGAAACAATAGTAGTAATCTGAGCTTATTGGACTGAGATCACTTGTTTATTGAATCAGCGAAACCCTAAAAATGGTTTAGGACGATATTATGTTTCTATACTGTCAATATTTAATTTATAATTGGTTTCTACCTGAAAATAAAGACATGTTAACCAGAACCGCCGACGGTTGAGCTTGGATTCACAGATACTGTATCGTCCGCAAACTCCGTCCTGGATCTTGGCCGCCGCCAGTAGTCAAGTGCCTACTTTTGCAAGCTTAAATGGCATGTTGCTATCCATGAAAACAGGCCCTTCGATCCAGGATGCGGATTATTGATGGCAATGAATGGCAAAGCTTAATAGCATAAATTTAACATTTCTTTAAATCGATACAAAGGAGAAAGTTATAGACCGAACCGTCTTACAAATATTCAAAAGATAGTGATGAAAAAGACCAATTATCCAAGGCATTAATCTATATAATTCTATCCACCAAAATTGCAAAAGTCACTACGGTAAGATACAAAGGTTCTTGCAAAATGAAAAGGAAGCTACATTGAGAGCTATACACAAAATAAATTATTCATTCGGTATTATAATAGTATGTGTCGTGTTCGTGTAATGCGACAACGCAAAGAAAAAGAAAAGAATAAAAAAGGTATCACGACTGAACCGATGATTTGAATTACGCAAATTATGTTCGCAATAATATCAATTGGAAAAGGTAGTGACTAAATTAAATAAGCTTAAATAAACGTTTCTTCCACCCTCATAAAACGAAAGTAATGCCTGATGTTCATACTCCAAAACGGAAAGCCGCAAGAGGGGAATCTCCCTCGGCTTCTTCAAGCTCGGTGATTGGTTCTAATAGTGATCCGATCTTCATTGCACCTCTGGATTTATCACCAATCACACCACAACCTCTTTTTCCGTGAATTCCTTCATTCATCTTATTAGATGACGATGGTGAAGTAACAATAGAGGGATTAAGATTCGAGAGTGATAATGACAATTTCAATCCGGTCTCTTCACTGCCACCGCTTTCAAGTTTCACTTGTTCTCCCAGATCCCAATTAGGTTCGTTTTTGAGAGTTCCGTTTAAGTTTCCCTTCCCACCTTGAGTTTGAAGAGAGCTTTGTTCTTCTTTTCCGATTATCTGAACAACATGTGTCACGGAATCATGATCATCCATCACAGTTTCGATTTTGACTTCTTCCTCTTTTGACTTCGTTTCATGAGGAGAACTAAGTGCATCTTCTGGATCGGTCATTTCCGAATCGTCATCTAACTGATGTCGATCATGCATATCTTCATCGTCATCACTGGTCTCATTTGAATCGTAATATTGTCCCCTTGCATCAGCTTCGGCGAGAATATTATACTCGTCTTCGATATATTTATCGAACTCGCTAATGGGACCGACAATGGTAGATGTCAATAATGGTAGACATTGGTATGGTCAGATACCGGACAATATACTAACCTCAATTCCTTCTTGGGTTCATCTGTGTCTTCGATTACTCCATACAACTCTTTCCTCTGCCTATGCAATTCCTGTTGAGCCTTCTGTTGTTGAGCGATTTGGTGACGGTGTTCATAATCAGCGAAACGTCGATAATTTAGGAAGCAATTTAGGAATGCATGTGAAAGTTTAGCGTTTTTGAGATCCCGCATTGTAATGAGACCATTAAAATTTGGAGTCAGGAGATCGGCCCTGCATATTAGAGAAGAGTTAAAAAGTTAAGTCAAGTGTTCATCAATAGGCCAGACACAATTAAGGACGTACATTTCACAAAATGAGTCAATCCATTTATACTCTTCCATAATTGGCACTCGATTGATCTTTTTTAATTGCTCTTGGTAGAATTGCTCCAGTTCAAATACTGTCAATATTGAATCTCCGTCGATGTCGAGGATGCGAAACCAATATTCAATGGCAGTAGGCGATGATTTGTCCACTTCCGAAATGAAGAACCCTAATGTGGGGCATTATTACTTAACTCAGTACGACTTCAAAATGGACAGCGAAAAGTAAAGAAAAGCATACAAATAAACTCCCGATACCCCATGACACCCGACCCGTCCCTCTGTCCATTAGTTTCTGCTCTGGATTCAGCATTCGTTCGTCCCAATCCATAACCGTCAACCACGCGGTTAATTACTTTCCAACTTAAAACTCCGTGTTCGTATCTCCTCAGATCTTTGGATGAAATGAGACCGTCTTTATCCAGATCAAGCTCAATGAATTTACAATAAATAACGTAAAAATAGTTGTATGAAAAAATTGTATTATTCTTCGAGTAGTGGAACCAGGGCATAGAAAAACAGCGAAATGATAGTTAAATCAATTAATATGTCAACTGGACACAGGGAAATGAAAATCAGATCACGAACAATGTTGATTTGGTTGGTATCTTCCACAGTCTTCAGGTCCTCTAAAAACCCAGATTTTCGAAATTGACCTAAACTCATCTTGCACTTGTAGTTGTTATTTCTGTAAAAAAACCGTGCCAGTACAGTCTCGGCTAAATATGAAGGAAATTAGTCACGAAACCAAAAAAAAATATTTAATATTAGCAGACGAACGATACTAACCGTATCGTTGCTGAAATTCGACGTGATTGTTTATACATTTCAATCCGACGTGATTCTCCAGCACATCTATGAGGGGGAGCGATATGATTAGAAGGTACTGGACAGCGTCATTTATGAGTAAGGCAAACCTTCTAAAATCCCGAGCAAGTCATCATATTCAACAACTCCACTTCCTGGACCGTTACGCTTAAGAAGGCCGAAAAGAAGGGAATACTCCTCATGATAATTCCGAGTCAAAACTTTCCATGCTCTGAGATGAGCGAAGAAGGTAAGTTTCACAGAAAAATTACGGAAGGAGTATAGAAAGAACGAATACTTTGTGAACATCCCCAAAGTGACTTTCAAGTCTTGGTATTTGACATTCTCTTTAGTGGGCTTACCACTTTTCTCCGCACCGTACAAGGCGCCGCAAATATTGATGATCTTCCTCATCAGTACACCGGTGCAGAATCCGGGTAAACCGCACTTAACAGTGACTTTAACGAATTCGTTAGGTGATAGAATGTCATTGTGGGCATTGAAAACCGGTCGGACGGTAGACTAAGCATGTAACGAAGCAATTATAAGATTAATGGAACATTCGACCAGAGTTAAAAGTTCGGGCGTCAAAACGTACCACAACATCGGCGTAAAACTTGCGCTCGTTTTCTCGTGGTTTACCGAAGGGGAAATAGAACTGAGGTATAACTGGAGATATCCTTTTTACCTACAAACGCAATTTGCCAATTCGACGTCATTAATGTTTAAGATTAAAAGTAGGCACGCAGTAAAAATGCTATACCTGTCCTGATTTCTCTCCATTCTCAGTATCCAACTTGAACTCGGCCAGCTTCTTAATTGAATGATCAACTTCAGAACTGCTATTGAATAATATACCTGAGTCAATCGCAGCTGAAGTTGATTGATTTGGATTTTCAATAAGTGAATGGTTGGGGTGCAAATAAATCACGTCAGGATCGACTTGCATTGGGTCGTTGGTTGGTTTGGTCATTATGTGACCAGCAGTTGTCGAGATGGTATTGACTAATTTAGACTTTTCATGCGACTCGTCTGTTATCTGGTCTTCCATGATGGGGTCGGTATCATTGGTAGCCAGCACTGATGCAATATTTGAGGCGGCATCTGAGGTTGGTTGAAACTCCAGGTTCTCCAGTGAACCGGAGGCACTTGAAGCAAGGTTGGAAGTCGGAGACGACTCGGCCAACGGAGCAAGGGATGAATTAGAGATTTGAATGTTTGAATTGTAGCTGGAAGATAACTGCACAAGGTCAGGTGATGTCAAAGAAATGGATAGACCCAGGTTTTGAGGGTTTGAAACGGATGTGCTTGATACTGTCATGGACGAATGAGCTATCCAAAAGGAGGCGAAATTAGGAATACGTAAAAAATATCGAATGTGTGGATCGAATTAAAGTAAATTGAAGAATTTCGTACTAACCTTTACCACCAGATGTATGCATCTTTTCGTCGCCATCTTTTAGCTGGCATGTCGAGGGATGATCGGCTCCTCTCCCAGACGAAGAGATGCCGTCGCTATTATCATGAATTCTACCATCTACTGTAAACTCCATACTGCAATATGTATTCTTTAAATTCTGTAACTCTATGGAATTGTTAGATTCAAGCATATCACTATCTCCTTCACCGCGATTCTTTCCTTTGTAAATCCGATTTTTACTTTGCGACTTGCTTCGCTTCTTATCTGCTATATCAGGGACTTCTGATACGGTGTTTGAGGGATTGATAAGATTGTTATGATGTTGAGTTCCTTTCAATCTTGATCTCAGATTAAGAGAGCCCAGTAATTTCGAATGAGGGTAGAGGTACTTTGAAAGGAAGGAGGCAGAGGATGAGAGCGAGGATATTGCGCCTTGATGAGAAATTAGGTATGAATGGCTAGCTATAGACGGAGACTTGGGTGCTTCAATACTCTCCTTCTCTGCATTTGAAGATGAGAGTGAATCGGGGATGTCGGAGGCAGAGATCATCTCGTCGGAAGGGAGTCGCGGGAAAGGGAACGAGCACTGAAGGGAGACGGCCGGGAATTCGTAGATATCTTCTCCCTGACGCTTTTGGGGTAATTCTGATGAAAACTCTATCTACCTGATGGAGATGCCGCAGAATAATTGTCAAAAGAAGAAGAAATCATTCAATCTGGGTATTTTCTCCCGCTGCTACAGAAGCATTCACCATGGGAATTGTGCGGTGTGTGAGAGACAAAGTGAACAATCGAGCTTTGACGATGGAATTTTGGCAGACAATCCTCGAGCTCAATCTATCCTCTTATCTGTCCTTTCTTCATTTAATTGAACATAGCTGAAGAGATCAGCTTATATATGTATATACTCTCAATCGTCCAGGTAATATATATATTAAACATCCTCCATAAAAGATACGGTGTTGTTACTACGGATGAGCAAATCAAACTTTTTTCTCTCGGCCCAGAATAATATCACAGCACATAACACTTTAACTTTAAGCGACGGGCTTTGCAACCCACATCATGTAGCCTGACTTAGTCCTAACATGATCGACGAGTTTAAAGCCAGCACCTTCCAGCAACTTATCCATCTCGATTTTACTTCTTTCACGTCCATTGATGATGGCGAGCATTTGCATATCTACATGGGCAACCAGAGTTGTTGGCGGATCAGTAACTTCAAGATCAGCGATGACTATTCGAACGTCGCCTTTGCGATGGTCGGGAATAGATGAATGGATGGTGCGAAGTATCCGACTACTTTGCGGATTAGACCAATCGTGCAGAATTGTACGCTATAAAAGTTGAGGGGCAATATTAACATGGATGCTACAAAATTTCAGAGAAAAAAATTGATGATAAATACAAGAAAATAAACGTCTCCGTTCGCAGGTACTTTCTTGAAGAAATCTCCACCCACGAACTGAACACGATTAATCAAGTCCCCATGTTCTTTTTTCCAATGTTGATTCGCGTCTTGTGCGGTTTTGGGCCGATCGAAAAGAATAAGCTTAAAAGAAGGATTCATCCTCAAAAGCTCAGCCGAGAATCCACCAAATCCACCACCAACGTCGCATATCGTTTTGTCCTGAAATTGAGACCAACTATCAAAATATTCCATTAATTTTTCGTCAAGAAACAGCATTTCAAAATATCACTCACTTAAAATCGACCAGCAGTGACTTATTGACTCTAGCATCATGGATACGAACGAAAAGCATGATCAGTTCTCATTTCGCTGTCGTCGATCTCTGAGGCAAAGAAAGTACGGAACACGTACATATTGCTCTGGCAAATCATAGCTTGAGCAAAGCGCTCTCGTCTCCAATCATTTTCTTCTCTGTCAAGATAAGTCCAAAATGATTCACCCATATGAATGTCGAAGGATGATCCTTCGCCACCAGCTTTCACAGTTTCCAGTAATTTCTCAAAGCCCATGTAAGATTCATCTGTGAAGTGCTCCACCTGATTTGGTTCGATCAAATCAGTTACAGTCTAGAATCAAACACTTGGAGAAAACACAAACCAAGGCTTTCACGCTAGCCGGATGATCCGCTCTGAGAGTTGCTGTCAAGCGGTTATTACACCATTGACCTTTTTGATTTTTCTTAAACATCCCGTGTGAGTAAAGTAAAGTCATCACGCGCCCTAGATAAGGAAGATGGTGAGCGGGAGGATAGAATAGTGATAATCCGTAAGCCAATAGAAGGTAGCAATTGAAGGTATTTGTGGATTGGACGCTAGAGGGTTCAACAAACCTAGTCGATCGGCATCAACTTTTGTTTTCTCAGCCAATGTCTTCGTATCCATTGGATTGTTCTTAATCAGGTCAGGAATATTGAGAACCACGACGACATGAAGGCATTTCGAGACCATGAAAGCTATCGTATTGAATCCTGATCAGCAAGAGTGCAACCGTTTCACAAGAGAGGAAATTTTTCCCCAATGAATTCGCAGAACTGGAAAGGAGAAATCAACTAACATTGGGCGTACACCAAAACAGTTGGGGCAGGGGGCAGCAATCTTCCAGTAAATTTTTCAAATGCACTGTATATTTTCCATCCAACCCTAACGAAAGCAGCGGGAACTGTTGCCAATTCGTAGGGGTAATCAGAGTCGGAGTCATCAAATGCAAGGAGATAGAACATATAAAGTGTCTTGTAGATGGAGCATAGAAATCTACGGAACAGCTGGACTGGCATTTTTGAATTTGTGCGAATCAGATACAAAATACGACGGGGATGATGAATACCAGTTTTCTGGACGGAGGTTGAGAAGTCCGTCGAACTCTCAGGGGACTCTGCGGAACACAAATTCAGCCTTCGCAGTTATCGCCCTATTGAAAATCAAGTGACGGAGTGACAGAACACGCTTCAACTATATCAGGGAGATGCAGGATGACGACTGTATTCAGTATCACTGATGCAATTGTAGAATGTCGATAGTGTGTGGATGATGAAACTTCTCGTTTGGAAACGTCAATTCGTCATGGCGTTGAAAGGTAATGCGTAATGTGAAAACTATGACTATCCAAGGCCGCAAAACTTATTCCCTTTAATCGATCACCACCGAAAGTCTTGGCTGAAGACATTTTTAGCTGTTGTACATTAAGTAGACCAGCGTTCTTGTATCTATCTGTATGAACTTATTCTAAAATATCAAACAACTCGCAAAAAATCCACCTATATAACACTGCCCCTTCTTCCCACTACGACGCCCCATGGTGTTCATCGAGCCGTCGCAAGTATATAGGTACTTTTATTGTAGGAATTGTAACTGTAATTATACCATTTATAGCAACATACGGTAGTCAACAGTTTAAGCTGATGCTGAGCTGTTGATTGACAACCTGATGCCGAAAGATTCCCTTCATAAATAGCAAATTAGCATTATATTGGAATTGATCAATCCAAAAACCTAAGTGTAAGAGGAGTGCAAAAAAGTTCTACGTTGCGCATTGATTTGTATAGCAAATTTCATTATAAGAGAATTGTGGGCGGGTGGATTGTTGAGAGAGATCAATTGAGTCTGCGTTACGCACCTGCATATGTATATGCGAGGGCATTTGTAATTTTCACTTCTGGGAAGAGATCCTTCCATCGTAAGAATGATGGGTAGGGTACTCGCTTGCGCAACCTGCAGCCGGATAAATTCTGACAGCGAGAAGAAAGCATAAGAGACAGCGAATACCATGAATGTCGTCGAAATCAGCATCATTTATACACTAGGGCGAAACTTTTCTCAAGGTGAGAAGATGTGCCGGCCGGACACTGTAACAGAGAAGGGCAAGTTTAAAGGTCTGCAACAATCAGTCAGGGAACCCTTGGACAGAGTATATATTTGTTGTATTAACAATTCAACAGCCGTATTTAGTCCACATGTACACATAATTATGCAGTTGCCGCCACGCGACTCGACGAGAATGCGATAGCGAGATATGATAATACACAAACAGTAATTAGCAGTTTAATTAAGGTTGGTACATAGTGATTGTTTATGGCATGACTTGCTACTCATTTCTAAGAGGATCACAATCATACACAATTTGATCTGAATGCAATATCGTCTAGAGCTACGTTGACCTCAACTAATACTTGATAGCTCTTGATATGTTAAAAATTGGTCACACTCACATGCGTATATCTGTATAAGGGGTTGATGGTTTTTGGAAGTATCACTAATGAAGGGAATATGAGTAGCAAGAATTGTGGTGATCCGCTAACAGTAGCTTCAGTAGCTATACTTTTTACTGAAGATGGTATAAAATTTATAGCCTGAGATATGGACTCTCGTAAATTGCAGCCAATTAATGACACTGTTTCTCGTTGTTTATTTCCTCATTTTTGGTTTCGCGACTGTCAACAAATATCCGGTGCGTGATTCTACATATTTTACTACAACGAATCCGGAACGGCGAAGTAGTGAATTCAATTCTTCTCGCGACCTCTCTCTACCCGTTACCAAAGCCATCATTTGAAGGTCCAAGTGTGCGACAAAAGGATTAGAAGACGTCTTCTCTAAGTCCGCAATCAGAATTTTCACCTCACTTCTACGAGAACTAGAAATTGAAGAGTGGATCGCCGTAAGTATTTTCACGCACTCTTCGTCAGACCAGTCGTGGAGTATAGTTCTCTTTTAGGTCCGTTAGTCCAAATTTCAACTGACTTTGAGACAAGTGGCATGATACACTACAAGGAAATAAACATCACCCTCTTTAGGGACGCCCTTAAAAAAATCACCACCAACAAAGCTTGCGCGATTGATAATATCGGCATGATGCTGTCTCCAATGAAGAGAGGCATCCTGCGAAATCTTGGGTAAATCGAAAAGAATGAGGTTCAAGCTTGGATTCGCTTTAAGAAGCTCTGCTGAAAAGCTTCCCAATCCGCCCCCGACGTCAACTATCGTCTTTCCTTTAAATTGACTCCAGCTTGAGAAGATTAGTAAGTACACTATTCAGCAATTCCTTGCTCAACTAAAACTTACTCAAATTCCGCAAGCAATGATTTGTTCACGCTAAGTGAATGGGAACCAACAAAGAGGAGGATCAGACCATTGCAGAAAACATTTTGTTGAACTGAAATGAAAGTATTTACATATTGCTCTGAGATATCATGGCCTTTGAAAATCTTATTCGGGTTGCTTGATTTTCTTCCTTATTTAAGTGATGCCAGAATGATTCGCCAAATTGAAGATCGAATGCCGGCTTTCATCATCACGAACAGCATCGAGTAGTTTTTCGTAGGCTGTATAACTTTCGCCGGTGAGGAATTCTACCTTTATAAATGAATAAAGTTTCCGTTTAGAGGTCGTAATTTGGATACGCCGAAAGCACTTTGTATTTACCATGTCCTTGACGGAGTTGGGGTTGTCGCTTCTCAACGCACCTGTGAGCCTGTTATTGCACCACTTCCCTTGTCGATTGCGTTTGAAGATCCCGTGAGAATGCAGCAGTGTCATAACTCGTTCTGTCATAGTGAGGGGGAATATTTTGAGTCTTCTGTGGATTCATAGGATATTCTGCGTGATAAAAAGGGCATACCAAGCCTGTCCGGGTGGACTTTAACCTTCTCCGCCAAATCCGAAGTCCTCATGGGATTGTTTTTGATCAAATCAGGAATATTTAGGATAGTGACTACATATATGCATCTTGAAACCATGAAAGCTGATGCCATTACGGTAAACAGAGTCAACATATCTTGAATCGAGCGCCCTGGGCCTAACTCTTTCAAACTAGCTGAACTGGAAAGGGTGATTACTCACATTGTGCGTGAACTAATATGGAGGGAGCGGGTGGCAGAATATGATGAATCAGTCGTTCTAGAAATCCGTATACCGACCAGCCTATTTTCACGAAAATCCCAGGGACTTTTGTGACTTCGAAGGCATAGTTGCTGTCACCAGAGTTATTGAAGATTATGTTTACCAAGAACCAAATAGTTGTTGCTGGTTTGAGTAAAAGTTGGATCACTCTCTGTGTTAAACCCATCATAATTCCTATTCGTAAACGGCTTGACGCAGCAAATGCGGGGCCCTGGATATTTGATACGGACGGCAATTTGGCGAAATAGGCAACAGAATGCGTGGATTTGCGTCATGTTCCAGTGCTATTTTAAGCCAGACGCACAGTCGATCCAAATTATGTTCTTCTTGAACCAGAGTATATTCTTCTTAACTATACTTTGGCGATTCTTACATATGGGTGATCGGTGATAAGTTATTACAACTTTTCGCGGGTCACCTTTTGAAACAGAGGAGTCACTGGAGGGTTTCCTCGGGCCATGCATAAAGCAACCTATGACCATTTTCTGTCTGGGCAAAGTGGTTAATTATCGATGTTTATATTCCCGTATCTATGTAATGCAAATATGGTTGTATTATAAGCCTCGAGGAAAACAGCATTATGACGGTGAAAATTTTTGTACGAATTAATATATTGACGGCTATTTCATTCCAACTTTCATTTAATAATGAATGATGGAAAAGGGAGACGATGAAAATATACTCAAGTCAGATTTCGAACACTTACGGGTCAGCATAGGTCTGTAGGTGGACTGGTTGATTAGGTCAAGATGTAATGCTACGCCCTTTCGGGCAGCCAGTTGCAGCAGGGAATTGCGAACTTCACCAATCCGTATCACCAATCCCTGGGAATGTTTCATAAAGTTAGTTCAGAGACCAGATAACGCCAGTCAATTAAACTCTAATAAGTTATCACAATGCTATCTCTCGCAGATGAGAAGAACATATATTACGGAATTCAGGCATTCTATTACACGTACATGTTGAGCACTCTCGCTGTATTTCTTTATCATAGAAACGTAGAATTTATTCGCATAAGGCAGCCCCTCTTAATTACACTGCATACTCTGGTCTCGCTTCTTATTTGTCAAAATTTTGTGAGTATTTCGGCGTATACTGTTTAAATAACGGAAGGCTAACCGAAAGTTGAAGTTGGCATATTTCTATTCGTTCCATATATTCGCATGGAATGCGTTTGGGGGCAAGCATGTTGCTGCATATGTCGTGACATACGCAGCTAATCCTTTCTGGCTGCTCTTCTACTTCCTTCGTTGCATTTCACTCGTGAGTGCATATTACTCGAATGTAATACAAATACGGAAAGGAGGGGTGAAGTTGGTGAGCACAATCTGATTATTATGTGTTTTTGTCAAACACTGACATATTTTGTTCACAGAACATTGTGGAGAAATTGATGTTTCGCATTTTATCCGCCATCAGCTCTAATTCGAGGAATAACAGCACCAAGAATCTGCTCGGTGTCGATACATCGAATGAAACAGATCATCAGATCGTCGTTATCGGGCCGCGAACTATTTTGAAAGCTAGCATTGCGACTTTGGCAGTGGGTGTTATTACACTCTTAATAGTTTTGGGATATATGGGCTGCTACGGTCATGACGGGTGGTGCACCAATGAGTACGCACATTCGACCGGGTTGGACTTTCTGCCCCAATACATATTCGTAGCAGTTTACTTCTTGCTCATTCCATATTTCCTCTACTTAATTCATAATGTAAGCATATTTAAATCCTCCAGTTTGTGTAGTGCCAGATTTATTTTGTCAAACACATTGATTTTTACTGATAGGTTCACGAATCCTACTTTCTGAAACGAGAATTTCAAGTAACGCTGTCGACATTTTTCATCTGTTTCTGCGTTTACTTGGTCGACAAGTTCGTGTTTTACCGGAGAATGGTACTCATCGGAGAAAATGTTTGGCTGTTTACATGTGTCCTCATTTGTCATACGTTCTCGGTTACCCTTCCGGCTATTTTCGTTACCGTTCAGACGTTTAAGCAGAAAAATCCGATTATGTAATTAAACTGAGTAAATTTTTCTAAATCAGCGCCTATTTTTCTCAACTTCTTCCTTTTTCATTCTTGCAGGGATTGTACCTTAGAAAACTTGCATAAAGTCTTGACCGATGGTCGTCTTTTCGATCAATTTAAAATAATTTTGGCAGAAGACTTTTGCATTGAGAACGGTCTTTTTTGGAATGAAGTTTCAAGTAAGTTCACTCACAGCATCAATTGGCTTTTTAATACTAACAAATTAGTCTCTACTTAGGGTTGGAATCCGAATTCCATCAACTTCAGCCCCAGCAATTGGAGAAAACTGTTCTTATAATTTTCCATAAATATATAAAACCAAACGCAAACTTTGAACTCAATATTACTGTACGTATTTCATTTCAGTGGGATAGGATATCTGCCTCTTATGAACCAAATTTAATGTTTGGCCAGGCTGGTACCCGAAATATGATTACCCAAGAAATTAGTTCCAAAAAAATTAAACACACAATATACGATCAAGCAAAAAAGGAGGTATTTCAGATGATGGTGAGTACTTTATCTCTTGTAGCCCTAAATATCGGTCATGGTTATTTACACAGTGCAACTTTTTATCTAGTATCTAAACTCTTTCCCACGATTTTTGACGAAATCAAAGGGAATCAATTTCAACACATCAAGACAACAACTTAAAGCAACAGACGCAGAAAGTGAATGCGTGTAATTGTGATTGTAGAACACCAACACTTTTAAACTAGCGCAGCAGCGATCAATCCATATGAATGTAGATATTTTTGCACCAATAATTTAGTTTCTCAAAAGATTGTCAGATAATTTGTTACTCCAATATTTTGAAGATAACAAGCTTCTCCGGTTCAATGTCTACGCACCCTGAATTAAAATTCGGCTTGGGTGTTCATGTCTTCAGTTTAGTCTGAGCAGTCTTGAATTTGATTCAAGGTAACTGATATGTGTGTCTGATTTGGGCACAGTTTCAAAATATTTGACTTCGATATAATGAACACATACATCCACTTTTACAGTAATGTAAATGTATTTAATGTAAATGTATTTTGACACGTACGTGCCTGTTAATTTTCAAGACGGCAGGCATTCCGAGGTATATTAATCCACGGACCGCCTTTCCATGTTCTTACATACTGATGCCATCAGAATGCCCGGGACGGTTTTTTTTTTGGCTATCAACCGTAAAGACATTTTTAATACTAATTAATAATGTGTTTTTATATACATGAGCAATTTAAATTAGAAATATTAACACCGGTGCAGCAGTTAATTCGGATTGTAACTTCGTTCTGCGTCGGCTCATTCGAGCCAGCTGACTTATCGCTGAAGTTCATGGCCACACTCCACCTTTCCAGAGCCCCTCCCACGTCTAGTGTGCATCCTCCCTATCATTTTGGCTTTTCTGACTTTCCGGAGTACTCTTATTTCGCACTAACCTATTCGCGAATTCCAGTCTAAGCGATTTCTTAAACAAATTTTACACTAGTCATGACGACCGAATATAGCTATTATGCAATGCTTGTAATTTTACATGTGTACATGCTAGGGACACTCGGAGCATTCTTATACTTCAGAAAAGTCGACTACTTAACGAAGAGACAGCCTCTTGTTGTCACACTTCATACCCTTGCAGCATTAGTTGTCGCCAATGATTATGTGCGTACAAACCGGAGTTTCTGTAATTCTTTAGTGACAGTTTTAACCTATTTAATACAGATGTGCCAATTTCGCATGTGGAGTAATTTTGGCTGGACCGTCATGTATGGCAAGGATATTCTCAGTTATATCTTCCAGGTCAGTAGGTGTTGGAACATCGTATTGTCAGATTTTAAATTTTTAACTCTTCATCTCAAACAGTACACTTTCGCTCCAGTTTGGATGGTGAGCAGAGCATTGAGTCATTCTCACTCCATTCAAATCGTACCGTGACTTACAGATATTCCTTTTGTCCACGATTGAAATCTCGTTTTGAATAGCTATTCTACTTCCTCCGATGTGTATCATTCGTGAGCGAATATTATACTAATATTTCTCATGTTCGCGTTGAAGACGTCCATAAAATGGTGACTTATTTGGTGTTTTTTTATTTATAAATTATATTGGCATACATGGGATTAACATTTGAATCCAAGAATGTTGTTGAAAGAATGATGTTTCGTCTCATAGCCATGCTTAAATCTCATTCGCCGGAGGAAGCGTCCGCGTCGAATGACCGTGACTTGACCACATCGAAGTCATCCATCGAAATCGTGAATTTGGGTCCCCGAACTATCTTGAAAGCTGCTGGTGTGACA
The DNA here is from genome assembly GCA_025602915.1 of Paraphysoderma sedebokerense. Lineage (NCBI taxonomy): Eukaryota > Fungi > Blastocladiomycota > Physodermatomycetes > Physodermatales > Physodermataceae > Paraphysoderma > Paraphysoderma sedebokerense. The sequence goes on from JAHLJZ010000011.1 coordinate 381,591, forward strand.
TATATCATCAGTACAATTATTTTGCTTACTGTGCTCGGTTACGCTGATTGTTATCGAAATAACGGAGTATGCAAAAATGTCTACGTTCGAGACAACGGCTTAGATTTTCTTCCACTGTACATCTTCGTCGGATTGTATTTTTTGCTTATACCCTGCTTCTTATATTTAATTAAAAACGTGAGCTTGATTCGATGTTATTCAACAAAAACTGAATTTCAACATTAATATAAGTCCTTACTTTCCTAGGTCAAAGACTCATATTATATCAAGTTGGAATTTCAGTTAACTCTCTCTACATTTTTCATCTTGTTCTGTCTATATTTGGTTGACAGATTTGGCTTCGGCAAAACGCTCACTCCCGCGGGGGATCTTGTGTGGCTTTTCTCAGTTGTTGTAATTTGTCATACGATCTCAGTAACTGCACCGGTGTTAGGGGTAGATATAATGAAGCTGCGGCCGACAAAGGAATCAGTGTATGTTTTCATTTAATGGATTGCATGATTAACAGCTCTACTCTGACCTTTAATCTCTGTCCAATTGCTCTACTACAGAAATAACACATTAGATAATTTCAATAAGATTTTAATGGACCGCCGCCTTTTTGCTCAGTTTAAAAAGTCTTTAGCTGAGGATTTTTCGATCGAGAACGGGCTCTTCTTTGAGGATTTATTGGGTAAGACTGATGTTAATGCTAAAGGTAAATATGAGCTGACACCAATTTGCCTGACCTCAGCATTGGAAAATGATGAAAATAAGAGAAAGAATTCCCCTAAATTATATGAAAAAAGCATCATTGCGATTTATCAGAATTATATTAAGCCAGGAGCTAATCACGAGTTAAACATAGCTGTATGTACCATTTATTCCCTCATTCATCTTTAGACGTATGTTTGACATCGGATACGTTGAGGCGCCAACGCGTAAGAAAATCACTCAGGAAATCCAGGCGAAGAATTACAAATTGGAAATATATGAACAAGCCAAGAAGGAAGTCTGTCAAATGATGGTATGTATTCTGATACATTGTGAATTCCGCCATCATGTGACTGACCATATATTATCTTGTCTACGCAGTATCAAACCTCTTTCCCTCGATTTTTGGCGAAACTTAAAGGAAGCAGTTTAAATGGATCTACCACAGGGTCTATCATTTCAAAACCAACCGAAGTAAACAACTTTGCTTAGAATGTTTAAACAAAGCTTTATGTCATTTTCGTGTATCATAATATATATGTAGAAAGAAGCCTGAACTTAATATGAATGAACATGATCCAAATAATTGCTCAGAATAATCGGGCGCCTTTGCTGAGATCAATAGGCTCTTTACCGGGCCACACCCCGGCTGATGCAGCCGTTAGCTCAACTCGATTTTGATATTCTTCAAATTCTGTAATTCGCAATATAGTTGTAACAGTATTACTGGTTCAAACTTTCCGTTATAGACACGCTGGATGAAAGCGAACGTACTGCAATATTGGGAACTGGAAGTTGAATGTTGGCTCGTTCGTGCGCGGACATCATATGTATCTTGATGGTAATCTCATCTCCTCACTCCCGAACATTCTAAGCCCTTTCCGCACCACTTCTACGGTCTTCCTAAACCTCCTGCTTCCCTTACTAGTGCCTATTTTGGTGGAAAAAACAAAATAATAATCAATTCAGAAGCTCTTGTCGTATTTTGACAGTTCTCCAGAAGTGCTCTTTCTATGGCGCTCGAAGAGGACAAGTACAACTACTACGTGTCACTTGCAAGTTTGCATGTGTACATGCTAAGGACACTCGGAGCTTTCTTGTATTTCAGAAAGGTCGACTACTTAACGAAAAGACAGCCTCTCGTTGTCACACTTCATACTTTTGCAGCTTTAGTGGTCGCCAATGATTATATGCGTACAAAGGGATCCCTTTAACTTCTAAAGTAATAGATGATTCACCGCATCGTTTACAGATGTCTCAATTTCATAATTGGAATCAATTCAGCTGGGTAATCGTTTACGGTAAGGATATTCTCAGCTACATCATCCAGGTCAGTACGAGTTCCGCTCTGGCATACGTTTTATTACCAGTAATCTGAATCCTGAATCTCATCTCTTTATTAGTATACTTTTGGTTCTGTTTGGATGGTAAGCAGACACGACATTTCATTTCGCAGCAATTTATAGCTTGACTCTCATCTCTTTTCCCCATCCCCGCCGCCTTGTCTAGCTGCTTTATTTTCTGAGATGTGTATCATTTGTGAGCGAATACTACAGTAATATCTCTCATGTTCGCGCCGACGATATTCAATAAATGGTAAATTCCTTCAAACACTTCTTTCATGATAATAATTATAGGTTAATTAATGAAATTTCTTACCGCAGAACGTTGTTGAACGAATGATGTTTCGTATCATATCAATTTTCAAATTAAAGAGGCAGGCGGAACACTCTGCCTCAAATGACCTCGAATTGGCTACATCAAAATCTTCCATCGAAATAGTGAATTTGGGTCCCCGAACTATCTTGAAAGCTGCTGGTGTAACATACATCATCAGTACAATTATTTTGCTTACTGTGCTCGGTTACGCTGATTGTTATCGAAATAACGGAGTATGCAAAAATGTCTACGTTCGAGACAACGGCTTAGATTTTCTTCCACTGTACATCTTCGTCGGATTGTATTTTTTGCTTATACCCTGCTTCTTATATTTAATTAAAAACGTGAGCTTGATTCGATGTTATTCAACAAAAACTGAATTTCAACATTAATATAAGTCCTTACTTTCCTAGGTCAAAGACTCATATTATATCAAGTTGGAATTTCAGTTAACTCTCTCTACATTTTTCATCTTGTTCTGTCTATATTTGGTTGACAGATTTGGCTTCGGCAAAACGCTCACTCCCGCGGGGGATCTTGTGTGGCTTTTCTCAGTTGTTGTAATTTGTCATACGATCTCAGTAACTGCACCGGTGTTAGGGGTAGATATAATGAAGCTGCGGCCGACAAAGGAATCAGTGTATGTTTTCATTTAATGGATTGCATGATTAACAGCTCTACTCTGACCTTTAATCTCTGTCCAATTGCTCTACTACAGAAATAACACATTAGATAATTTCAATAAGATTTTAATGGACCGCCGCCTTTTTGCTCAGTTTAAAAAGTCTTTAGCTGAGGATTTTTCGATCGAGAACGGGCTCTTCTTTGAGGATTTATTGGGTAAGACGCCTTTAATGTGAAAGTTAAATGAGTATGTGCTGACGCCGATTCACTTGACTTTAGCATTGGAGAATGATGAAAATAAGCGGAAGAACTCCCCTAAGTTATATGAGAAGAGCATCATTGCAATTTATCAAAGTTATATTAAATCTGGGGCTAATAACGAGATAAATATCCCTGTATGTATTATTTGTTCCCTCATTCATCGTTAGACCTATGTTTGACATCGGATACGTTGAGGCCCCAACACGTAAGAAAATTATTCAGGAAATTAATGCAAAGAACTTCGAATTGGAAATATATGAGCAAGCGAAAAAGGAAGTCTGCCAAATGATGGTATGTACACATAACTTGCAAATCGCGCCAATATCGTTTTCACTGATTCCAAGGAGGGTTGTTTGCTGTTCAGTATCAAAACTCTTTTCCCCGTTTTTTGACCAAACTCAAAGGGGGTAGTTTGAATGGATCCACTGCAGTCTCTACCATTTCCAAGTCATCGGAAGCTAATAACATCGCCTAGTAACATAGCAGATCATTTATGTAAACTGAGTAAACACAGCTGTGTGTCATCGAGTTGAAAATTAGGGAAGCATGCTTCGATAGAAATTTAAACAGACTAAAAATTGTGTTTTAGACATGACGTTAAAATTTTGTATGTGGACATATTAATTTATTTGGTAACATTGCCTTTGTGAAGAATGATATGCGTCATCAATTGAAAGGAATCTAAATTTAGATGCAGAAATTATGACTTCGAGATTTCTAGTATAGTAACGTAGCGGAAACTTTTCCCCTTTTGTCGCAGTTGCTATCATCCTCTGACACAGTTTGTTCTCGTTAACTTTGCAAGACAGCAACATCCGGTACTGGTTTTTAAATAATTCCATAAAAGCCATTATCTCAAGCATATCTTCGATACGTATATTTCAGAAAGGTCCACTATTTAACGAGAAGACAGCCTCTCGTCGTTACCCGTCATACTTTCGCACCTCTAATAGTCGCTAATGATTATGTGCGTATACCTAGGGATATCTGGTTTGTAGATTCCGTACAACTTACCACGTCTCACCATAGTTGTGCCAATTTTATAATTGGGAGAAGTTCAGCTGGATAGTTGCGTATGGTCAGCATATTCTCAGCCATGTCTTCGAGGTCGGTAGAGTGCCACTTCTTGACTTGAACGCGCCCGCCTGCAATTTCTTAATTCTTCATTCCAACACTATACTTTTGCCCCGGTCTGGATGGTAAGCAAAACATCTTTCAGCTTAAATCCATCACAATGTGATACAATTCATAATGATCTTTACTTTGTTCAGCTGTTCTATTTTTTGAGATGCGTATCGTTTGTGAGTGAATACTACACCAATATTTCTCATGTTCGTGCTGAAGATATTCATAAAATGGTGAACGCATTTCCTGCTATTTAATGACAGTAGCGGAGAGTCAGTATTTAATAATTTTATTCATAGAATTTTGTAGAAAGAATGATGTTTCGAGTGGGATCTTGGCTTAAGTCTCATTTGGCAGAGCCAACATCAACCGCCAAAGAATGTGACAATGCGACATCAAGAACCACTGTCGACATTGTAAATCTGGGACCTCGAACAATTTTGAAGGCCGCTGGGGTGACATATATTGTCAGTACAGTAATTCTTCTGATTGTTCTAGGATACTCCGGATGTTATGAAGTCGACGGTCTCTGCAAAAATGAATATGTTCGAAACCGAACTTTAGATTATCTTCCACTCTATATTTTTGTCGGAGTGTATTTTTTGCTCATTCCGTGTTTTCTATATCTAATTAAAAACGTAAGCCTACCCATCACTTTTGTCTACCAAAATTAATAATAATGCTAATCCGCATTTCTTACCTTCTTAAGGTCCAAGATTCTTATTTCATCAAGTTGGAATTTCAATTGACCCTTTCCACTTTTTTTACTTTGTTCTGCATATATCTATTTGACAGATTTGTGTTCAAAAGCAAACTGACTCCTGTCGGAGACCAAATGTGGCTCTTCTCGGTCGTTGTCCTTTGCCATACAATTTCTGTGACCGCTCCAGCTGTCGGGGTCATTCTACTCAAATTGCGACCAGCGAAAGATTCAATGTAAGTTCTGATTTTATACATTACCTTTAGCAATCAGCTGTTCTAATATGTTCTTCCCAATGTCGTCTGACTCGAATACAGTAACAATACGCTAGATAATTTTAACAGAATTTTGATGGATCGACGCCTCTTTGAGCAGTTTAAGAAGTCTTTAGCTGAGGATTTCTGCATTGAAAACGGCCTATTCTTCGAAAATTTGCAAGGTAAGGTTTAGACTACCAAAGCGAAGTGTATAAACTGAGTGGACTTGACAGAGAGTCCATTTATTCTCTCGGCCTTGGAAAATGACGAGAACAAGCGAAAGAACTCTCCCAAGCAATATGAAAGCAGCATCATTGCACTTTATCAAGAATACATTAGACCAGGAGCAAATTACGAATTGAATATACCTGTATGTTTAATTGAATAATGTTTCTCTCCTAAATTGAAGTTTTGACGAATACACATGCAGGCATCAACGCGAAAGAGAATCACGCAAGAAATCCAATCAAAGAATTACCAGGTGGAAATCTATGAACAAGCTAAAAAAGAAGTGAGTCAAATGATGGTGTGTTTCAGTACTTAGTCAATTAAGTCGATTCCAGGTCGCTGATCATAATTTACAATTGTCAATTCCAAGTATCTAAACTCTTTCCCGCGGTTTTTGGCCAAGCTTAAAGGAAGCAGTTTAAATGGATCCTCCGCTTCATCTGTAATTACAAAAACTACGGAAGCAAGTAACATTGTTTGAGCCGGATATACTTCCAGTTGTGTTGAAATGTGTCGGTATTGAGGAACAGAGAGACTTGGAATAAAAAACAAGCAATAGATTATTTCTGAATCGCTTGGTTCACCGTCTTGCGACGAGCAGGTCATAATATCTGCTGGGGACATCCCAGTCGAAACATCGTCTTCAACACTATTTAGATAAAAAGTAACTAATGATACAGGGAAGTAACAGTAAAACGGATATTCCAATCAAAAATCAATGGATATTGACACAAATTGTTTACAATTATTTCAATATTGTTTGAACCCTTGATACACATCTGCAGTAATTATTCGTCTCGGACGCAAACGACATGTAATCATTGTACAGTTCCTTTGGTTTCAAATTTAAGGCCAAAAAAGCAGTTGAAAATACTAAGCATTTCTATCGGGCACATCCGCCATCACTCCCATATCTCATTAAAGAAACAATGATATGCACAGCATTTTCACCATTTGCTACACTGTCTATACACTCCGACTCGCAAGGTTTATCTTACAGCGTCGAGAAGATAAACAAATTATTCGTCGCGGCAACAGCAATAGAATTTTCCCTAGGATGCCAAGAAGCATGCAATATTTTCTTACTGAAATCAATGTTGTTGACATCCACTTGCTGACCACCAAGGCCGCCGTTACCAGCCTTTTTAGGAGTCGCTCCACCCAGTTTACCACGGTTGGCACCGACTTTCTTAGCTTTAAAAGCGGACTTGTCAGCCTGAAGGGTAACATCTGGATGCCGATTCGCAGTGTCGTAAATGAAGAAATGATTGTTGTAAGAGCCCGTTAAGACAGACCTAGATTAACAAAAAAAAAATAGAAAAAAACACAAGGGAGGACTAAAGTCAAGGAACATATTTGTTTCAGCTATGGCAGGCGCAAAACCACTAAACACTATGCGGGTTGAACCAAAAGCAGTCGACGAAAAAGGATACTGTCCATCCCCACTCCAGGTGCATTCAAATTTATCGAAAATGCAATCATTCTCGTAGAGATCGCATAACTTGTTGCGAAGGTGCTCATGAATATTGATTGTTTTGACTGGTTTTTTTTCCATATTTATATCCCATATTTTAAGAGTGAGATAATCTCGTGATAAAATATATCGTCCGTCGGAGCTAAATCGAACATCCGATATGGAGGAGATGATCTCAGTAAAGAACGATCGAGCTGTGGGATCCTCTTCTTCCTCGAAAACTATAATGAGAGGAAGTGCGAACAATGCATCAGTTCAGCCGAGATACGAATATGACGAGTTGCAATAATTTACCCTTTGAATATCGATCACACAATGCCGAATCCCTCATATCCCCCAACCTGATGGCACCTTTACTGATGCTGTACATAAATAGATTGCAATGAACAGGGTGGAACTCAGCGGCCGTGATCACTTCTGTAAGTTCTTCCATGTTGGCAGGTTTTATATCGACAATGTCTATTGATATTAATTGTAATTCGCAAAAAGGAAAGTCAATCAAACAATGGCAATGCTCTTACATCACTGCCCACACACAAATCTGAGATTAAAGATTGACATATCTGCTAGAACTACACATTGCGAAACGCAGAAAGAATAAAATGGAAAGGCACATACTGAAACTCTGATCCGATATGTTCAAATTCCACAGATTAATACGCAGATCATCGGCAGAAATGTAAGTCTCCCCGTCCGAGTTCACGGATATGGAGTTGATGTGATATGTATGGGCATTTTGGTAGATCCTTCGAGGGGTAGCATGTGTAATACTATCATGGTGGGTAATAATAGGTAGTCGTAACTGCTGGCGAGAAAAATTCTGTGGCGGGATATGTCCATCTAACATGTTTCCGGAGGTTACTGTTTTCATTTGTTTCTCGTGGACTTTCCAAAGCTTAATAGTTTTATCTATTGTATATGACGACAAAAAGAATGTCATTCAATATGTTGTATAGTAATTAGCAAATTACATCAACTCGATGAACCACCCAGTTACATGAGCTGGAGGTGTCAAATGATGGTAACCAGAATGAAGAAACAAACCATTGGTCGATAACAAAAAATGAGCCGAATTTGTTCGTCTAACCCACTTAATTTTGTTTATCTTTTCTTCAATCTCCAAACTCTTGAGGTAATCGAACTCAGGTTCATGAGACTGAAATTCTGTGAAAAAACGATATTCGCATCCTTTTTTCTGATAATTATTTTGTCCGCAAATTCATTATCATTATGTGTAAAAGCAGAATTAATGTATCAAACACCCATATGCGAAAAATCAAAACAACCAAAAGACGTCAGCAGGGTCAAGTGGCGGTAAAATTAAACCATTCAGTAGAGGCAAATAGGCGATGACGAGAGGTTAGCCAAAAAACCGAGAAGGACGAAAGCGTACAGAACATTCATGGGCATGAAACATCACTATATAATTAAAACAGATTAAACTTACACTCTCATTGCGCTCGAAGAGTACAACTCTTCCGCCTTTGTCACCAGTTGCAAGGTAATCACCAGTATGATCGAACTCGACGGCGGAAATAATATCGGCTGGTGTATTGAACCATCGGTTTATTATTGCAGCCCAGAATGTGTCGAAATATGAATAAAAGATTGCAACGAGAAGAAAGAAAAGAGAAAAAGGCACAGAGATTAGTTGTTTGTTAAAGGGTTTACTTTGTGTTGTCCACGCGTGAGATCCAAGATTAAGAGCATTTAATCTATGAGGAACATTTTGTGCATGAAAAAGTACATTGAATGTTGAAATCTATGCTCGTCGTATGATGGAACACGGCGAAATGATTTCGATATCAGGCAAAGGAAGGTAGTCTATTACCGTCAGTGACTTCGTCTACATCCCCCTTGTCACCAAAGCACTGGGCAAACTTCCAGTTGTGTTCTTGGTCGGCGGCCATGAGCGAGAGACGGGGAAAGGATAGGGCTGCGTGCGGGGGGACTGTGGATGAGATTTGTCGACGATGGGATGGATGCGACGATGCAATGATGGTGTTTTCGGTCGCTGGACAAACTGATTCCTTCTGCGGTGCTGTTTTTTCCACTGGTCACGTGGACAAATTCTACCAGAGGCGTGTCCATTGTTCTCGCTCGCAATTTAAATGTCCAATCATCAGTTTTATCTAGCATAATATTACAATACATTAGCAAATTACACTATATTGTTATTACCCGTCATCATTTCCGGATGCCGAAGATTCTACCAACAAAAATTATCCTTCTCCCCGTCATTGGCTTAATTCACCAAAATTAAATCAAGACAATACATGATGAGACGGATTATCGAATAAAAGCTCTCGGGGCTTCGGCAACCTAGGATTGTCTGGCGTATCAAATAGAAGAAAAAATCAAGATAAATTAAGGAATAAAGACTGCGAAGGATCAAAATAATGAATAACATTAAAATGTAAAAAGGATATCTGTACAATAATCTGAAAATCCCGGTTCCAATAGGCATCGGTATGCCCATGATAATACATTCACTCACGCCTTCAATAGAATCTCGTTTTGAGTAGATAGCGGCATCAAATAGATGATCCGTCGTCTTTTCGAACGACGCCAACATTAATACTGAGTCTTTCATTTTGGAGATACCAAAGCGCGTGATTCCCAAAATTTCGCCCTTGTAGGTCATACAGTCTCCTAACAACATAACATGTCGAGGGTCAATTGTCATACCATGTTTCGACATAGTGTACTGGATTTCGTGGATAATCGTATTCCTGTATGACGGAACCCGGTGTGAACGAAAGAAAGCAATGACAAAGTACGGCTTACTGTTAGGCAAATAAGACATCATTGAAAACAGCTATGCTAGAGATGCCTTACCTCGCTGCTTCAATTCCCAAGACAGTTTGTACTTCCATTACATGGTTAGAAGTTGTGTCCTTCCCGATAATACCGTCGGTCACCATCACATCTCGCAGACCATAACCCTCAACTAACAGATCCAATTTTCCACCGCCAACTTCACTGATGACGGCTCTGTTTATCGCTGGAATACCCTTCACAATCACCTTTGGGAGAGCCCTCTTCAAATTCTGCATCGAGTAAAATAAGCTGGCTTCAGCAGAGGAAGTAAAAGAGTTTTTGGAGCGGGACGAGGACGGGAGCGTGGGTCTCACAAACACTCTGACAGTATTATGTTTGAACGTAACCTGGTCGTCTGTGATTTTCAGTTTAGGAGCCTTGATAATCGCCCACCGAATGGAGTCCATATCAATTTCGAGTTGAAGCTTCGATATCGCTTCCGTATCAATGTTGATGCGGAGGTAGCAATTCCCTGGTTCAAAGACCTCCTCAATGTATTCTGCAATCTATTGCAGTAAATATCATCCACGTAATAGTTAAAGACCGAAAAGCCATGTAGCAATAAAGCAATGTACTTACGTCACCCAACAAAGTCTTCTCGACCCTTCCTTTAACGATTCTGGCTGCGGTCTCGCTTTCATCACTGACCAACTTGGCGGTGATAATAGGAGTACTGATATTCTTACTGGCATTGATGATTTCTTTAATTCGCGGAACACCGAGAGTCACATTCATACTAGCTACACCAGCAAAGTGGAAAGTCTTCAAGGTCATTTGAGTTCCAGGTTCCCCGATAGATTGAGCTCCCACAGCTCCGACAGCGGATCCCGGCTCAATTCGGGCTTTCAGGTACTTCCGAAGTCCGATTTTAAGAAAAGCTGTAAGCTGAGTGTGAGTCATTTTAAATAGATTGTCTACCAGATGCTGTTGTTGTCGTTGCTCCTGCGACGAGACAGATGGTGGAGAGTCGATGTCCATCGAATCGGAAGAGGAAATTGGACGAAGCAGAAAAGGCGGTAAGTTGTGCTGTTCTCGAATGAACGCCAGCTTTTTGACCACATTCTCTTGTATGAATGATGTGAATGAATCGATATATGCTTGTGAACACACTTTGATCCAGGATTCGCTTGAAGTTTCAGTACTGACAATGTCAGTAATTTCGTAAGGCAGCAACCCTCGTTCAGTAAGGCTGCTGTGAATCGTCTAAATCCAACAATGTCATTATCAGCTCAATTGTTGCCCTGGGCAGTACACAAAAGACAAATCCTTACTTGGCAATGCTGAAGATTTCTTTTCAGTTCAACTGGTTGATTTTCTCCTTCAATATTCGCCGGATCCAGTCCATCGTCACCATAACAGAATTGAACAACACCACCCACAGAATTTCTGACACTTAAATCGTAATGTGTCGTCAAGTCTTCTAAAGCTTTCATTAATCGTCTCTGCATATAACCGGTTTCTGCCGTCTTGACTGCTGTGTCGACCAAACCCTCTCGCCCGGACACAGCATGGAAGAAGAATTCGGTTGGCGTAAGACCGGTGTAGAAACTGTTACGCACGAATCCTTTTGCAGGGGGGATTTTGGCTAAACACAAACAATGACAAAGCTTTAATTAAGAAAGATGTGAGCAGAGGAAATTGCTGCATAGTTCACTTACATTTTTTCAAAAAATGGGGCAACGATCGATTGTCAAATCCATCCGGAATACGACTGCCACTGATAATCTGTTGTCCAACACACGCGACCATTTGACAAACATTAATTTTTGAACCTGCATTTGAAATGCCGCAATTAGAAGATATTGCTAACGAACAAAACCATCATAATACAAACCTTTCGAACCACAAACGCTCATAATCAATGGTGCATTGTATTTGTTCAGTTCTTGCATGCAAATCTGACCAGCATCATCACGAATTTTAGATAAGACACCGGAAATATTACTTTCTAATGTCTGCTCTTGATTACAGCCTGGTTGATTTTCCAATTTTCCTTGCTTGGAACGAGCGATAAGGTCATCACAAGTGGTGTAACCCTTGTGAACTAATTCCTCTTTCATTTTTGTTAGACGGGTGCCAGGTTGAACGTCAGAAATGCCGATAGAGAATCCTTGATTGCCTGTTCAACAGAAGCAATTAAATGGAAACATTAGGATAACCTTTAATCGGTACAAGACAGAAAAGTACATACCGAGCCATCTAGCACACAGTTTTGCCAGGCGATTCATACAAGCAGCTGCTTCAACAGGCCCATAATCTCTCAATACAACGTAGAACACACTTTCCTTATTGCCGTCGCCTATAATGCTCTTATCCCATACGCCACACATGATTTCTGAATTTTGTATAACTAACCATCCATCGTTTGGGCACAAATCAGGTATTCTTCCTTCCACTTTAACAAAACTTCTAGTTTTAGTTTCCAAATTTACCATCACGTTGCTTTTTTTGTTGGGTTTCAACAATAGGCCTAATATCTGTTTACCCGTCCACAACCTTTCCGGTTTAAAAATAGAGGGAGGAGGGATAGAAATGTGCATTTCAGCGTCACCAAAATAAGACACAATTTGGGTAAGTTGTGATCTGGTATAGAATGTATCTTTTTTGGACAATAGATATGAGGCGGTAATGAAATCCTGCGTGGCTGCAATGATGGGTTCTCCGTTTCGCGGGGTTACAAGGTTATTTTTGACTCCCATCAGTTCTACAGCTTCAGAACGGGCCTCTTCAGTCTGAGGGACATGCATATTCATTTCGTCCCCGTCAAAGTCGGCATTGTAAGGGGTACAAACGCACTCATTAAATCGAAAGGTCCGCCATGGTCGAACTTTCGCCTGTATAAAACGGAAGTTAGAGTGACTGCTGTTCAGACAGTGACGAGTACAAGAAAGTATGATGGAACTTACAAAATGACTCATTATACTTAATTTATGTAGGGACGGCTGTCTGTTAAATAAAACGACATCTCCATCGTTCAAATGCCTTTCAACCACATCGCCTATGCTCAAATCATTCGCCACTTGATTTCGATTGCCAAACTTCAAATACTTTTTAAACCCATTGCCAGACTTATGCGTAACGTAGTTCGCCCCAGGATGAATATCCGGTCCATTTCGGACTAATTTCCTCAACTTCTCGATATTATGAGGAGTGACACGCTCGGGATATGTAAGAACTTTGGCAACATGTTCCGGGACAGCGACTTGATCGATGCGCATATTGGGATCAGGTGAAATGACTGTACGGCCCGAAAAATCGACACGTTTACCGGATAAATTTCCTCTAAACCGACCTTGTTTACCTTTCAGACGCTGTGAAAGGCCTCGTGAGCCTTTTGCAACCTAGAAAAACAATGCTATTGAGATTACCAGAACTAGAGTATGAAATTTTTACGTCGTACCGCCATATGTAGTGGGATCCCGGGCATATCACTGTTAATATACAAGGCGGCAGATAGCTGGAGAAATTCCCATTGTTCCTACAACGAAAGCTATATCAGATGTTAAAAATTCTTAAGAGAAAACAGCATTTAAGATGTACCATGATTTGCGTGGCAGGATGGCCTTCAGTAATCGCTTGTTTGATCAAAGCATTTGTGAAGATAATTTCACTCAACTTCATGGTTAAATCATCTTCGTTGCTGCGACCAAATTAATTAATACCGCATGCGCGCATATGTCCAAACGAAGGAAAGCAATATTTACCTTGTGTTATTATCTTGCGCAACTGTCGGCCTAATCGGTGCAGGCGGTACCGGAAAATACGTCCAGATAAACCTTTCTGGTCTTCCGTATTCTGGGTTCAACCCTAGGAGCTCACAATCCTCTGCACTGATCTTTTCGAATAATTGCAGCGCCCTCAACGGATTCAAATCTTCATGCGCCTTATGCAAGTGATTGCGAATTTCTGGCTGCATAGAGATCGCAGTCTCAAAATGTTTTTTGAAAACCTCGAATTCATCTGACACTTTTTTGGCACGGAATTTCTCGTGAACAATTCGTAATGGACCAGCCTTTTTAACTGTGCCGTTGATCGCTGCACAATACGGACAGTAGACAACTTTCCGACATTTTTCGTTTAAAGATTTCAGAATTTTTTGCTTCTGCAAATTTTCGAGTCGAGACGCCCGCAATTTTTTGAGAAAAGATCGTCGATCTGGCTCTTCGAGCATAACCTTGCTGCACGTCTACGAGATGTGTGAGTACATGCGGGAGATGTACGAGAATATAGGATGAGCCCATCGTTACCTTGCAAATATTCTGTAGAATCGTAATAATCGCCTTGAAATACCCGATGTGGAACAGAGGTAACGTCAATTTTATGTGTCCAAAGTGACCAATACAATCTGCTAATTTCCCCCCACAAGTATTACACTCTGCTGTTTTCTCGGATGTCCCCTAGAAATGGTAGAAGGCAAATACGATAATCGGGGACAACATGAATAAGCATTCTTGAATCACGGACAGGTAAGGTTGACGGGACGTACCAGTTTTCGATCGAGGGCTCCATGATCCACCGGCGTTCTACCACCATTAGCGTAATTGTATAAATCCTTTTGATAAACCTCTACTTCCGAAGCTTGAGCGATTTCCTGCTTGGACAATACGCCGAATTGAATATGTTTGCTGAAGAACGGCACGGGAGAATTGAGAATGGGACGACAAAGGGGATCAATAGAAGTATTTCACACAAAGTTAGCTTACTCCTTGCGTCCATTTATTGATTAAATCTCAAAAGATCTTACATCTTCTTTGGCGTATCGTCCAATACTTGTTCCTTCATTTGTCGTTCAATCAAGAGATTTGGCTGAAATTGGGCGATTGTCAAGAAGCCTTTCTAATCTGCAAATTCAAACTAGATTAATATAAGCATAATCTCAAGAAGGGGAGTTCAGGATAATCGACTCTTCAAATAAAGAGTTAAATCAATGGCCTGTAGTTGTTTTCGTCGTGCTAGAGGCCCGTTGTTATTAGCGACAGTCACGTGAGAATGACTCTCAGGTCCAACCGGGAGGTCAGCATTTCTTGCAATGACCGCAAAAGCTTTTAATGACAACGAAAAAGAAAGCCAAATCAAATGCCAAACAAAAAAAGTCAATTAATAAGCAGATTCCTCCTGTTGAATTGTGTTATACAATATCAGGCTACGAAGATGGACATCCATTCACTCGCACTTTAAACACCCTTGATCGCTGGGCCGCGCAATCTGCTGAAACAATTTCTATAATGTACTCGTTCCCGTCGCTCAAGCCATTACCAACCTATTCCATCGACATCTTCCAGAATCGACACTCGGAAATTGGGGGCTACATATGGGACACTTCCTTCATCTTGTCATCGTGGTTGCTATGCACTCAGATAAGCAATGTTCACGATTGGAAAGAGAAGAAATGCCTCGAGTTTGGTGCAGGGGTTGGACTGGTTGGATTGATTTTGGGCATCCTCAAGGCTGAGATTGTGCTGACAGATTTGCCAGAAATATCTCCAGTGACTCGAGAAAATGTGGAAAAGAACTTGCAAAATTACAATAATGCCCGCGTCATGAATTTATCTTGGGGCCTGGATGGCGATATTCGTGAGATACTGAAACTTTACGGTTGGTTTGATTATCTGTTCGCGGTCGATTGCATTTACTCTGAAGTAAGTGCGACCGATTTGGTTTATTCGATGGAAAAGATATGTCGCATGAGTAGGACGGCAAAGAAAGCTGCCTCTAGCGAGAGCATAGATACAATCATTTATTGCGTTAGCGAAGTGAGAAACCAGGATGCGCAAGAATGCTTTGTGCGGGAAGCGCTAAAAGTTTTTGATATTGAAATGAGAGAGGGCAAGGATTGGTTTCCGTTTGTGCCAGAGAGCCTTCGGGTGGACTACGTTAATTTTTATATGATGAAATTGAAACTGGAGTGACCAGCGTATGTAGTATATACTGTACATAATGATCAAAATGAAGGCTGATCTGTGTATCACGTGAAGAACACGTGTCATTGTGAGCGGGAAAACACGGAACGGGGGCACGGGAAAACACGGAACGGGGGCACGGGAAAACACGGGATGACGATGCAAGTGAAACAATCAAGGGGAAACTGGCAACGGCCGCCAAACAAGGAATTTTAAATTGGCCTCGGGCCGTACAGGATACTCCCTCTCATCAACTGCTATATCATCTGCAAAATGAACACTCCTCAGCTCGGCTCCTTCGCTCTTCCTCAGATTGAAAACGAACCTTTGGTATGGAAGTCCTTCCTTATGCCTAATGATTCAAGCCGTTGTAGCCCCCAATCTGACTTTACAATATGGTGTTATGTATAGAAAAACTACGGTCCTGGATCTCCGGAACGTGCTGCATTACAGGCTGCTCTCAAAGAGATTCAAGCTAATGCACCTTATCACATTCCAGTTGTCATCAACGGAGAAAAGTCGAAGACATCAAGCCAAAGTTCCCAGATTAACCCATCTGACAAGAAAGCCGTGTTATGTACCTACGATGAAGCCGATTCCGCTTTACTCTCCAAGGCCATTGATGGTGCTTTGAAGGCGAGAGCTGAATGGGAAGCTATGCCTTTTGCCGATAGAAGTGCCATTTTCCTCAAGGCCGCTGATTTGTTGGCTCACAAGTATAGGTATGTTTTTATTAATGCATTGCGTCACAATCCGTTGAATTTCGAGGTCTTGCCGCTTCGTATTCGTCCTCGCACATTGAACTCGCCATTCACACTTGCTAATTACCTACCCACTCAGATATAAAGTTATGGCCGCGACAATGCTCGGCCAAGGCAAAAATATTTGGCAAGCAGAAATCGATGCCGCCGCCGAACTGATAGACTTTTGGAGATTCAATTGCAAATACGCTGAAGAGATCTACAGTCAGCAACCGCCCAAAAATTCAACTGCTGTTTGGAATAGAACTGAATACAGAGGATTAGAAGGATTTGTGTTGGCTGTCAGTCCATTCAACTTCACTGCTATCGGTGGAAATTTGGCTTCCGCTCCCGCTTTGATGGGTTCGTTGATCTAGTTGGTGCCAGTACCAGTTCATGATTTTTTTTAACAGTTTGCCCTTCTTCAGGTAATGTGGTTGTGTGGAAGCCGGCTCCCGCTGCCATTCTCTCTAATTACTTTGTTTATGAAATTCTCATGGAGGCCGGTTTGCCAGCTGGTGTTATCCAATGGGTTCCAGGTGATGCTCCCTCTATTGTTGGACAGTGCCTAAAACACCCAGATTTTGCCGGTCTACACTTCACTGGCTCTACTGCTGTATTCAAGAAATTGTGGAAAGATATGGCGGCTAACGTCGACATCTACAAAAATTACCCCAGGATTGGTACATCATTTCTGGTTTTTTTTCTTGCCTTTTCCTTATCTAACACTTGACCTGGGAATATAGTTGGCGAAACCGGTGGCAAGAATATGCATTTTGTCCACTCGTCTGCCAATGTTGATAATGTCGTTAAGAACACTATCAGATCCGCTTTTGAATACCAGGGACAAAAATGTTCTGCTTGCAGCCGAATGTACGCTCCAGATAACTTGTGGCCTGCCATTAAGCAAGGTTTGATTGAGCAAGCATCGCGTATCAAACTTGGTTCTGTAACGGGTTTGTAAATTTGGCTTTGGATGCCTCTTGTTATCATTCTGACGCTAATCTATATGGTCACCTTCCTACGTAGATTTTTCAAACTTCTGTACCCCCGTCATTAATCAAGTTGCGTTCGACAAAATCAAGTCATACATTGAATTTGCTAAATCTTCTTCTGAAGCTGAAGTTATCTCTGGTGGTTCTTGTTCGTGTCGCATCAAATTTTTCGGGTTCATGAGGGCTCTCGCTAATATTGTGTTTTTGTGAATGCTTAGACGACGACTCCAAAGGATTTTTTGTTCAACCCACCATCATTGTTACCACCAACCCTCACTTTAAATCCATGCAAGAAGAAATTTTTGGACCCGTTTTGACCATCTATGTCTATGAAGCCTCTAAATATGAAGAAACTGTAAATTTCTGGGAATCATTTTTACTTTAAACCAATCGATCAACTACTGACTTAACCTTCCTACGTGCAGTTAAACCTTGCCGATAAGACCTCCCCGTATGCCCTTACCTGTGCTCTCTTTGCTACTGATCGCAAAGCGGTTATTTTCGGTGCTAATAAGCTACGCCATACCGCGGGCAACTTTTACATTAACGATAAGAGTACCGGTGCCGTTGTTGGTATGTAACTTTGGAAGAGTTTATAGCTTTGCTTATAATGATTCTTTAAGTCGCAAAAACTAATGATTTCTTGTATCGTATTTGTCAGGTCAACAACCATTTGGTGGATCCCGTGCTTCCGGAACTAACGACAAAGCTGGTGCACCGATGAATTTGATGAAATGGGTTTCTGCCAGATCTATTAAAGAAAATTTCCTGACTTGCGATGAATTCTTGTACCCTTCTAACTATTAAGTGATGCCGCTCGCAAAAGCAGCAAATTAGGATTACCAGCGAGGAAAGTTCAAACATCGGGGTGTTGCGGACAAATTATGAATGTGTTCCATTTGTATTGGTATTTAATCTATAATAAATTGAAGTTCTAATTGCTGATATAAGTTGGACGCCAGGCAAAACGAGGAACCTCTTGCAATAGGCCATGTTGCGGCCTTCTCGCTATCCGTTTTGGAATGATTGGAGATAAATCGTCCCTGAAACTGTATGAACTCATTCAGACAACGCAGTATCGACGATTTATTATATTGGTGCCCTTTATAAACATGGTTGCGAGCTAGCAACATATCAAAAAGCAGTATTTCTGAGTTCGAAAGTTCAGGGGTTTTCTAATACTTAAAGAGCTATAGAATTGGAAGTTTTAATAGTTGTCACATTAGAAGTTGCTTTCCCTTTACAATATTAGTATTCAGAATGAATAAGAAACGGTATACCGTTCTATGTCACGATCAACCAGCAAGCAAAAGAGATAAACACAAAATACCTCCTGTTCATAGAGATTTATCGTATACAAACGAAATGTGAGTGAATTTATATGAAACAGCTCATTCCGCTCCCCCGGCCGACATTAAGAACACGAATTTGATGAACGTACATGAAGTATAATATCAAACGAATAACACACTATGAGTCTAATAACATGGAGTATTGTTTCAGTGAATAAGGCCGGTATTTCTAGACTATTCTGTGACATAACGGTTGTATAATGTTTAATAATAATACAAATCCTAATTCGTTTCCCGTATAAATTAACATAACACCATGTTCCACTCCTTCAGCAAATGAGCCATCTTCTATTTTCATAGAATTGGAAATAATTAAACACACATTGTTTGGTAATATTTCAAGTGGCTTTTCGTTGTGCATCTTCGCAATACCAGCACCAGATGTGCACAACATACTCCTCATTTTCAGTGCGTTTTGATGTAATGTCTATGTGTCAATATAAATTTACAGGAAACTTCCTCGCCGTAAACACCATCTTTTTACATCCTGTGGCTGAACTCTAGCTCTCAATTCCATCCCTGCTCCTGTTATTATTACGATTTAACTCCTTTCCTCCTGGCACTGTCCTATGCATTCTGCCTCCGTCATTCCACTTCCGTCGTGTTCTTAATGTCAGGCGTGAGATTCGCCACTCGTATAATCTCCATTATTTATTTATCAAAATATTAGAATATTCACACACTTACGCAGAAGCAGTGTCGTGAAGAATCACTGAGAGTAGTAAAGAGGAAGCTCGACTCTAGAATCTATAGAGATGTTTGACAGTTTAGAAAGAAGATGGGTCAATTTCAGGCGGATTGAATGAGTAACTAATATGTTTGGTAGACATGCCCGGAAACGGTAAATTGATGGTAATTGAGTTGGTAAACATTTTACACTATGATGAAAAGTATAAGTATTCCGTAGGAGGATGTCTTCAGTACGAAATTATTATATTTTGTATTGAAGGTAACTTTCTATTAATTATTCTGTTGATTGAGGGGAGGGATATCGAGCGAATTTATATTTATATTTATTTATATTTAACAACGAATTTATTATATTTTGTATTGAAGCCTACCAATCCCAGTAACTGCCTTAATAAAGTCTTGTAGTAAGATTTTATATTCCCTAACAAATCGTCCTCGCGACAGCAGTGAATAGAACTCTGTACACTTGGGTCTGTGCAATTTGATTCTTCCATGGAACATGACCAAATCAAAAGGACGAACATAGCAAATACTGATCTGACACCATTGTGACTTCCGAGCGAAATCCCTTGTATTTCGTACTCTTCTAAGGTAGAAAAAATAATAACTAAATGAATGTTAAAGCGGAAGAAAATTAATGGACACAAACACTGGAGTTGATTTTCTCCATTTTTCATTTGTCATACCGGATGATACCGTCGCCTAAACATTACAGGCAATAGACATGCCAGGTCCCATGTTGATTGACGTTCGGCGTAAGTTCTAAGCAACGCTTGAGAGTCTCAACAATTCGGATATCATCTAGAACTAACAATGAATTTCTCCATAACTATGTTATCTGAATGAAACACCTGCATCGTTGATGAATCTATTTTTTGTCGGTCAAGGGCGGGCTAAGTAACAGTAGGACTAAATACATAACTTGATGTCTGTGCTTTCACCCAATTAAAAAGTGAAATAATCGTAGCCTGATGCAATTATGAGTGGTGAAATGTGAAATTTGAACAATGTTCTGGTTGAAAATTTTCTTGGGAATATTTAAAGTTCTAGAGTCGGATCTCACCAGGAAAGGTAAAGAAGGGAAAACAAAATTAGTGAGAAATAAATTTTCGGCAAATATCTGACCAAGAGATGCGCGGGAAGCAATAAAGATGCTACGAACAGGGTTTTTTTTTGATTAGACATCGACGTATATTTCATGATCACTTGATATCGGGGAATATGAATTTATATTTCTGAATTAGATATATGAAAAGCACACTCATTATCTGGCTAAAGCTTGAGGATGCACTACGAGAAAAGTAAAGTACCTTACGAGACGTTTTCGTCCGGAAAAAAGATTAAAGAAAGAGTTGTAGGAAACAATTTTGTCCTTGCAAATTCCTGGCCGCAGGAAGGAATAAAGGTGCTATGAGCTGTTTATTTTATGAACGAACATCGAAGTACAATTGAGATCACGAAGATGGCATTATAAATTATATCTGCCACAGATGCTACTGAGAGATGCTGCCCCAAAACGTTTCGCGAATATCATGTATGTAGAAGATATCAAGGTAAGATGTCACAGGGACATTCCAAGATAACCTCGAGACACCTTTGGCGATTTTGCCCCCCAAAATGTGTGATTGTCGCGGCGCGAGGATGTCCTCAGGACATCTTGAGGGAGGTCGCGAAGATATCACACGAAACGTCCTAAGGACATCACCGGATCCTGGGTGTTTAGCAATGTGACTCGAAGATGAAAACTCTGTAGAATTAGGGCACTTGATTGACGAAGCCAAACACCGGTAAGAGAGTTGTCAAATTACAGCCTTAATGAGAATACCCTAATACCATTACATCAATCCAATGATAGCTGAATTTCTCGGAACAAATGCATATACATACAGTCGCTGTAACAGTTTAGTATGACATAAACACATTGCCATGAACTATGTTTGAACAATCATAAAACAGAAATTTTGGTGATCTTGATATTTTGATATTGAATATCCAGAATTCCGTTCTATATTGCTAACCAAGTTTGATAGTCTATCTTACGGTGACAATAATCATTCACAGAACGTGAAGCATGCGCAGTATGTACTCGATACCTTCGTTAAGCTGATAAATTTGAATTCTAGATTATAAGGCAGTCCGAAAAAATTCGGGCCTCGTATAATCCACATTATACTTCGAAGCTCGTTCCCAATAATTAACCCATTCATTGTATGATAAAGTAGTTACTATTTTCAAATGTGACCAGGCCTGCAACGATCAAAACTCCCTTACAACCTCTTTCTCTCTATCTTCTTTTCTCCTGGCACCCGTCTCGCAAGCCAGTTTTTCGTAGGTATGTAATGTTTATTCATTTTCATCAAGTGGTAATTTTGTCAACAGCTCGGTCCGATCGTCTACGGGGTTAGGGATGAGTCTGCTCGTGCCTCGCAATAGTAAACAAACAAAAGTAAGCCCTCTCGGAGGTTAATTGAAGTTGTGCAGACCCCATGGAGGGAGAGCATATTGGTTATCGTCATATTCCTTTATTCATCAGCGATCCGAGAAGCGGAACAATAACAATGAATAATCGGATTAATCTATTCGTCACTCACACAGTCCAGATTGTACATTCATTATAGTCACTCGCTTCTCGTATAATCTAGATACACACTTCGTCCCTTCGGGCCTCGTATAATCAACATTTGTCGGTTTTCTCTAACCCTTAAGCCAAGAACATCGGGTCAAGTCTTTGTTAATAGTTTTATGATTTGAGTGGATAAGTTATGAACATGTCTGGTAACAAGACATCTAAAGGGCATCTCAAATCCAATTTCCGCCCACTCGTTCAATGTAAGCCGGATTTATACCGATGTGAAAGAGAAGACGACTGATGCCGATCCTTTGCGGAGAACATCACCTAGGATACAATAATTTTAGATTCTGAAAAAGGCTGTTTGAACATAAGCATGAATATAAAAATGGACGGCAACATATCGTGAATGGGAAAACAAAGCATGTCGCACGTACTTTAAATGATCTGCCACGATGTCGCGTCAATTCCCAATATAAAATTTATTTTTTATCCTTGTTACAAGATCATAAATATAACCTAATAAAACTTTCGGTTATATTTTTATCCCAAATATCTTTTATTAAATAGTAATCCATTAGTTTACCAAATTGTATAAGCTGCATCTAAAATAATACTTAATGAAGCTATTCAGTTTTCCGAAACCCGTTGCTATTTTCAAAATATTCCGCTTTATTGTCTAAACTCTTAATGAAGGAAGAGTTCTAGTGTGGCGAGGACTTTCGGATAGAAATAAAAATTATATGGCTATTCGGATCAGTTGATTCTTAAATACAAACGTTGTAAGTCGTCGATAAATATGAACAAATAGCAATAAAAGCCCAAACTTTCAAGTACCAAGCAATTGATGCAAGAAGAAAGTTACCTTCAATACAAATATTATAAATCGTACTAAAAAAATGCTCCGTTTGAACAGACCGATTGCACAACATAAAAACTATATTTATTTATTTACCAAAAAGTGGCACAGTGGTATAACAATTCACCCAAAGAATACGCAATTATACTGTCGCGAGGAAATGGCAACATCAAGACCTCAATGTGTTCAATACAATACAAGAAGCTTGATGGTGCCGTGAGGAAACGATAACATACTGTGTCATTATCCTCAACACTAGTATCTTGGTTGAGCATATCACTTTGAACTGATGGAAAACTAAAGTAGTACAGGCCACACAAGATTGTAGGGATACCAAATTACTGCATCACTTGAGGCATTTTGATTGCGACTGACATGGACGACGACATTATCCCAGAACAGTTAAGCTTTATTCGTTGTTTTGAAGAAAATGATACAAAATACTTTGTCATTATATTTCGCATAGAGATTTTTTCTCTTTGGATCTGAGCTTCGGGCTCAATTTGGATTGGGGGTCTTGGACTCGCCTTGGAATGATACTAGGGGAAATTCTTCCTTTTTATTCCCGCTACTATCCAAGCTGTGGATCAGCCGGACTCCACATTATATGTCGGGGATATTACCATCGTGATGTCACGGGAATATCCTTTGACGACTATCGGGGACCTCTCGCGCGCGATGCCCCGGGGACATATTTTGCCCTAGGATGTCCCCACGATATCTTGTACCTCAGTACAGCGGAGTACGAGTGTTTTCTCCGGTTCGAGTTTTGCACTCCGTATTCTTTGCGTAAGGGATTAAAAGATGTTGGAAAGTAAATGAACAATGTATAAATCCGTATAAATCTCATTATTAATATGTGGCCCTCGTTCATTAATGTTCTTGACAGTCACAGTCTGCATTCAGAATGTGCATGGATGCCCTTTCGGGCCCATGGATGAGCCAGAGCCCAGGAGACTGATCAATTATCAATTCACCATGCTTCTCCGGCAACCCCATTTTTTGTAACCCTGAGATATATATTAGCTCTAGTCATTTTAACTAAACTGCGACTTTTGAAGTTTAAGCTGAAAACGAAAATGGCCACTGTAAGAATACTGGCGACTGTGGTCGCGTTATGCTCTTCTGTGTTGTCGGTCGGTTTATTGGCTTTCTTCCTTGTCAACTCGAAAAAGGCAAAAGATATGGAATCAGAAACAACCAGCTTGTTGCCCCTTCCTGCATAGTAACTTCTGTATGTACTAATGAGACATCCGCCCATTATCAGGAGATGTCCGGTGTCTGAGTTATATCTGCAGACCTCACAATATAGAGAGTTCGGCAGAAGAAACTACATCTCCCAGACCTATGAAGAGACGTCGTCTATCTGACAACATGCGGATTCAAAACCTGGAAAGGGCCTTCAAGGCAACGGAGACACAAAACCTCCAGATAGTGGAGCTGCTTGTGTGGCGAAGTATACATCTCGATTAATCGAAGAGTTTTAAGACTTGTTTAGATACAAGAAGTGTACTTTTCAATAGATACTATTTATAAACATTAAAATTCATGAAAAGTTGTTAATAAGTCATAATTTCATGGTCGCTTCTGTTTCTCTCCTCTCTTCCTATGAATGCCGAATTCCATTCAAAGATAATGAACTCGTAAATACCGAGACGTACTAGGGATATCACCAATCCTGGGTGTGTATCTGTTTCTGCCTCCAGGTGAATAAATCAAACTCCCTTAGAGCGTTACAATACACGATATACTTAACTTGCTAGATAAGCTAGAGACTTCAATGGGAGCCGTATGCTGGAGACTCTGAAGAATCTTTGTAAACATAAGCTGGAAGTTTTGGAAATTCGATTGATGTCTCTGACAGAAGTTGATGATATTGATACACGGGTACCGCGACTACTACAATACTCTTAATTTGTACAAATTTACGTATACGCATATGAATAGAATTAAACATAACTAGGGCTAAAATATTCCGGATGAAAGTAGGACCTTAACAAACCCATTTGGCGTAAGGATCAGTACTAACAAAGCGAAATGAGGACGCATGAGATGGGAATTTTCTTTTCCACTGAACGGGGTTGAAATCAACACCCTCGGCATGATATTTAATAACAAAATTTGGGAGCAGAATATTTGGATTCGTGTGAATAACGGCAGGAACTTGGCGCGACAGAAATCTTTCTAGAAATGTAGACGTGAATGCTGAATGAACCGTGATTGTGATCCTTTGAACATTAATTCCAAAAATCAGTTGGTACGACTCCTCCCAAGTATTAACATTTGAAAATTCCAATTCCTGCAGGGACGGAGCTGTAGAAAGACAGTTCACTAGATGCTTAAATCCTCCATTCAGTTTACCATTTAGAGCAAACGTCTTCAAGGACGAGAGGCCAGCAAATACTGCCGCATTGACTTCATTCAGATTTGGCAGGCTCAAATATTCAAGATTTTCAGCAGTAGAAAGAATTCGACCCAAAACGCTTGTATCCATGTAAACAGACTCAAATCTAAATGTTCTGAGCTTTGACATCACTGCCGATAAGAAATCCGGCGCTGTAAGTAACAATCCGTGCAAAGTAAGGCCAACGAGATTTGGAAACGACGACAACATGAAGAATAAATCGGTGCTTGACAGCTCGGACGTGTTAATCGATATTGAAGGAATGCTGCATGACGTCGAAGTAAAATTTGCGAAGGTGCTAGGCTCTTCCGAGAAAAAGATATGATTCAACTGCAATGTGTGACAATAATTGAAATCCATAATATGGCCCCACTCTACCGGATCAATCGACATGGGCATCCCAGATTCAAAACCGAGAGAAATCAATTTGATATTCGAAACCACACTCAAGATTCTTTTCAGTCTCCCAAGGCTGTTTCGCTCCATTATGACTTCGCTTAAATTGACTGCTTTAATCTTTCCCCATTGATTCAGGCAATCCTGTTTCATCAGATATTTATGAAGTAAGATGACATCTACACATCCAAGAGACAGTTCATCCAATGACGGCATATTCAGAAACCCTTCGAACACCAGTTTCATGATACGACGAGACAATCTGTTGAGTTCAGACTGACTGCAAGATTTTGAAGTATCCAAACGGGGGAAAGAGATACGTCGAAGGTTGAAACAACATGAAGATGCAAGTTCTAAAAAATTTAAATATACCGACTGATATTCTGTAAGCTGAACAAAATGGCTGGATAATTCGATGTTTTTAATAAATTTATAGTACTGTCGTTCGGAAGTACAAGTGAATGATAGATCGACTTGTGATATGCGATAATAGAGGAGGGGGGCGGTACGATGGAAAAAATGATCTGACACCGTCAGGCACGCTACAAGAGACTTTTTGTCAAGGTACCCGAAGATTTGTGAGAGTGTTTCGCACGGAAGTAAGTGTATACGACAGACCACCGGATCCATTGCAATAGCAATAATTTAATTTAAACAGTATGAGCAAGGTGGAGGAGAGTAATCTTGTTTACCTGACAATGTTTCAGTCTGGCAAGTTCGGCTCTAACTTGGCCAGACATGTATTATCCTTCTCTGAGCAGCTTTTAATTCTTCCGAAGACCATAAAACACTAATCATTTTCAATGTATGAAATCCTCACACAGTTGGTTGAAACGCTTGGTTTCTACAGATATCCAATGAGTCTTGCACTTATGGTGGCACTCACATTCCAAAATGCGCCTTGCTCTTTATCAGATAGTGTGTCCGAGAGCCATTCCTTTGTTCCAGTTATTTTAATTCTTAAGCAAACTGTCATTTATTCTAGGCCAGTCCGGCATGAAGCGTGGTATACAGGTATATCCAAATCAGCTGAAAAGAATCAACAGGGTGAAAGTTAAAAACAGATTCGGATGAGGAAGAAGCTATATCCTTCGTCGAAGAATTCATAATAGGGAATTAACTCACGAGAAATAAAGCAAACGATGGCATGAATCCTTCCCCAAGAAATTTCTGCTTTCCTCCAAATTCATCTTCATCCACATTCAAGTAGTTTTGGGCATAGAATATCGCACTCAAGTTAACAATGAATAGGTAGCTGTTGGGAAAGAGTTTTAGACCCATCTCATGTATCAGAATCTACGTTAAGAATCTTACCCCAGTATTCCTGCGCCCCCTGTAATTCCAGCGTATCCAAAAATCAATGCAACCGGTACAGACAGGATATGCTTAAACCAATATATTGCTTTCGACAGGGATTCCTTCGATAATATGGTATCATGGAAAGGATGTCAAAACAGGTTCAGAAGCCAGAGATCGAAAGAGAAAGAGGCGAGTTAAAAGAAATACATGGCACGGTAAATAAACAGAAATACGGTATTGAAATCTCTATTTAGATTCGTAGTTATGCAATGTAAAATGGACTGTCGTCTTTACCTCATCCCAGGATGCATTTCGCGATAAACATTTCACGAAGAGAGATTGAGCCGAGTCTTTTGAATCGGGTATTTTAGAGCTTGATGATGTAGACATTTGGCAAGGAAACAATGAAGTAGCTGGGAAAATATAATATACTGAAGTCCCGGTGTGGTAATCGTTGAAGGTTTATTTAAAGGACAATGTTTGTTTACACCACATTCACACATCCGTCAACAAAAACGACGATCTCGTCTACAACTTTCTTAAATTTGCTTTGCTCCTCTTCGGTCGGTTGGACACTAGGTTTAATGTGCACACAGCCTTCCGCCACCGCTATTTGTGACGAACAGAACCACAGAAATATTAGCCCCGATAAGTCAACCAGATTTCGCTTTTAACGTTAACAGAACGGAGAAGAACATACGATTACTCCATTGCCAGTTATCTGTTTTGATTGCTATAGTCGTATCTAGTCGATAAACATCCTCGAATTGCCCAGGATCTTCGTCATTCGCAACCCATGGCGTTGGAAGCGCCTTTAAAGGTGTAATAATATCGTACAGTTGATGAAGTTGAGAACTGATTCCGCAATCAGGTCGAATGCCGTGGTCAGCTATAAGTCTTATGAAACTTACATTATTTAGATTCTTCGTACCTATTTAAAGTAGTTTCTACATTACGATAGTTATCATTCATCTCTAGAGCAGTGTACCGAAGTAATGCGGTGTTCGGTACATCTTCTGCGGGGACTATTTTAATAATCTTTCGGGGAGTTGGTGGTATAAATCCCCCGACAACCCCCTCTTGAAGGTAAAGACTTAACATTTTCGACTTGAAAAAGCTACATATCTCAAAACGACATGTTCTGAAGCACTGCGGCGCTCAATAATTTTCGCCCGTGAATCGAGTCTGGGTGATTAACTTAGGCCTCATCCGTTTTGAGTTCACTTCCGTTTTTGTTATGTTCCCAACAGAATAGTATGTGGATAATTTCCCACGTAAATGTGACTGAGGTGAGTGGGGTGGGCGGAAGAGAAGAGATGCCCAGTTCGCCGGACGGGGGAGCTATTTTGAGATCGATATATTTCGCAGACGCACACTCTGTATTATATAATAAACGGCAGATACATTGCATCGAATACAATTCGCGCCTAACTGAGATTCACGATATGTAAACCATCAGGAAAGCGTAGTAGTATCGTCAGATGTTCCAGTTCTTTAACATATGAGCACTAATTTACAAACTACAACGGATAAAGCCCATTATCGCACTATTCAGATCTCCGGATGCCGCTACCCTATCAGCTTGATCCACTAATCATTCCAATTTGCTAATTTGAAAATAACTATAGACGAAAATATGTTGATTCTAAGTCCGCAAATAATATAGAAGTCACCCACTATAGTTATCGTCTACTGAGATATACTTTTGCTCCAGGGACCCATTGTTTTGGCTGCGGGAACGTGTTCGGACTAGGGAACGTATAACCGGCTATGGCCAACGGATCATTTGTTCCCGCCACACCATTTGTCGAGCCTAAAGAGCTCAATCCGCCACTATTGTTTGAGGGTGGTGTGTAGCTGTTGGATTTTCGAACTGGGGGTGGAGGGGGCGGAGCACGGCGAGACAGAGATGGAGATGTAGAGGAAATGGAGGAAGTAGAGGGAGACGGCTTTAAATTTTGGGAATTGCGAGCTGGTGGGGGTGGTGGCGGAGCCCGACCTGAACCCGAAGATGGTCGGTTGGGAACAGGTGGAGGGGGTGCCCTGTTCTGAGATGTATTATTTCGGGAAGGAGGCGGTGGTGGTGCCCGAGACGATGGAGGAGACTTGTTGGGTCCTTGCGGAGTCGGTCGTAAATTAGCAGCAGAGAATGGAGGTTTTGAACTAGTCGTCGAGGTTGAAGAAGGTGGGGCCGGCATGCTTTTGCGTGGAACAGGAGGTGATGGTCTTGATGGCTGAGACGGAGCCGAGGATGAAGTCGAAGAGCCCGATGCTGAAACATTAGGAACGGACGGTCGTTTTGGCAATGCAGGGGATGCATCGACGCTGTTCGGTGGACTAAACTTCTTGAATCCACCACCACTATTCGTTGTACCTTTATTAAATGAATTTGAAAGGCTTGTACTGTTCGTAGAACTGTTTAAGCTGCCCGGTACCGCAGGTCGCTTGTAACTACCTGTTGAGCTATTCAGAGCCTCCGTAGAATTCGTCGGACTAGTGGTGCTTCTTAAACCTCCGCTTCCTATTCCGAATTTAGAAGTTGACGAGGACGGGTTGTTTAAAGCAGTATTTGAATGTTTTGGACTTGTCGAACTTCCTGATCGACTGGGATTATTAGACCCGCCGCCTAAATTTGCTCCCGTTTTCTTTAATTGTACACCAGCAAGGGCAGAAGCAATTCCACCCATTCCGCCCATCATTCCACCTGAAGGTTTGGCACCACCGCTAGTACCACCACCATGTCCACCGCCACCACCGGATGAAGCACTGGCAGATGGTTTTACATCTACTGCAGGAGCCGAACGATCATTGGTGACGGCTTTCTTGAGTCGAGTACCTTTGTTAATATCTTTGAGCAAGGCACCGCGAGCTCCGCTCGCGGGGGGAGGAGTGAAGGTAGCCGGAGGTGGAGGAGGGGCACCAGGGGGAGGGGGAGGGGGAGCCGGCATCTTTGTGTTAGCGTGGAGTAAAGTACTTGTGTAGTTGTTGTTGTGGATGTAGCAAAACCGGAGAGCGAAAAGACACCGAAGTGTCGAAAAGGGAGAGAAGAATAATCACGTGACTAGTACAAAGAATAAATTTAACTCATAGCGCGAAGCGGAACAGAACTTTCCATCCCATTGTAACATCAGAAAACATCTGGATTACACTATGTATAAAAGCACTACGTGTCATTTACGGACGCTGTTCTCAGCAACTTCTTCCTGGTTGCTTTTAGTCGTTCTATGTTGAACACACTGATCCCAAGGAACGAAATGATGGCATATTAATTTAAGAAGATGGACTCTACAATACAATTAATCTACAGCGGATTGTCCAACAGAAATCAAAAAAGTACACGGATTCGTCTCCATCTTGATGGAAATATCACCGCTATCAGTAGGCACCCAATTGTGTGCAATAAATCCAACAACATGTCTAATATCAACTCCCAGAAATATATGATCAAAATCTTTAACTTTTTGCAAACTTCTTAGCCTGTTGTTTAATTTTATTCTCATAAGCAGTTTTATCTTTCCGGAAAAGTCTTTCTGCAGTTTGGTTGGCCGGGGACGAAGGGTTCGGATTGTTCAAGAGATCTGATTTTGGGAGTGCGCAAATCAAAATCATTAGCAGGCGTCATTTGAGTACTCAGATCTATGAATGAACTCAGATAAAGAGAATGAAGATGAGATGCCATCCAACCGCTAATGCGTTCAAGAGGCAACCAGATTTGCTCCAAACCGCCTTGGTCATACTGACGCATCTAATAGTCATGCCCAACAACACATAGAAAGTGCGATAATCAAACATTCTACTGAAAGGCCCACCAAAATCAAAGAATTCTGTCAATTCTAGTTAAAGATTACCTTGAACACCCAACAGAATCTGCTTCATATTTGTCGAGGGTTTCCACGAGTCCCATTCATTCAAGATCGAGAGGCAGACTTTCCCGTCACCGTATACTATTGGTGCATTTTAATCACAAATACGATCCAGATTTAAACGAAATATACGTCATCGGCCCAAGAATCAGAACAGAGCAGCATAGTTCAATGTGAGAACAGTAGGGGAGAGCGAAGGTTAGGCAATAGCAGATGAAATCAAGCAACGTAACTATATTGACTGAATTACTGACATACCATTAGGATGAAACTGTTGTATTGAGATAAAGAGCGGCCGGTTCCGAGACGGTGGAAGAAACCAAAGAGTGGTGAGATTGTTAAATCAAGCTAGCGGTCATGCAGACAAATCAGAAATAATCCATCAGATCTGATACCTACAATAGGTGGGTTAAATCGAACCACTAAGCATAGAACATAAAAGATTGTATTAGAGAGTGTAAAGGCAGTGAAGGTTCATTTATTGTCAGCTGCATAGACAGTCCTAGAAACTTGATGAAGACAGCAGCCTGAGATGACGTACCTGGCGGTTTGGAGGGATATTCTTTTGGTATTGCCATCGTAAGTTTGTAGAGACCTCCTTCCCATGGCTAAAAGTCCGTAAGCGCAAGCAATAGCATACGTATAGCAGAAGATGAAGTGAGCAAAACTTGACGGAAGCAGAACACGTCAACAAATCGGAGTTGATGTGAAGGAAGAGGATCCCATAATCATAGTGCAAATAGAACCCAGAAAAAATCACAACTAACCGTATTGGTTTTTCCCTTTTAGAATATTCACAGTTTTCAAGGATGATATGTAGTGTGAATTAAAAGAAATTAGTGACATCCCTTTACCTGCACAACACGAAGTTTCAAACAGATTTCCCTACAAACCGGAATTCCAGCTTCCCATTTCATGAGATCTTGAGTGCCATCGGCATTTTTCAGCGGCTTCCAATAAAATTCTACGAGTCGATCGAGTTGTCAGCGACAGTGAGTGTTAGATGGGCCGATTTGACGATTTAAGTTACACAATTAAGAGAAGCATGACAGTACCAAAAGGATGGTCTTTTCTCCACTGCTTGCGTTCTTCCTGAAGACGAGATTTGCAGAGATCAGACATAGTGATTGCTTGATTTCGACAAAATGAATGAGGGCCGAAGAGGGAAGCGATATTTTAGCGTCGCGGAAGACAGGTCGAAACTCAGAAATGTAAGTCCGCGTGCTTCAAGAGGTTCAACAGGATTCGATTTTGCAGCGATCTGAAATATATTATCAATCTCTTTCATTGACAGCTATTTATATTTTTTGCGCTTGGATTGCTGAGTTATCGGAAGAATAGGCCATAATCTTTGATCATACTTGATTCGGGTTGAAATCGTCAGTTCGAAGGTCGCACGACAGAAGAATTTATGGCAGCAACGATAAATGGTTAGGGCTTTTCAATCTTAGGCAGAAATTAAGCCAGCTAATCTAATGCGAAATCATATTAATGACCAAAAAGTCAACATCAAAGTATTCACATAATCACATTAAACACAGCGCCTCCGAAACGACTATAAAATGCTAATTCAAGCTAGGTTACTACATTTTAAACTAGCCATTCCGTATAATTAAGCCCATTTTGCACCCTCTAAATCTATATACTTATTTCCATCGGGCCTAATTTTTTTCTTCATACCTAATCTTTTCGCGCCTTTCACCGAAATGATAAATCCAACAAACAACAGCACTCCAGTGATGAAAAAAGAAACCCAAAGACCGTTGATCGCGTTTCTACATGTAATTTTCAGTGGAACCACACAAAAAAAAGAAGCAGCATTCAGGTTAGTGCTGAAATGAGGAGAACAAAAAACAGACACGCAAGCCGAAATCTAATCGTACAAAGTAATACCGCAAGTTGTCGTCAAGACATTTCCAACATCGTCGGCAATAGTCCCGCACTCAGTCGCGCTTATGATCGTACTCGAAATATTGCGGAAGGTGGCGTTCACGGTAACGTCCACCAAGCTCAACACATCATCAGTGATATTTCTTACTAACAAAGGGAGACCTTCCAACGTTAAATTTAGTTGAGTCTCGACGTCCGGAATCAAACTTAAGGTCGCATTAATTGAAGTCTCGAGATTAGACAAGTTAGCGCTGAGATACGTTAAATTATTGTTCAATGGTGTAATTTGGGTGTTACTCAAGTCAAGAAGTGAAGACCGAATGGTAACAATGGAGGCCCGCATTGATGCGATTTGTAAAGTCGCGTAGTGCAGGTAGGTGAGGTCAGCAAATACCGTATTAAATGCTGCATCTATGGCAATATTATTGGGGTCGCTAGGGTTGTTTGTGACATTCGCAGGCGCCTACAAGGTATAATATTAATTATTATGATTCGTGAAGCACAAACTCAAAACCATCTCAAACAAACCGAAAAGGTATACCCCGTCTTCACGAAGTTATCAATGATATATGTGTCGTTCCAATCCGCCCATGCCGGAACCGCAAGTTTACACGCATTGTTAAAATTCGTCAAGTTAGTCTGCATTCCGCTGCTGGTGTAATCTGGATTAATGTATGTGGGGCTTAAATTGTCGGATAGAGATTGTAAATCTGCTCTTATTTTCGCAATATCGTACGGACTCGAGGAATTAAAATTGGGAACTGATACGTTGTTTAGGTTAGCTGCCAATAGAATATTTAAGTCGTTTGATGGATTCGGGAAGGCTATCTGATTCGACACATCTCCGGCCAAGCTGGTTCGATTCGTATTTAATCCTAGGGTTTCAATAATTTGACTATAATTTGTGAAAGTTGACGCAAAATCGACTCCAGTGAACGAACTGAGCGTTTGATTCTCAGCATTAATAGTGACATTGAGAAAAGTGTCCCCGTTTGCGCAACCACGGAGGACATAGGCAGGTTGGAGGTATATAGAAGAAGCAATTTGAATTTGGCTTGATAACAAGGTATCTCGAGAATAGCAAACTTCATTTATCGGAAGAGATATAGCGTAGTAGACAAAATATTGGATCCAAATAATTATCGAGAAGAACAGAGCAATAGGGAGTAAACTAGAAATTTTTTTGCCAAATTTAGTTTGATAATCTTTTCCGTGAACTAAATTGGCAATAAAAAAGTGCTGGGAAACATACAAGTACATGCACTTTCGCTTTTGAGCGATCACACCGATGCACGCTAGACCAAATCCGCCGAAAATAAATCCATAAGTCACCTTCGTGACATCATTCCTTAATGACTGCTTGTCAACCAGATGTGTACAATACAAGTGAACTGAATCTAGAATACACGCACCGAATTCGGTCTCCTGATATTAGATACTTGTCTATTGCCTTGTCCGTATCGTTTGATAAGTTGTATAACTGATTTCTGATGTTGTCCGCTGACGGTTGAATGGGGCCCGCTGCTTCTCTCAAAAAATCTCCAGGATTTTGCGGTAACACAGATGAAATTTGCTGCTTGAATTTCGAAGGAATATCATTTGTCAAATTTGAAACTGTATTTTGAGCGGAACTTAGAATTGATGCTATATTTGGAGTATCATCTAATCTGGCTGAGTATTGTGTTAGATTTGGAAAAATCGAAAATGAGGGATATCGGGCATCGGCTAACTCGTTGCTGTCGGGTACATTATTAATACTGTAAACTGTGGATTGTATACTGACTGATCTAAGAGAATCAATTTGAAGTCTTATTGTACCCAATTGGGTGACGATGCTCGCTCTAGAAATAGAGATTTGAGCGATTAAGGAGTCGGATGATGCACAACTCATTCTCGCATTCGTGAGATTAACACTTAAGTAGGTCAATTGGCTGCTGAAGTTATTGAAAGTCGGCATGAAAATGTCATTGACTTTGTTTGCGACATCGTAACCTTCTATCAGATCTCCGAGAAGACCTACGTTTGTATCGATGGTCTCCGCAGATTGATAAAATCCGTCAATTAATTTCGGAAATACACCGGCAGCATCAGTGAGCAACGCATTCATTTCGGTCTTGATTGATGAGAATGCTGTAGTGAGATCGCTCGAAAGTACAATCACCATAGCCCCGACAAACCTGTTTTATCACAATTGATAAGGTAGTGTCAGCATCCTTCACCATGCCATACTTTGCCTGCATATATTTTCATGGAAGACTCACACAATAAGCCCAGTTGTTGTGATTGTTAATATGTTTATACTCCATATCTGAGCGTTCGTGTAGCCATATTTGTATGGATTCCGTCCTCCACATCCATTGCAGCAATAGCGACACGAACAGAAGACGATTGTAGTAATCAGCATCAGTATAACTAATAAAGGACCTATGCCACCGACGATGACAGCAGGCTTCCATATTGAAGAAAGCGAGTGGTGTGTCCAGTAAAATTTCGCAGATGTTGGTACAAGTCCAGTGCGAGGTTTGATTGTTCAGGTTCATACACAAGGAGTTCATCAGTTGACTGCGACAATCGGAAAGTTGCGATATATCATTCTAATCCAGTCATGCCGAAAATACACATACCAATGCTTCCCCAGTAATATATTTTTGAGGATCTTTTATAATTATATCATATCCTGTGATATTTCTTTGTTCTCGCTTCCAAAGCCAGTTGTTTAAGATGCTCTTCCCCAAATCCGACAAAAAGTTGGTAGACACGGATGCCACGTTTCTTGCGTTGGAGTTAGCATCGACACTGGAAGAGGTGACTCGACTGGTCAGTGTGCGATTTCGTTCATTCCATGCCGAAGACACCGGATTAATGGATTCTATTGGACGAATGGCAATACCGAGGAAAATGATGACAAAGATGAAGAAGGGGAGCCCCCGACAGCGAAGAAAGTCCATCGTATCGTTCGACAGTCAATTGATGCACTGGTGCTATTCTAAATGTGGGTGGATAGATGGAGATGGATCTTGGGAGATGCGCAGACGCGACCGACAGGAAACCCTTTGCCGGTCACTTTGAGCATCCTTCGGCAGTACGGAGATTTGATTTATAGTTTGAGGTCGCTTTCCATCTCTGCAAAGTCCGATGGGTCGACTCATAGGTGGATCTTGCGCTCACTGCCTTCATTCTCTTCCTTTTCATTCCTGCAATGGTGGTAACCATGCTGATAGATATCATTGAAAGCCGGAGTAAGGAAAAATGTCTATCTGGTTCAAGCTTACCAGAACCACAAATGACAAATTACAGTATGAAGTTATAAACCAGAGAGTGGACGCAAAAAGATCCCGGAAGCACACCAGAGCAGTGAGTTGTTTGCGTTCTAAATGAACGTAGACGATAATATTAAGACGTCAGTCTATCTGAGAATCACTGTCTCAAGTACAAGCGCCCCCTTGAGGTGGTACACGAGAAGGTAATCACCCTCTTCGCCTATTCCAGCATTGTTCCGGCGGTAGCCACAGTCTCCTCGATGCAAGCAAAACAACGGCAGATCCTAATGGACCAATAACGTCATACACTACTGACAGCAAGATAGGAAGTAAAGATCAAATAAATAGATAATTTGTTGTCCACTCTTTTCCAATGCTGTTGGAAGATGTTGCAGAGTCCTGGAGATTCACCCTTGAGCGTCCCTATCAGTGAGTTCCTGCCCTCACACTATGGCCGTCCCAGTTTGATCTATCAGAATGGAAATTTCCGGTATTTTCGAGTTGTCAGAACCAAACACGATTATTCCCTACTACCTCATTCCCTTATTATCAAGTCTTGTCATCCTCAGGCTTCACTCATTGATATCTCACGCTTAAGTCGAGAATGGGCGGTAGTCGAAAATTTACCAGAGGCCATTGCTAGCCTAGTTGTGCGGCCTATTGAACTCGGTACTGCATTTTCAGAAACTGCCCTCCTATATGTTGATTTCATGTCTGCTTATGTGGGTGATGATAGGAGTGGCGTAGAAATAGCCTCAAATTATCGAAACAGGTCTAGCTGTGTTCGATTCTCTCTCCAAGAGATTCTTCGGAAGCGGCCAAATCTCTCACCGTGGCACGCACTCAATTTAGCGTATTCAGTTGCAAAGTCAGTGGAAGCCCTCCATGCTCATCATATCATATACCGGAACATTGCGCCAGATACTTTGTTAGCTGAAATTGAAGATGACGATTTGAATAGTTCTGACTTCACTAAGACCAAAATTCTGTTGATGGACTTTAGCATGTCGGGGATTGAAGGGCAAAAAGCGAAAAAGAATTCTAACTATGATGTGCAGGCCGATTTGAAATATTGTGCTCCGGAGGCTACAGGTCGCTTAGTAAGTGCTGTACTCTTTTATCAGTTGTGCTCCGTTGCGTGTTTGAAGGATGTAATGTTGACTTCGCCATCTAGAACCGTCGTCCGGATACACGAGCTGATTTATACTCGCTTGGAGTTCTATTATACAATTTTGTCACCGGAAAACCGCCTTTTAGCGGATGTCCTCTTGACGTGATTCATCAACACGTAGCAAAGCTGCCATCTCGGTTCAGCGAGCCAAAAACTCGGAAAACTACTGGTCCTGCATTCGGGAGCAAGGATCATATACTTCTCGGATGGCTGGATGATATTTCTCAAAAGCTCTTACAGAAGGTTTGAGCTCTAAACCAAGGTTAATGACTTCTTCAGACTGACATCCCTTGCATTTGCTCATAGATGCCGGAATCGAGATACCATACCGTTCAAGGGTTGATAGCGGATCTTAAATATTGCATCAATTGGTATCAAGGTCATTCGCCTGACGCATCACCTGCATACTTCGAACCTGGTCGATTAGATCAATTTTCCCAATTCAAAATACCGATGGGCCAGTATGGTCGAGCAAAAGATCTTGATCAACTAGTTAATCTGTTCGATAGAGCGAAACTTTTACGGAGAAACGCATTTGCTTCTGTGAGAGGTTATTCAGGAGGTTTGCATATCAAGTGATGTCCTTACATTATAGAGACTTGACATTTTTCTGCTTTTCAGTTGGAAAGACTTCTCTCATCGAACATCTTTTTCGACCGAAAGTTGTCGCAAACGCAGTTTTCATATCTGGAAAATACGATCAACTGGAGAGTAGGACTCCTTGCTCAGGATTAGTCGAAGCTGTCAAAATGCTTTTGGATAAAGTGCTGATGACGAGTGACGTAACGACCGTGAAGACAAAGGTCTTAGAACAAATCGGTCTTGAGGGGGCGGCGCTTACTGAAGTCGTTCCACAATTGGAGTGTTTGGTGGTCAGTTCGTTAAGTTTATTGTTGCTTACGCACTAAGACTCTAACACAAATGCTGTAGGGCAAGGAGAATTTACCACCCATTCCCCAGCTTGGTCCTTCCGATGCGTTGTCTCGTTTTCAAAACGTTTTTGTTAAATTTTTACTGGCCTTCGCAAAGCCAGCTACACCGCTCATCATCTTCATTGATGATTTACAATGGGCCGATGAAGCATCATTAAAATTATTGAAACGAATTATCGCCGGGGAAGAGATTCATAATGGGTTGTTTCTCATCGCTTCATATCGTGACAATGAAGTGACAAAGGAGCATCCGCTCCAAGTCGTCTTGGAATCTATCGTTCAATTGAGAAATAATGAAGCAAGTGACCGATGGTTGTTTGAAGACATTGGATTGCATCAATTGTCTGAAGAAAATGTTGAAGAGATGGTCAAAGATACTCTTCAATGCTCAGCATTGGAAGCAAAAGAGATGTCCCGCCTGCTCTACGAAAAAACGCACGGAAATCCCTTCTTCATGATTCAAGTAAGTCCGTTTCCGCCAGTATATATGTATATAACGCCAAGGTGCTGACAAACGGGCTTGTAGTTATTCAAATCGTTTTACGATGATAAATTAATCCAATTTTCATTCGATGAATCGAAGTGGTGTTGGGAACTCTCGGCTTTGACAAGTTGTCCCATTGCTGATAATGTCGTTGAGTTCATGATTGACAGAATACAGAAATTATCAACCGAATCCCAGAGGATATTACAGGTGGCTGCATGTACGTCTCTGGCATTTATATGAATTGTCTGTCGATGGAATTCGTAACGAGATCCCTTTAGGCATCGGCAATAAGTTTGATTCTCAGCTTTTATCTGCAGCTCTGCAGGGTTTTTCGGTTGAATATGGCCTACAAGACGCGATACAAATGGGATTAGTGACAGTTGAGGCTATATCAGATCAAGAATGCTCAACAATACTTTCAAACCGAGTATTTCGGGGACA
The DNA here is from genome assembly GCA_025602915.1 of Paraphysoderma sedebokerense. Lineage (NCBI taxonomy): Eukaryota > Fungi > Blastocladiomycota > Physodermatomycetes > Physodermatales > Physodermataceae > Paraphysoderma > Paraphysoderma sedebokerense. The sequence goes on from JAHLJZ010000011.1 coordinate 420,680, forward strand.
AGATGTAGGAAATGAGCGTTGTCTTGCCGTTCTAGACTCACTGGAGCCGAAACTTTGCGAAAAGTTAGTCAATGATGGCAGCAGTCTGCTCGAAGACGACAGCCCACTAGGCGTAGAGTATCAATTTTTGCATGACCGTATTCAACAAGCTGGTAAGATCATGTTTTCGGGAATGGCGTATAAATGAAAATTGACATTCTATCAACCAGCTTACAGTATGCTCTCGCGGGAAGAACAAAAGCACATTCATAAAACTATTGGGTGTCTCCTCCTACCGATGAGCTTTTCAAACATAGTAGAGAACATTTTTGCCATCGTCAACCATCTGAATGAGGGCATGGATCTAATTACCCACGATTTGGACAGACAAAATCTTGCAAAACTCAACGCTGTTGCCTGCTTAAAAGCCCTTCACTCCACGACGTACGATGCAGCCAGCAGATACATTAACTTTGCTCTTAAATTGATCGTTGCGGAATCCGGATCAGGCATGTGGTCGGAATCACCGCTCTACGACTTACTTTGGATAGTACACTTTTGTGCGCTACGAACCGCTTATGTCGATGCCAACTTCCCACTGATGAAAAAATACATCGAAGTTTGCCATCGAAACGCTAAAACTGCCCTTCAACACGCGGATGTCTACAGTCTAGAAGTTCAATATCATGTCGCGCATTCTGATCCACCAAGTGCTATCGAAGTGGGATTTGAATGTCTTGAAGTACTTGGCTTTCCTGTCCCCGATGAATGTCAGGTGATTAAGCATGTAGTGAAACTTAGAGAAAATCTGTCATTCAACCCCGAGAAAATCCGGAGTTTCTTAGAATTGCCTCACCTTTCCGCTAAATCTGAAATTGCTGCCGCAATTAAATTGTTGATGAAGCTATGCGGTGTCGTATATTTTTCGAAACCACAATATTGTGGGTTTGTTATGATGTTAGCTGTGGATCTAAGCATTAAAAATGGCAATTGCGATACCAGCCCGTTTGCCTATTGCGCGTAAGTTATGTTCGACCACCGTTTGCTGGTTGAGTACGTGCTCATGAGTCTTGTTGTAGCTATGGATTCATTTCTGGTCCTCTTTATGACGATATTCCAGGTGGTTACGAATACGGGAAATTATCTGTTTCGCTTCTGGAGAAATTTCCAGCCTCAAACGAAAAGTCATCAGTATATAAAGTATGTCTCATCCTTACCTGTATCATTATGCCAAAGCGGCCAAGAAATTGACATCAATTCTCTAGACGTTTGGAAGCCACATACAACCTTGGGTAAGTTGTTCAACATCACTGTCACCCCAAGGGAGATGAGCTGATATACTACTCATAGTCTGAGCCTCTTCGAAATTGCCTATCATCTTTGAAAGTGGCACTCGAATCAGGATTGGCTACGTTTAACGGAGAGTACTGCGGATTGGCTTGCACCGAAACATTTCTGTATGCATTTTCATGTTTAAACTTCTCTACCATATTTGCGAGAAAACTGATGTTTGACGTGTCATTCAAGTTTTAAATTTTTGTTAGGGACAAATTTACTCGAAATGGAGATGGAAGTACAAAAATTCACAAAAATCCTTGATCGGCTAAACTATGAAATGGTCCAGAAGTATTTTTCAGTTCTTCATGAGCTTGTCAAAACTTTACAAAAACCGCCTGGATTGTACAGTGGATTGGTCGGAAGAGTCGATATTATGCGATACATGGAGGAACACAACGTCCAGTTCTTAAACTTTGTATACTGGGCGTGTCGGACGATATCGGATTATGCTGCAAATGATATCGAGGGAGCATATCATTCGGCGCAAAATGCAATCAAGTTTAGTCCGAGCGTAGTTGGGTTTTACTTTACCGCTTATCCGATATTTTATTCAGCTATAACAATGGCGGAATTGGTATTAGATGAGATTCATGGACATGTTCAAGATTTCCCGGAGAATTACATGGAATCTATGTTGCTGCAGATTAAGCAGTTTGAGAAATGGTCAAAGCATTGCCCCTCGAATTTCCTTCACAAAAAATTGTTGATAGAAGCTCAATTAGAGCTTCTTTCCGGTAACGTCACAAATTCCTTGCGATCATTTCAAGCGGCCATCAAAGACGCTAAAGCCGAGGGATTTGTCGCAGAAGAAGGTAAAAATTGCATTCGATCCGTCTCAATGATTCCATCACTGACTGCTGTTTCCTTTATTAGCATTAGGAAATGAATTAGTGGCGAAGCATTGGATTCGCGTGGGATTGGAGGACTACGCCAAACCGTATTTGCAGCAGGCGATATTTTTATACTCGAAATTGGGGTATAATAAAGCCGAAGTCCTTCGAAAAAAACATTTTATGCTGCTGCATCCGTCGGACAGTGAAATGATATCCGAAACCATCCAGACGAGCGATGGAGATACAGTCAACATCCGGCGCTTCGATCCGCTAAGGACTCGGAAAAACGGATCAGACGAGTCGACGCATTTTGATATCATTTTAGACGGTTTGCAAAAGCTATCCGGATGTCGATACAAAGTCGATTCTTTGATTCAAGAGTTCCTCAAACTAATTTTTCAGCATGTGGGTGGTAGCAAGTCCTATTTTTTTATGTACCATGGAAAAGATATCTGCAGTTCCGCCGAAATGTTGAAACTTAAAGCGTCGGCATCGCTTCATCGGAATGCCGCGGTTGTCGAATTGAATCCCCTCACAAACGAAGAATTGCCGAATCATATATTCAACTACGTAATCCGAACGAAATCGATTGTTTCAAGTGAGAAGGGCGAGCTTAATGTTGGGCGGCTCTCTGACGACAAATCGATTCTTGCTGCACCGTTGCTGTACGAAGGCAACGTTATTGGACTTCTTTATCTTGAGAATAGCTTACTGTCAGATGCATTTTCTCCACAATGTGTTGAAGTTGTTCAAATTCTTACAGCCCAAGCTGCAATCAGTATAGAAAATTGTCGCCTCATTGAAAAGTTGGCAGATACGAATCAACAACTAAAAGAAAGTCACGAGACACTCAAAGAATATGCCAACGGTTTAGAAGCAAGAGTAGCCGAGAGGACTCGAGAATTGATACTTCAGAATGCGAAACTTGAAATTGAAATTGTGGAGCGGAAGAAAGCTCAGGAAGAAGCGCTTTTGGCCGCTAAAGCAAAAGCCTCGTTCTTAGCGAACATGAGTCATGAAATTCGTACCCCCATGAATTGTGTTCTCGGAATGAGTGAACTTCTTCTTCTACAGGATGATCTCACTCCAGCACAATTTGATCTTGTTTGTATCAATGTGAATTCATTTTCGCATTAGGTCTGGCTAGCGATTAACTCTACATTTCACAGGTTCAACCGTTAGTTTCCTCTTCGAACGCATTATTGCAAATCCTTAATGATGTCTTAGACATGAGTAAAATCGAGTCCGGCGCCATAGAGCTTTTCATGGAAGCTCTGAATCTCAGGGAGTGTATTGAAGCTTCAATCGATACTTTTTACAGTCTCGCCAAATCCAAAGGTATCGAAGTCGGTTACATTTATCCCGGAAATATGCCTGATGTTATCATCAGTGACTCTACCCGACTGGGTCAGATTTTACGTAATCTTCTTGGAAACGCACTGAAGGTATGTTTACTTCACTAAAATGGCAGCTCAAAGTATGACTGCTCACACGTAATCCCCTTGTTCAGTTCACGCAAAGCGGATCTATTTTTTGCACCGTCACAATGGATAAGTTATCCGATAATATTTGGAATGCGTCTGATTTGGGTATTGAAAATGATGAAAGACGATATCAGAAACACATGGTTACCATTGGAGTGAAAGACACTGGCATTGGTATCAAACCTGAACAGCTGTCTCGCCTTTTCAAACCATTTTTCCAGGCTGATTCGTCAACAACTAGGTAGGGTCTTGGTAGTCGCTCATTCACCGTCATCATCATATTGACTGATAACTTAAATAGGAATTACGGCGGGACCGGTCTTGGTCTATCAATCAGCTACAAGCTAGCGGAACTCTTAGGGGGCTCGATGTGGGTTGAATCTTGTCCTGGAGTAGGATCAAGCTTCTATGTTTCGTTTCCTGCACCCGCTTCTTTCAATGTCTGTAGCTTCAAATTACCACAAAAGTCGGTTTTACTGGTGCATCCTGTCGGTATGATGATGGAGGCGATAAAAGGATGGCTTGAACCTCATGGTGTTACCTGTTCCAGTTCCACTGCCCCGAAATGTTCTCGAACAGTGTCCGAAAAACCCGGTGGGCCGTTTGATATGATAATAGTGGATGATGAGGTTTGGCGCTGAGTACTTTACAATCAATCGAATTATTCAAATATGCTAAATCGTTTTTTATATATAGCTGTCGGACGAATTTACGATGACTGCCCCGTCACAATCTGAAAATTCCGTTTTCCCACCAATCGTAGTTCTCACCGATTCCGCATCCAACAATGGTAACCCTCGAATTACAGAATACTCCAAACCACTCCGTTATCAACAATTTCTCTCAACCGTCCATGCAGTACTCACCTCAAAAGCAACCATTGAACCACCACTTCCGAGTCCAAAAATACCGACTATTTCAATTGAAAAACCTGGAAAATTATTAGTCGCCGATGACAATAATTTAAATCTTCAAGTTATTCTAAAAATGTTGCAGAAATTAGGTTACGAAGCTGATACAGCCAGCAATGGTAAAGAAGCTTTAGATCGCGTGACTGAAACAACCTATGATTTAGTGTTTATGGATATTCAAATGCCAGAAATGGATGGACTCCAGGGTAACACTCATCATTCAAACTATTTAATTCTTATATCCAAAAAAATTAACAAAATATCTCTCTTGGAATAATCTCACAGCGACAAAAGCCATCCGAGAATTAAAAACTTTAAAAAAACAACCAATTATTGTTGCTTTGTACGTAACCGTTATATTACCAAATCACCCTCCGTTTTGGTTTCCGGGATTTGATTCTAACTCCATCTCTTCTCTTCTTGTTCTTCAGAACCGCCAACGCGTTCGTAGAAGATCGTGACGCATGTATGGAATCTGGAATGAACGAATTTTTAGGTAAATTTTTAAACCCTTACTTTTCTTCCCCTTTGTTACCTTTCCAATTTAACCTCATGCTATTTACTTTCTTCTCATGTACTTCACTTTTTCTCGCCCCAACAGCGAAACCAGTCAACCTCCAAAAACTAAAACAAACTCTCAAATTGATCCAAAACTGAGCAATCACAAACCCACCAATCCCACAAAACCATTCTCCTTATACCCTAAATCTCAATCCTCTGTAACTTTTTCACCCCAACTTAATTCACTATACGCTCTTAACTATTCTAATTATTCAATTGTAGTGATGTATTATATTGATACCAATACCGATACCAATACCCGTGTTTATACGTTTATTGTTTATCGTCTCAGTTCTTCTGCTTTTGGTCACTTCTTTCTTTTTTTGGTTTGGAGGATATGAATTTTTAAATTCTTATCTATCAAAGATAATTATATATGATGCGGAAATGGAAAATAGTATGGTATATGGTATAATCAATGTATGGTATATATCCGTACTTGTTAATTATGGTTACCGTGATTAATCGTGATTGTAATGAAGGTGAATAAACCTTGATACTGAATCTAAAGAAAAAAAAAACCGAAAAATAAAAAACCTGAAGAAGAAAAGGAATTACCGATTTATGATTTGGTTTTTGTCTAGACTCTGGAACCGACAAGATCAAGAAACAACGAAACAAAGAAGTACACAGATAAATCCAACGTTCCAAATCCAAACTTTATTAGAATTTGTTACACTTGTGTTGTATGTATATATAAAGAATATGTCTCTATACGCAATGACGACACACAAAAAATCCCTCATATCTAAAAACTAGTCAAACTATTAGACCGTTCTTTTCCACCCCCTGTTCCCCCACCACCACCACCGCCACTCATAGACCCCATACTCGCCGTCTTACATTTATACATCAACTGTTGTTCCGTACCACTCGATCCCCCCGATCCATTGGTTCCGTTTGTTCCTCCGCTTGTTACTGTGGAAGTAGAGGTGGTACGTGTTGTGGAGAGTGATTTGACGAGAGGTTTACATGGACAGAGTGGACATGTTACTTCGGATGTTTTGATGGCGTCTATACCGCCGTGTAGTAGTGCGACTCGAGGGATATGAGATTGAATCAGTTGTGTTGCGACCTAGAATGGAAACGGAATTGAGTTAAATGATTTAAAACCAATTGAGAGGATTTAGAGACTTACTTCGGCGCCTTTTCCGTTTTTCTCGTCTAACACTACCACATATTTTTTGAGTAAATTCTTCTTGATGTACGGTATCCCGAGTGGTAACCCGTTTGGTTGAATATTCAGGGAACAAGGGTAATGTGATTTATTGTACCTACACCCCCACGCAAAAAAATGAAAAAGTTTACTCAATTCAAAAATTCTCAAAAGCAATTAGGTGAATTCAAATTGAGGTACGTACTCATCTGCGGAACGAATGTCGATGACTAGAACCGAGTTTCCGAGTTTAATCAAATCTTGTAAAGAGATGCGAGGGGATAACTCGGCTTTTCTTGTTTCAAGGGGAATCGGTTGCGTCCACCAAGCTGCTTTTGTAGTATCCTACAAATCAAAACCAAGAGAGAAACGAATAATCCATAATCAGATTCAAACAAACTTGTCTCTAAAAAAAAACCAAAATACCAAAATAAATGCAACAAACCATTCCGGAACTTCCTCTACCACCAACCAACCCAATTCCCATGCCACTAGGACTACCCATCCCACCACTTAAACTCAAACTATCTCTATTTCTCTTCCCACTATTCCGTTCTTCCACACTTTTAGGCGTCTCCCTACACATATTAACCGCCATCTCGATACATTTTTCCATATCTACTTCCGGGAATTCAGCAGAAAATGTGACAATACAGGTACTAAAATCGCTGGAAAGTAGAATGGATCTGGAGAGGATAAGAATCGAAACGCCAGTGTAGAGTGGTAAAGAGGGTGGTCCGAGGAGAATAGAATCCCAGAGTTGATAGATTTTGTCGAGTGATAATACATCTTCAAATTTTTCTGTCAATAATCAATTTAAAGTCATTGCAGGAAAAAGCGGTAGACTTACGGGCGAATAAAGTTAAAAACCAGCTAATAGAGTACAATTCCGGATGAAATCCTATACTATCTAAATGAACCGACAACTCAGGATCGTGAAACGACAATAAATGTTTAAAAATCGCGAGATACTCTGGATACAAAAATCGATTAAAATTAACAAGATTACAATCATAAGAGGTCGATACAAACCTTGTAAAGCGGCGGAATTATCAGTCGTAAAAAAATTGGATAGAAATTTGGGTATGAATTTCTGGATACAAGCGAACGCCATCGCTTCATTGTTGAAATGGAGGGCAACAAACGGAGCACACACTGAATCGAGACCTATATTGATTTCAATTCGTCGTGTGTCGTATTTACCACGGGTTTAGTAAACCGATGGAGAAGAATAAATGAGAACGGATTAAGGGGTACGGGTTTAGCACATCAATAGAGAGGAATAAAAAGAGAACGAATTAAGGGGTACGAGATTAGTCAATCAATAAGAGGAATAGGAATAAAAAGAGAACGGATGTAGGGGGTACGGGTTTAGCACATCAATAGAAAGGAATAAACGAGAACGAACATAAGGAATACAGTTAGTACATCAATAGAAAGGATTAAACGAATCGAATATAAAAAACACGAGTTTAGTCAAACCAATAATCAATAACCCATCAAAAGGAACAAAAAGAGAGGATAGAAATACCTTGCCAATACACCAACTTTGGGTTCGCAGCCAACCAAGTTTTCAATACTCTTTTTAATTTTTCGTGACCGGTGGGTGAACTTAGGAGAGGATGGTAAGCGTGACAACGGGGGATATCTGGTAAGAATTGGATCAAAGTTAATATTGGAATCAGAAATTCAAAGAAAAAAAAACAAGAGAGGACACAAACCAACATCAATCTGTCGATCACTCGCACCATCTTTTCCGTCTTTTCCATCCTTTGTATCTTTTGTCTCTTTCGTCCCTCCATCTTCTTCCCCACCACCACTATTCTGACTGACCCCCAAACTCACCCCAACACCACGACTCCACCCTCTATACCTCCCCGCCACGTCCCCTTCTACACCCAACACCGCAGCCCACACAATCCCCCTCAACAACGGCGGAACATCTAACCTCGCTTCTTTGATGATAATGTCCCGCGAGAGTGGATAAAGTTGTAGCAAGTACGTGAAGAATAAAGTACGTGTGAATTGGTAATCTAGATCTTTGGATCGGATGGAAAGTGGTTGCGAGGAGAGCGGGTGTGACGTGAATAAGGAAAGGGAGGGGGAAGTGGTAGATGAAGGTGTGGGGAGTGGGTAGAATAGAAACGGGTAAGGAAGGTGAAGTGTTGGGTTGGTGGTAGGGTTTGTAAGAGATGGAGAAGAAATTGATTTGTGAATGTTGGGTTCGGTGTTTAACGTTGACTTGGATAAAGAGAGTGCCGAATTTGAAACCAAATTGGAAATCGAAGTTGGAACTGACATTGGTGATAATAAATCATTCGAAGAGGTAGCAGAAGTGGGACTGATACATTTTTCTTCGAAAAAATCCAAATCCATGCCACTCGTTACCTCTGTCTTTTCTTTTTCTGTTTTCGACCCTCCTTTTACTTTTCCTTTCCCGTCTTTTGCCGTTCCACCTTTCTGTGATTTTTTCTGATGATTAGCACCGACCACAGCAGAAGAACCAACATCCAATCCAGCCGCAATTTTTTCAACCACTTTTACCAATCGTTTCACTAACGCACTCAAATCAACAACAACTTGTTCCCCGTTATTCCCACAATCAATTCTACTCCTTTCTACTTCTCTAGATTCTTCTCCCGGTGTGATCGGTCCATTTCCGGTTCCGGTAGCGGTGCTAGAAACCAAAGTACTATTCGTGAATCCGCGACTGCTTTTTTCTCGATTTAATATCACATCGGACACTCGAAGGATAGGGGGTACACTTAATTCTATTCCTTTTCGTTTAAACTCAATTTCAGGGTCGCCACCTTGTAGTAACCAGAAATAATACAATTGCGGTAACGGAATTGTAGAGACTATGCGATGCGGCGTTGACGGTGAAGCGGAAAGTGCAGGTGACTGTGAGGGGGTTTGACCGGGTACGTGTAAGGATTTGAGAGGTGAATTTGGTAGGGGAAAAGTATCTGATAAAAAGTGGAAAGAAGAAGGCAAGTATCGGTTGGGTTTAAGGTTTGCGGAATTGGGGGTTTCGGTGGATTGGGTGGTAGGAGAGAGGGGAATGGAGGATAGAAATGGCAAGTCTAACAATTCTACTGGTTTCAATCGTTTGGATAAATCAAACTCTAAACAACTCAATACAAAATGGATAAACTGATTTTCTTCATTTTCGAATTCTTTTGCCTTTTCAGAGTCTTTTTCTTGGTCATTGTCTTTTTGGTCGGTTGATTCGTAGGTCGACTTTTGACAGAATTTTTGAAACGGATTCACCCTCTCAACTTTCCACTCTTCCCAATAATTTTTTAGATTGTTAAAGATAGTTTGAGGATCCGTCAACTCTTGCTCTCCTTCTTCGAAGGCTTCTCCGGCTTCTACATTTTTCAGCTCGTTTCCTACGTTCTCGCCATTCTCGGTAGTTTGTGACTTTTCAGAGGAATTTGTAAATTGCGTGTGCGTTAACCCTGGGACACTTCCAAAATACAGTTCAAACAGCAGGATGCCGAGGGACCATGTATCCGACTAATCATCATTATCGACATCGACAGCATGAGCAAAAACACGCATAGAAAGCGAATTAGTTAATAAGGAGAAGTGAGTGTTTTAAGAGGCAGCTGTGATTTACGCACCCGAACACCTCCGTTTTGTCCACCCGTAAAGACCACTTCAGGTGGTAAATAACGCGGGTCACTATAGGGAATTCGATTTCGTTAGGCTACCGTATAACCCCACACCCAACCAAATTGCACAATCAAGGATATACGGAGATTGAAATGTAAAACAAGAAGAACTGGATGACAAACCCTATGGGCCATGTTACGTCTTGTCCGTTTCCGGTGACATAATATAATCCGTATTCGGACAACTTGACATTACCCTAAGATAACAAGATGAATCAGATAAAGCAATTCGTAAAACGCCGTTGATATGGTGGGGGCCTTGATTCATTCCGAAGGCCAATGGTTTGAGGCTAGTTTACAAGACAGTTTACAAGGAACAGGGAGAGGGAACAAACCTCGTCGTCGACTCTAACGGCCTCTCTGCTCCAATTTCTATGGACAATCTCAAACTGGTTCAGATACACGAGCGCTTTTACGATTTGGAGGATTTTTGTCCTAAGGAGACGGAGCAGAGAGAGACGGGTGGAAGGGGAGAGCGGCGGTATCGATGAATCGAGCGGAGGTCTATTTATTCAGGGAGAAAGTTTCAAAAGGTTTGTGGTGCAGGAAAGCAGAGAAACAATTTGCAAAATTCGGTAAGAGTTAAAAAGACTGTAGGAAGCAAGTAGGGAAGTTGAAGAGAATGAACAGAATTTTTACCGGCCGAATCCTCGTTTGAAGATATCAAAGAGGGTATAAGTATAGTATTCAAAGACGATGAATAGTCGGTCTATTTTGGGGAAAAAGAGATAGATTTTTGTATGAGTTCATTTAGTCAGGTAATCAGTCGCGAGGCGAGTCCATGATTTCACGTCTGCGAGGTTAAAGTTCCGAACAGCGTATGGAAGAAGGAAAGACCCAAGACCAAACGCACCGTATTTTCCTCTACCAAAGTCGACGTACTGGCAGAGATAGTCTGCGCCTTGAATCCAGTTTTGGTGATCTGTAGCGTCAATGTCTAGAGTGTTTGTTTGCGGGGAAGTGAAGGAGGCGTGGCAGTGGTTGGATTTGAGATCTTTCAAGAGTTCTACTCTTCCGAGTATTCTTGAGAGTGAGCTGGGGACTGGGAGCCCGTTGGCGGCGTTGAGGGTGTTGATGTACTTGTTTGTAGCAGAGATGGTGGTGATGAGTAGTTTTGGACGATTGGGTTTGATCGGTATTGGTGAGGGGGGGTGGGAGGAGGAGGAGGACGGGGGCGGCGGCGAGAGGAGGACAAAGGGCTCAGAGTGAGTCGAGGGAGAGGGGATGTCGGGGTTGGAAGAGTTGGCGGTGTTGGCAGTGTTGAGGGCGAGACGGGGACGGTTCTTCTTTCTGGAGGAGGAGGAGTGTCTGGTGGTGAAGAGAGTGGGGTGGAAGCCAAAGAGCGACATCGGGTATAGAGTAGAGTATAGAGGAGAGTAGAGTAGGGTGTAGTGTAGAGTAGTGTAGAGTAGTGTGGAGTAGTGTAGTGAGTAGAGTAGAGTATAGAGGAGAGTAGAGTAGTGTGTAGTGTAGAGTAGTGTAGAGTAGAATGCGTAGTAGTGCAAGTGAATCAGTGAATCAATGCAGCAGAGAGTGCAATGCAATACAGCAGGCAATACAGCAGGGAATACAGCAGGGAATACAGAGGCAATACAGCAGGCAATACAGAGGGAACAACAACTAACTAGCCAACACTCACTGCAACTGCCAACTGTGACGTGTTCTGCCTTCCCTTTGTATAACTTGTCACTCAACTCCCAACTCTGCTATACACACTGACCTCATCCCAACCCAACTAACCCAACTTTATAAACCAAACCAAATCAATCTACTTGCACTCCTCTGCTGATCTACTCACCACACACACGACTCTACTGTAGTATTGGCTCGCCTGGCCGCCCTTGCCAGCACCACTCACGGCGCATCTCTCCGTCATCCATCCGCTCTCTCTCAGTGTAGCTTACATAGTGTAGCAAGTGAATCAATGTAATACAGCAGAGAGTCCCCTCAGAGGGAACAGACTACTGCCAAGTGGTGTGACGTGTTCTGCTGCCAACTGCTAATCCAACCTCTTCTTAACGTCTTTGACTTTTGTTTCTTCAATTTGTTGGATAACGTATTCTCAAGAAGGAACCGAAGAGGGAAAACAGATGAAAGCCGAGTTTTATAAATTCAGTCTATCGAGGAGACCCATACGAACAGCTCGAGAAGTTGAACTAAAATATCATATTCATCGCATATTTCCCTCCAGCATCTCAGCGCCAGTTCCCTAAACTCCTTTTCGTATGATGCATGAATTGTAAAGCAAGCTATATTCTTGTGAAATTTTGACATACAATAGGCGCACACCATGTTTTAGTTCAACTTCTCGAGCTGTTCGTATGGGTCTCCTCGATAGACTGAATTTATAAAACTCGGCTTTCATCTGTTTTCCCTCTTCGGTTCCTTCTTCAATCTTGCGGATTTCGACATAGCGTTTCCATTTCTCGGAGAGGGAAGCAGTGTTGCGGCGTATGGTTCCATTGAAGGGTCTGTTAATCTGTCTGCCTTAACTGCCAACTTCCTACTCAACTCCCAACTCTGCTACACTGCTAATCCAGCTAATCCAGACTGAGTGAGTCTCCTGCTGCTTCTCTCTCAAACTGCCCAACTACCAACAGTGAACTATTCAATCTACTTCATCTCCTCTGCTGACTGCTGATCCACTCTACTTGGATATCGGCTCCCTGGCCCTCTCTTCAGTCACGGCGCATCTCTGCTTCATCCCTCCGTCCATCTACTCTTTCTCAGTGTAGCTTATTTTTCATGCTACCTACACCCGCGAGTTGTCAATGGATCACCTCAGACTTCCACTCCCAATTAGCCTCAGAGTTTTTGCAAGCAAAACAAGCTAGTAAATAATATCTTCTCAACTCGGTAACCCCTCTCAAAACCATCTTTTCCTTTTTTATTCGTTTCTCATTAGACAATTAACATCCTATATTCTACTTTATTACATCATGACTTTATAAAAAACACTCATCCATTGGCAGCCAATCCACCTACCGTCAGTAACTCCCATAGTAAAACTAGAGCCCTACTAGACAAACAGACCAATTCCTGCCTACTGATAATGCCAGACTGGTGTAATGCAGCGAATATAACATGTAAAAAGGTCCAATTTGAAACCAACAAAAAAACACAAGATGTGACAACTAGTGATAACCGGTGGGACGTAAATGATAATCATGTTGTACAAAGACCGCAATCGGGTGTACCGAGGAACAGGGTGGGGGTGTGAGCTTAAGAACCCCAAGTTTACTTGGATCTGGCTCTCATCTTTCTGTTAACAGCAAAACAATCACAAAATTAGTTTTCGTCCAAATGGCAAACAAGTTATTTTCAAAAGAATCATGATAACTGACCTTCTCTTTCTCTTAAGACGTCGTGTTCTCTTCTTCTTCCACTTGGCTCTCATTTCTATTCACGAGTACAACACAAGAGGGAAACAATTCAGCACGATGAGGAAATTATCATCAAGCGACACACGAAAAAGCAGCGACGCGAAATAAACAACAATAATTTTTTGTTTTTATCGGTAGAAGTTTAAGTGAACCACAGAAATCACAATAAATTCACCAAAGCGAGTGGTAAAGAGACAAGGCCACAACAAGCAATTGAAAAGCAAGTAAAAAAAAAAGAACGATTTGGTTAGCCATCAAAATTTCAATAATAAACTCGCGGCACCTTGAAGGCAACCAAAAAAAAAAAAGTATCCATCCATCCGAATTCACTTGATCCCACCCAGAATCAGTGGAATGAATCGGTAATGGAGGACGCAGAGAATGCGATGGCAACAGTCAGCGAGAGTAAAAAGTGAACGTACTTTAGATATCAAAGGATGAATATTCCAAAACGAGAGATGTAAGGATGGAGGAAAAGTTGGAGGAGCGGAACAGACGACAACACACCGGGCGTTGGCCGCAGCACTTGGGTCACGTGATTATTCACTCCCTCTGTCTTTTGGTTCACTGTGGAATTGATAATATCGATAATTGAATAGCTGGAATCATTCTATCAACATTTTCATATATTTTATTTGTATAGAGTATCAATGCCAGATGCATGTGCTCTGGGGGCCGTTCAAAGGTGGACGTCGTGTCCTGCAGACTGGCTACACTTTTCTTGTGCGATTTGATTTACTGTAAACTATCTTTAATCAAAAGTAATAAATCAAGTTAGATTATAGTACAATTATTAGTAGAAATAATTATCATGATAATATTAACAATAGAGTATTTTTTAATTCCAACAAAAAAGTTGTTGTCGTGTCAACTTTTTACCTGGCGATTCTCCACCATTCCACGCTCCTTCGGTCCTTCCATTCCCTCGTATCCACACATCGCTCATCCACCACAACACAATTCACAATGTCGTCTCCACCGCGACTGTTCTCCCTCCTCTTCCTCTTACTCTCCATCCTCCACTTTTGCTCCCCGGCAGTCATCGGCATCGACTACGGCGCTCAATGGTTTAAAGTCGCCATCGTTAAACCCGGAAAACTACTCGACGTCGTACTCAATAAAGAATCGAAACGTAGAACTCAAAGTATCGTTACAATTCGAGAAACAGAAAGGATATTTGGTAGTGAAGCCGCGAAATTGGTATGAATTCAATCTCACCTTAAAAAACGAGAAAAGAAAAAGAAAGAAAAAAAAGCAGTTGTTACTTTGTCGTGTTTGTTTTTTATTCTGTGTCCTTTGTTTCCACCATATTCCGGTGTTTCTGTGCTTTTTTACCATGTAGCCCCGAAATATAACAACCAGATACTAAAACCATTAAATTATAATTTCCTCAATGAAACCAGGCAACTCGATTCCCTCAATACTCTTTCCCAAACTTAAAATCTATTCTCGGCTATACCTTCAACTCCTCCCATTGTACCCTCTACTCCACATTCTACGATAATGGAATGGTATTGGATCCTGTTAGACAGACTCCTGTGTTTCAGTTGAACGAGAATAGTACCTATACGGTGGAAGAATTGGTGGCGATGCAGTTGGGGAATGCCAAAGAACAGGCGGAAGCCGTCGCGGGGGAAAAGGTTAAGGATGCGGTCATCACGGTATGTCTGTTCGGTTTTGGTTTCGGTTTTGTGGAAATATTTGCTGTTGTCGTTGGAGAATTCAAAATTCGAGGACTGTGAACAATTGGGATTTTCGTTTCATTCGCTTTACTAATTGAACTACGATTATTAGATCCCACCTTTCTTCAATCAGTTTGAACGGCAAGCATTGTTGGATGCTGCCGAATTAGCAGGATTACGAGTCCTTTCACTCATTCATGATGAAACAGCAGGTAACTGTACTATCCGATCGTGCTATTTCCTTTTGCTTCTCTTTTCACCTTGTTCCGACCCCGCTCACTCACTGTCATTCCCTCATGTAATAGTTGCAATCAATTACGCTATGGGTCGCAACTTCCCTACATCTTCCCCTCAATACCACATTTTTTACGACATGGGCGCAGGAACCACTGTCGCTTCCCTCGTCTCTTTCCAATCCGTCGCCGTCGCTTCCCCTTATTCGCGTTCGAGCTCAAACTCCAAAAGTTTTATTCAGTTAGAAGTAAAATCTGTCGGTTACGATCGTACCCTCGGCGGACACGAATTCGATATGCGTATTCAACAACATTTGGCCGAGAAATTTATGGAACTGAAGAAGGGAAAAGTGAAACAGGATATCAAAGATTCTAGGAGGGCGATGGCTAAATTGTTGAAAGAAGCTGAAAGAGTGAAAAGAATTTTGAGCGCAAATGTTGATGTGATGGCTTCTGTAAGTGGCGCTGGTTTCCTTGTGTTTTTCTTTATTCATGTGAATCGCTAAACTATGTTGCAAACCAGGTCGAGGGTCTCCACGAAGAACAAGATTTCAGAGTCAAAGTCACCCGTGACGAACTAGAAAAATTATGCGCGGATTTATTCGAAAGAGTAAATAAACCTATCGACGATATCTTAAAAGACGCCAAATTACAACTCGTATGTCTTTTTTGAACCTTCCTTCCTTCATGTCTTCATATACCAACCGACTTGTTTCTTGTTACCTGGTTTACCTTGTTTTCGGGGATAACAGAAAGATATCGATTCACTTGTTCTTGTGGGTGGTGGTGTTCGTATTCCAAAGGTACAAGAAGTATTGAAAAAATTGGTCGGAGAGTACGTTGCGTTTTAAACTTTTAGATTTCAGTGGTTATCTGGAACTGTCAGCTGACATGGACTCTAAACTCTCCCATTTTGGTAGAGAGAAAATCGCTAAAAATGTGAATGGTGACGAAGCTGCCGTGTTAGGTATGTATTTTGTTCCTACGATTTTTAAATTCTTTAGTCGGTTCATATTATAGATAGAGTTCAATTTCGGTCGAGTCTTCAAACCAGTAATTAAATGTTAATGAATTCATAGGTGCCGGATTCCGTGCTGCTGGTATTTCCCGACAATTCAGAGTTCGAGATATTAGAGTCAAAGATATCACTCCTTTCACTGTCAGTGTGAGTTACGATACCGAACCAAAAATTGTCGATGGTTTGTTTTCTAATAGATTACCTATTCGAGATGTTTTGTTGGCTGGAATGGGAATTAATTTTGTATTCTCGGAACCAGGTGAAACAAAATCTCGACATTTGAAAACGAATATCTTTACGAAGGGGACTTCTATTGATGTAGAGAAATATATTACTTTTAAACGTGTTACCGATTTCCATTTTGATGTCGGATACGTCGACGTCGCTGAGGAAGAATTAAGGTTTATTTTCTTTCACTCGTATTCACTTTGCCTTTCTTACATGTCTAACATTTTCATTTTTCCCGTTTAATTTCTTTACCCATAGCGCTTTCGCATCCCCTTCTATTTACCGAGTCAACATCACCGATCTCTCCGCTTCCCTTGAATCTATTCATGAAGAAAAAGATGCCAATAATTTAGAAATGGTAGGGAACCCCAGCGTTAGAGTCACTATGTCGTTGAGTAGATCTGGGTTAGTAGAAATTGGAAACGCAGAGTTGATTGTTAAATTGAAGAAAAAGGAGGCAGAGAAAACTGAGGGTGGGGGTGAATCGCTTACTGGTTTGTCTTTCTGTTCCTCTGTTTTCTTTTCTTTTTTGGTTTTTTTTTCAGGTTGGTAATCGAGATGTTAACTGTGCGATGTTGTTTGTGGATGGGTAATAGACAAGTTACTGAATTTGGTTGGATACGGAAACAAAGAAAACGAAGAGGAAGGAACCGTTGAAAGTAAAAAAGAAGCAGGTGAAGGAGAAACAGGCAGTGAAGGTGAAGAAATCAATGAACAACCCGAGGAATCTAGTTCCACGAATTCTACCGTCCCTGAATCTACTGCTTCTGCAACGGTAAGATTTTCTTTTCCTTCTTCTTCATTCTCGCCGGCCATTTTGATTCGATTTGTAACATGTTTCGTAATGTGTATGTAGGCGACAACGAATTCTACAGTGAACGCTACCGAGACTGCTCCCGCTAGTGCGGACGCTAACTCGACGGATGCAAAGACTGAAAAGAAGAAGGAAGAGATTGAAAGTAGAGTTGTTCCATTGAAAATGGTTGTGGAATTTTTGGGTCTAGCTCCTATGACTGATGACCAAAAGAAACAAGCGGTGGAACGGTAATTTTTCGTTCTTTGTGATTTTTATATAGGTTGAGTTAATTCTTATGAGGAAAATGTAGATTCGCAAATCTAGACGAGGAAGATCGAAAACGACAAGCTCATTCTGCGGCGCGAAATAATTTAGAATCTTATATTTATTCTTCAAAAGAACTGTTATACGACGATCTCATCGAATCCGTCACCAACGAAACCGAGCGAGAAACTCTATCCACAAAATTAGAAGCCATGTCAGAATGGTTATTCGATGAAGGAGATTCCGCCGAAACAAAAGAGTACATTGACCGACTTGATCAACTCAAAGAATTGAGAACCTCTATTGATTTCAGAGTCACAGAAGAAAAAGAACGACCTGGTGCTCTTGATTCCTTGAACCAAGTCGTCAAAGATACTCAAAAGTTTATTGCCAAAGCAAAGAATAGTACTTTATTTAAAACAACCGGTGTCACCGAGGAAGAAGATCAAGACGAAGATAAAGAAAAATTAGAAGATGTAATTGACAAGTTACAATCTAGTCTTGACGAGACTGTTGATTGGGTATCCAAGAAACAAAAGGAACAAGAGAAACTACAAAAATGGGAAACACCGGTGTTGGTTTCTTCTGATCTTAAAATGAAACGAGTCGTATTGAATATGCAGACTGAAATGGCGGTTAAAACACTTGATAGATTAGAAAAAGAACGAGAAAGAAAACGAAAAGCTAAAATTAAACAAGAAAAGGAGAAAGAGAAAGAAAAGGAAAAGGAAACAAAAACAAAGGAAGATGAAAAATCTAAAACTGAATCTGGTAAACCGAGTGGTACCAAGAGTTCAGAACCAAAGAAAACAAAATCGTCGAGTGTAAAGTCTACTAAACCTAGTGAAACGGCTAAAACGACAGAATCAAAGAAACCAAAGGAAACTGAAAAATCGAGAGAAGAATTGTAGAACTTTGTAGAATTTGTGATATTTTGGAAATATGAATTCGGATTAATAAATTCGTTATCTCTTGTTTCTCAAAGTTTCTCTAAAGAATTTTAAAATCCGATACTGTCCGAAAAATAAAATACAAAAATCAGTTCCTTCCATTTGATTCCGCTTTCTTTCTTTTTTCTTTTTTCTTTTTTTTTGTTTTTAGTTTTTTTTTTGTTTGAGTTGTTCTTTATTATTCAAAGTATCTGGGTCCGGTTTGTATTTGTTGTTCCCTCTTTTTGGGGGGGAGTTCTAGATAGTTGAAGGAAACTTCAACTAGATGTAATTTAAATCCTTAAAACATAAAATCTATTGAAATATGTTGCAATAAAATTCATGTTGAACTCGTGGTTTTAGGTTTGTACTCTATACGGATTTAGTCACTGGTGTCGTTTAATGACGATAACCTGCAATACCAGAAATTCAATTCAATATTTTATTTTTTGATTGTGTTTGTATAAGCCTGTTTTTGAGAAAGTACTAAAGAAATGGTGAAACTAAAAAGAATAAAAATAGAATGAGGAGGTAAAATGGAGAACCTGGGCATCGATCCCAGTGCCTCTCGCATGCTAAGCGAGCGCTCGCTCTACCATTTGAGCTAGATTGATAATGGTGACAACCTAACATTAGATATGTTCTGTAGCTAGTAACGTCGAAATTTTTCAGAGGGTAGTCATCCCTCTTTGCACCGAGTTTCCCCTTTTGATGTTATTTCAGGTACATGGTGTATTTGATGGAAGTGTTTAGACATTGAGATATTGGTAATCATAGAAATTTTGCTTTTTTTTTTATTTTCAGGTGCTCAAGGACCAAGGTTGTCGTTATTGTAACGCTAAATTAATCAACCCAGACTTTTCAGAACCCAAAAGCGCATGCGAAATTACAAATTCCGCAACACAAGTCAAGAAGCGTTTTGAAAGCCCAAGAAATGTCGAATAGACGATTGTTTCCGGAGTTACAGCCTCCAACACCCAATTTGAAAAGAGCCAAATAGAATATACGGCATACGCATAGGCTCGGCATCTGGTTGTTCCTTACTTGGTTCTTTTTCAGGTGTGACGAACTTAATGCTGTTATAGCTCGCTCCATGTAGGCACTTATTATTGTTTTGTCGGAAGAGTTACAGCCGATGGCGCCGCATAATGATAATACCCACGAACGGCAGAGTCGGCCACAAATCGCAGTGTAGTCATTAAAATCGTTAAATAGTTGCTTCCAGTGTGTATAGAATAATAAGATACCGTCAACGTGTAGGTGTTCTTGCGCATTGGATATTGATTGTGCGTTACCAGGTTACCACTAACATGGCGGCTTGACTTGCGCGTGCGACCGATAATTACAATAGTTGAGTTCATTATGCGAATGTTGATGAAGCCAACTCGTTTGAGGAGAGGATAGCATTGCAGAATGGTATAAAAAGGGGGTCTGGGTCGTTTAGATTTTTAGTATAACCCATCTCAGGAATATCTTTGGCCGGTCCATTTTAAAGAACCCGAACTCTCAGATTGTCTAGAATCAGATTATACTAAAGAACTCTTTGCAAGAATGAAAACTCAAGCTATTCAAACTGTTGCTATCTTGGCTCTCGCTACTACTTCTTTTGCAGCTCCAGCTCCGGTAGCTGAACCGCAAAATGTTCCCGTATTAGTGGGTGGAATTTTGGGTGCTGTAAATAGCGGCGTTGGTGGAATCGTTGCAAACCCTGTTGGCGCAACCAGTGAGTATTAGCCCTTATGCAACCAATATAGATATATACTCTGGAAAGTTTTTCTAACTATAGGCTGTTTAATTATGTAGCACCCGCACTCAATATGGTGGATAATATTTTGAGAGCCGTTCAAGGAGGTTTAGGCGGTACTCCTGCTCCTCCTCCTCAACAACCCGCGCCTGCTCCTGCCCCTGCTCGTTTACGCAGACGCCAAAATGTCCCGGGAATGGTTGATGTAAGCCTTTTTTCGATTCATTTCATATCTGTTGAATAATTGCCCTAACTCTATGCTTTCTAACAGGGAATTCTCGGTGCCGTCAATGGTGGAGTCAATGCTATCGTTGCCAACCCCGGCAATGCTGCCAACGATGCCCTCGGTATGGTCAGAGGTATTCTTGGCGCTGTCGGTGCCGGTTTGGCAGGTCCTCCTCCAGCTCAACCCGCTCCCCCTGCTCCTCAACAACCCCCAGCTGCTTAAATTTGTGCATCAGGCAAGTCCTGTTGGGTCTGATAATATCGCATACCAATTTAAAATTTGATATCGTTCTTGGTTTTTCTGATATATTAGCA
This sequence comes from Paraphysoderma sedebokerense, assembly GCA_025602915.1. NCBI lineage: Eukaryota > Fungi > Blastocladiomycota > Physodermatomycetes > Physodermatales > Physodermataceae > Paraphysoderma > Paraphysoderma sedebokerense. Next base: position 441,436 of record JAHLJZ010000011.1, read on the forward strand.
CTGTATTTGTTAGTCTTGTGATTTCGTGATTCCCATAATATAATAACATATAATTATTAAGCGAATAAAAATTGATCTCATATCATTCCCAATAGAAAAAATTCATCGTGCAAACTGGTTTTGGTGGAAAGCATTTACTCCCGATTCTGCCCGACTACTCATCCCCTTAGAGAATTATCTGAACCTTTTTATTTCTTCCGACCTCGCGACTGTTGCGATAGAAATATTCAAAGCACGAAGTCGGCGCATTGGATTATCACCGGGGATTAAGATGACCCTGATCATAATAAAGGAGAACGTTCATGAATCGTCTATGTATTACTCCCTCGATGTAGAATTACCTCTGTCGTTTAATTAGCTCCCCGGAAATAGTTCAATTGTTCCTTCACTTTTTTTGGTGCCAATTCGCCACCTGCTAGTTCAAAACAGACACGTCTGATACACTTTGGAAAACATACACTTTTGACTCTACGCATCCATTCCTACATCAACAATTTATACCTGCTAGAGCAAAAAAGGGAGGATAGACAGTTAAATGCAATAATATCATTGTTATATCCAAATGTCTGTTACACTTCCGCAGGGCGATGTCCTAGGAAAGATTCTATTCGACCTCAAATCAAGGTTCGTCTACCCTTTTCGGCACACCGGCTTCCATGACTCCTGCCGTCTTACGATGGTATATTTACCATTTAACTCTTGAATTACTAGGGTTGATGATGTGCGGGCTAAAGCTGCCGAAGATTTGCGACATTATGTCATTTCAGTCTCCAGAGAACTTACCGGTGAAAACTTTACCAAGTTCTTGAACGATGTGAATAGGCGAATATTCGAATTGATTCATAGCAACATTGATAATGAAAAGATTGGAGGGATTATGGCCATCGGTAACCTGTTTACTCTTATATATTCATCACATAGTGTCAGTTTCTTTTAAATAGCTGGACTGACGGGTGCGTACGTTGATTGCTTTGAACACAAAGATAAACTTATCGAAATCGAAGGGGAAGAAAATGCAACCAAGATTACTAGATTCGCCAACTATCTTAGAATGGTACTTCCTGGAAGTGACCCACAAGCTATGGTTTTGGCCGCTAGAGCTTTAGGTAACTTGCAGTTTTGAATGCTTCATTCGATGTTCCTCGAGAGATTGCGGAATGGAGCCCTTCACACATTTTATTGGAGATTCCGTTATCATGTGATTTGAACACAATCTTACCCTAACTACTTAGGACGTCTTGCATCACCGGGGGTGGGAGGATCCTTAACGGCAGAGTTTGTAGAGTTCGAAATCAAGCGGGCCTTGGAGTGGCTACAAGGTTGCTATCTCGTCTCTTCCTTGCGCTTACATACTTCCAGAAGATACTAAAATTGTTCTGTCCAATTGCTTTGGCTCATATTTGCGCTATATTTTCCTCACAAATCATGACTCTTTTATCAACCAGCAAATGACCGTCAAGATTCTAAACGTCACGCCGCTGTCCTCGTCATCAAAGAACTAGCATCCAATGCCCCAACATTAATTTACACTTACATTCCGACTATTTTTGACTTAATTTGGGTGGCACTTCGTGATCCGAAAATCATCATACGAGAAGCCGCTGTGGATGCTTTAAGTGTTTGCTTAGAATTGTTGTTGCAAAGAGAAAGTAGTGTACGAGTTCAATGGTATAACAAAATCTACGAGGAAGCTGGGAAAGGTCTAAGAGTAGGAACTAGTGATTGGGTGCATGGAAGTTTGCTGGTACTCAAAGAACTGTTAGTCCATACCGGAAAGGTGAGTTTTTCAATATCCATATTCGTCCCAGAAAGCCCGCTTCGTTCATATATACCAACGCTTTCATTTTTGTTCTAGTTTATGGACCCCAAGTATCGAGATCTCTGCGAAACTCTGCTCAAACTTAAAGATCACAAAGACGGACTGATAAGACGAACTGTAATTTCAGTTATACCAAATTTAGCCACGTACGATCCAAAAGAATTCGATGTTTATTTAAGTCGATTCATGAACCATTTGATTGGTATGGTCAGAAAAGAACGAGAAAAGGGTGGCGGTATGTGTATATTTGCTTGGTGCTCCATGTGTAGGGACATTGTGACGGATATTATACTTACAATCTTTTCATTGCAGCATTCATTGCAATCGGAAAGATCGCATTGTCAGTGGAGAGTGGAATGAAAGATTTCCTGGAAGAAATTGTCAAAATTATTAGAGAAACGTTAACCCCAAAAGGGTAAGTTTGCAACTTTTCTCTATTCTCTGTCCGTCGTCCTTAACCATTATCCTTAACTATTGATAGCAAAACCCGGCCAACCAATGAAGCACCCGTTTTCCAGTGTATTTCGATGCTCGCCACTGCAGTCGGACCGGCGTTGACTAAGCATATGCACGAATTGTTAGAATTGATGTTCTATGGTGGTTTAACTGAACCTCTGCGACAAGCGTTGGTGGATTTGGCGAGATATATTGAACCACTATTGGGGGTTATTCAAGGTAAACGCGGTGTGTGTTCTTGGAAGCTGTTTGGTAAGCTAACAAAATGATGTTGCATATCTGTTTTACAAATGCAGAGAGGCTCTTGAATATGTTATCAATGATCTTATCAGGCCAGCCGTATCGTCCCCCAGGTTCTACTGTGAGAAGCAGCTCTCCGGTTTTGCTGGTTAGCAATATGCGTGAAATCCAAGTAAGCGTTACAATTCGTCTTCTTGAGGATTCACTGAATTGACAAAAAACAACTTTTCAACTTCCACAGCCACCGGACTCACGAGACTCTGATACGATTGTCCTTGCTCTTACGACTCTCGGTTCATTCGACTTCACAGGCCATTCGCTCTCAGAATTCATACGCGAATGTGTCGTGTTCTATCTTGAAGATGATTTACCCGAAATCAGGAAAGCTAGCGCAATCACTTGTTGTCAAATATTGAGCAGGGATCCGATTAGATTCCAAACTAGTGTCCATAGCATAACTCTCGTTAACGAAGTATTGGAGAAACTATTGGTTGTTGGTATCAGTGACCCTGGTGAGTTTTACCTCTGCATTTCTTCAGTCGTAACGAATTTACAACACCTAATATCTTTTGTCCCCATCGTCCAGATCCACGTATCCGTCAAACTGTTCTTCTCAATCTCGGCGATTACTTTGACCATCATCTCTCACAAGCGGAAAATGTTCGATCAATATTCATTGCTTTAAATGATGAAGTATTTACAATTCGAGAGCTAGCGATGAGCCATATTGGCCGATTAGCGCTATACAATCCAGCTTACGTGATGCCCAGTTTAAGGAAAACTCTGATACAATTGTTGACGGAGTTGGAGTACAGTTCTGTTAGGTTTGCATCGCTTCCGACTTCCTTTTCCTCTCAACTCAAGATAATAGCTGATATCAAACTTATTGCAATTGTTAATAGCCGTGAAAAAGAAGAATCCGCTCGCCTTCTCGGGCATCTTGTAGCCGCCTCTCGACACCTTGTCAAACCATACGTGGAACCCATTCTTGCCGTACTGTTACCCAAAGCACGAGACCCGTCACCCGGCGTTGCCTCTTCAGTTCTTACTGCACTTGGATACTTGTCCCAGGTCTCTGGCGATGACCTCATCCCGCATTTAGACGAATTATTGCCTCTGATAATCGAAACACTGCATGATCAATCTAGCAATGCTAAACGAGAAGCTGCATTGAAAGCTGCAGGAATGATTGCTATCGCCACTGGTGATGTAATTGAACCATATATCAGATACCCAGGCCTATTGAATGTTATTATTAGTATTCTCAAAACGGAGACAAGTCCTAGCATTAGAAAAGAGACTGTTAAACTATTGGGTATTATGGGTGCTTTAGATCCTTATCGGCACAAGGTCAGTTAAACGTATTGGTATTTCTTCCAAGTAACATTTTAAAGACATTCATTGACACTTGCGAACTCGAATAGCAAATGGTGATGACTAAATCCGACGAACCATCATCTGTCGATTCTCCTACCACTGATCTCGATCCATCCACTATGATGATGATGGGTATCGGGCCTTCTCATGATGACTATTACCCTACCGTTGCAATTAATAGTTTAATGAAGATCCTGAGGGATCAGAGTTTAAACGTCCATCACACAAGCGTTATTCAAGCAGTAATGTACATATTCAAGGTGTTGGGCGTGAAAAGTGTACCCTTTTTGGGGCAGGTTTGTTTGAATATTATTTCAATATTGCCTATAATTCGGCAGATGTATTAACTGCTCTCAAATATCATCAGATAATGACGCCATTTCTCAGCATGATGCGAACTTGTCCCTCTGGGATGTTAGAGTTTCACTTTCAACAACTCTCGTTATTGGTATCCATTGTCAAAGCACATATTAAACCATATCTTCCCGACATCTTCTCTCTCATCGAAGAGCACTCTACGCCGCAATCGAATTTTCAGATTCCTCTCGTAAACTTGATTGAATCAGTTGCCATCGCCTTGGACGGAGAATTCAAAATTTATCTACCCAAACTGCTACCATTTTTACTTTCAATTTTCGATACCGATCAATCAGACAAACGTTTAACCACAATGAAAGTCCTACATGCTTTTATAACATTCGGTTCAGGTCTAGAGGAATATCTTCATTTGATTGTTCCTTCAGTGGTGAAGTTATTTGAGCGTATCGATGTTCCCGTTCATTTAAGGAAAGCCGCAGTCAATACTATTGGGCAGTTGTGTGAGAAAGTCAATTTCACGGATCAAGCCAGCAGAATTATTCATCCGCTCGCAAGAGTACTGGCATTTCCTCAGCAAGAGTTGAGAATGGCCGTGATGGATACTCTGAGCGCTCTGGTATACCAGCTGGGGACGGACTATGCGATTTTTGTGCCGATGATAAACAAGGTTTGTATTCCAATATCTCGTACCATTTCAATTTCGGCTCATTCAGGGACAGCGGACGATAGCATATTTACACTTTTACTTTCCAGATTCTGGTCCGAAACAAGATTCAACATCCAGGCTATGATTTATTGGTTAATAAATTATTGAAGAACGAACCCCTGCCACAAGAGTTGAGTTTTGTCGGTGATTTGACTTGGTAATATATCATTTTATCTTTGGAATATATATTGTCATCCTTCTAACGCTAATTGTGTCTGCTAATTTGCGTAGGTCAACTGAATCTGGAAGTGAAGATCCAAATTCCAACTCACCAGATATGAACTCGATGAAAAAGTTGCCTGTCAATCAATTGAATCTGAAAAAAGCATGGGAAGCTTCACAAAAGTCTACTAAAGATGACTGGTTAGATTGGCTAAGGCGGTTAAGTGTAGAATTGTTGAAGGAGTCGCCCTCTCATGCACTGAGAGCTTGTGCCAGTTTGGCAGCTGTGTATTATCCCTTGGCCAGAGAATTGTTCAATGCTGCCTTTGTAAGCTGCTGGACAGGGCTATACGATCAGTTTCAGGTTTGTTGTCGCTACTTTGATATTGTGAAAGCATTAGATGTAACAAATTGACGCCTGATAGGATGAGTTGGTCCGTGCTCTGGAAACTGCTTTGATATCGCCAAACATACCACCTGAAGTGCTTCAAACTCTACTTAATCTTGCGGAATTTATGGAGCATGACGATAAAGCTCTACCTATTGATATCCGAACACTCGGAGCCTACGCCATCAAATGTCAAGCGTATGCTAAAGCCCTTCATTACAAGGAACTGGAGTTCATCAATGATACTTCTTCCACGAACGCTATCGAAGCTTTGATCAGTATCAATAATTCTTTACAGCAGCCCGACGCCGCTATCGGTATTTTAACATTTGCCCAACAAAACCATGAAGTTAGCTTAAAAGAAAGCTGGTACATTAAATTGCAACGATGGGAAGACGGTCTCGCTGCTTATGAAAGGAAACAAAAAGAAGATCCTCAAAATTTTGAAGTCACCATGGGTATAATGAAATGCTTACATCAGTTAGGTGAATGGGAGCGATTGTCAAATTTGGGCAAGGCGAAATGGAGCTCGTGTAATGACGAAGAAAAGAAATTGGTCGCTCCGTTAGCTGCAGCGGCTGAATGGGGATTAGGTCAATGGGAATGTATGGATGAGTACATCAGTGTGATGAAAACAGAAAGTCCGGATGGATCCTTTTTTAGGGCTATCTTGGCTCTGCATCGTAACCTGTTTGATCAGGCCGAACATTATATTGATAAAGCGAGGGAGTTGTTGGATACCGAGTTCACTGCCTTAGTTAGCGAAAGTTACAACCGTAGTTATATGTTTGTGTTTTCATTGTTTTTTTCTTTGAATCAATATTACGATTATTAACCACTTTGCTTCCCATAGTGTTGTTGTCCGAGTACAGATGTTGGCCGAACTAGAAGAAATCATGGCGTACAAAAAATTTCACGATCAACCAGAGCGACAAATGGCTATTCGGCGAACTTGGAACAATCGCTTGAAAGGATGCCAGCGCAATGTGGAAGTATGGAACCGAATTCTAAAAGTCAGATCAGTCGTGTTGTCTCCAAGGGAAGATATGGATATGTGGATTAAGTTCACGAGTTTATGTCGAAAGAGCGGGCGATGGAGACTTTCTTATAAAACCCTGACAACATTGTTAGGATTCGACCCAGCCCAACATGACACAAACGTACTATACTCTCTCCAAACTTTCATCTCATACCAGCGAAATGATTTTTTTTACTCATCATATTTTATTCTGTTCTTAGACTTTGATTCAAGCTGCGCCGCCTGTTGTATACGCCTACCTCAAGCATATGTGGGAAACTGGAGGAAGGGAGCAATCTTTTGCGTTGCTAGGTCAATTCACTCAGCGCTTATCCGAAACACTAGGCGGATCCACGATGCGAGATGGATTATTGTTAGACGCAGTTCATTTCAAGGGTGAATTAGCCAACCATGCTAGATTGTTAGCACGGTGTTACTTCAAATTGGGTGAATGGCAGATGGCTATCCAAGACGAATGGTCAGAGGTTTGTTCTCTTTCCTTTTTTTGGCGACTGTCAGGAGACCACTAAATGCTATTTGCCAAATATTAAAATTCTGTGACATGCAGGAGAGTATATCAGAAATAATTCGAGCGTATCTGCTGGCTACTCATTTTGACAGGAACTGGTATAAAGCATGGCATAGTTGGGCTTTAGCGAATTTCGAAGTGATTTCATTCTATGAACGGCACAACGAGCATGTACCCAATCAGATTCTATCCAACCACATTGTTCCTTCTGTTCAAGGTAAAACGATGATGTTGTCAAGCTCAGTAATTTGATAGATATTTATGCTCAATGACTTTGTTTCGGTAGGATTCTTCCGATCGATCGCTTTGTCAAGCGGTGACTCCCTCCAAGATACACTTCGTTTGCTGACATTATGGTTTAAATACGGACATCAACAAGACGTGAATATGGCTATTAGCGAAGGTTTTAACAACGTACCGATTGATACTTGGCTTCACGTCATTCCTCAGGTTCGTTTCGTTCTTATTCTTAGCCGTTCCGCCTTCCATAATTAAATCCTTATATCTCTCTTGACAGTTAATCGCACGAATTCACGCGCCGAGTCCACATGTCCGTCGTACTATACATCAATTGTTGACTGATGTTGGTAAAGAACATCCTCAAGCGTTGATTTATTCACTTATGGTTGCCTCAAAGTCAACCAGTACTGCAAGGAAGAAGTCGGCTTTGGCGATTTTGGATAAAATGAGAATGCATAGGGCGGCCCTTGTGGAGCAGGTTCTTTTCAATTGTTTCTTTCATGCTTTGTATGTCGAATGATCAACTGACACTATCATTATTATGTAAAAAGGGATTGTTGGTTAGTCAGGAATTGATTCGAGTGGCAATATTATGGCATGAGATGTGGCATGAAGGATTGGAAGAAGCCTCACGACAGTTTTTCGGCGAGAATAACGTGGAAGCCATGTTTGCGACACTTGAACCGTTACATCAAATGCTTGAAAAGGTTCTTTATTTATAATTCTCTATACGCGTTTTAAACAAGTCATTAACTCCATGTCTAAGGGGCCCGAGACTTTACGTGAAATCTCGTTCCACCAGGCGTTTGGTCGTGATCTGCAAGAAGCCTTGGAATGGTGTCGCAAATATAGGTTGACGTTGGATCGCGAAGACTTAAATCAGGCTTGGGATTTGTATTTCCAGGTGGGGTCGCTTTCTTTACCTTTAGTCGCTTATTATATCTGTTCACACTTTTGGCGCCATATAGGTTTTCCGACGAATCAACAAGCAACTGCCTCAGTTGACAACTTTGGAGCTTCAATATGTCTCTCCCAAATTGCTGGCCGCCCGCGACCTTGAATTAGCGGTCCCCGGTAAGTCAAGTGATTTGATGCTGTTATGAATTCGCGGTGCTCATAAACTCATAGGTTCATACAAATCTGGGGAGCCGATCGTCCGTATCGCCAGCTTTGCCTCTACATTGAGTGTTATTACTTCAAAACAGCGACCCAGAAAGCTGACAATAAAAGGGAGTGACGGGAAAGACTATCAGTATTTGCTCAAAGGTACTAAAGTAGTGTTCCGTCTTGGAGGGACACAGTAAACCTAACATTATTGCTCTGCAAATAGGTCACGAAGATTTGCGACAAGATGAGAGAGTCATGCAGCTGTTCGGCTTGGTCAATAATCTTCTGGGGACAGATCCTGAAACATTCAAGAGTCATCTAAATATTCAGCGTTACCCAGTAATCCCACTTTCACCTAATTCCGGGCTTATTGGTTGGGTACCACATTGTGATACTCTGCATGCCCTAATCAAAGATTTCAGGGAATCGAGGAAAATTCTATTGAACATCGAGCATCGTCTTATGTTGCAGATGGCGCCGGATTATGATAATTTAACTCTAATGCAGAAAATTGAAGTATTTGAATACGCTTTAGAAAATACAACCGGACAAGATCTTTATAAAGTGCTGTGGCTGAAAAGCAGAAGCTCAGAGGTTTGTGTCAATTATCTGGACAACGTAGCATTCAGAGATGAACCTGACAGGAGAATTTCAAGGCTTGGCTGGATCGAAGAACAAACTATACTCGTTCATTGGCAGTAATGTCAATGGTGGGTTACGTTTTAGGTTTGGGAGATCGGCATCCGTCTAATCTTATGTTGGATCGATACACTGGTAAAGTTATCCACATCGACTTTGGCGATTGTTTTGAGGTGTGTTCTCTGCCTTTTGTATCGTTATATTTCTTTCAATCCAGCTGACGTGAGAATTCCTAGGTCGCTATGCACCGAGAGAAATTCCCCGAAAGAATTCCTTTCAGATTGACAAGAATGCTCATTAATGCGATGGAGGTCAGCGGAATTGAGGGTAGTTTCCGTATTACTTGCGAAAACGTGATGAGAGTGTTGCGAGAAAATAAGGACAGTTTAATGGCCGTTTTGGAAGCATTCGTGTATGATCCATTGATTAATTGGCGTTTAATGACAAACGCCAGTCCTCGGCAAGGTTTGTTCAAAAGTTTCAAAAATTTTGAACGTTCCTTAGAGCTGACTCCATTTCTATTCCCTTGTCTTTAACAGATAAGCAAGGCAAGAAAATCGACAGCGGTAGGTTTCATTTATTGTAATGGATGTTGCCCAACAAGTTCTAATTGCAATGTACTTAACTTTTCAGAACTATTGGAAGAAGGTCATAAAGCCTTTACCGCGGCTAAAAAACTGCAACGTGATGAAAACGATATACTTCCAGGTTTGACGTCTTTCTTTGTAGCTTTGTACCCGAATGCTGTAGTAACTCCGTTTCACTATCAGAGGAAGATCAGTCCTTCAATAAACCTGAAGCTTTAAATTCACGAGCTGTGAATGTCATCAATCGGGTTTCGAATAAACTGACAGGTGCCCACCCTTCATTTTTGCTGCAGCTGCAATGGTACAGAGAGAGTAGGTTTTAACAGACGGCTGATTTCTTCTAGGTCGTGACTTCAAACCGAACTCCGTGCTCGACGTACCGCAACAGGTCGATAGGTTAATTTTGCAAGCGACATCATTAGAGAATTTATGTCAGTGTTACATCGGATGGTAATTGTATACTCGTTACTTAATTCTGCATGTGCCCTTGTTAATCGTTTCTTTATATAGGTGCGCATTCTGGTAGTCCGATCGTCGCAGCTTTGGATTATTTGATAGACGTGGGGCAAAAATGACTTTAAGACTCAACAAGTGATTGGCTTTAGGTAGCATATATGGCACTGTATTTATTGTAATCATTAATTATATGCATATGTTTTCAGATTAAATCGTCTTGGTATTATCAAAACACTCAAAACAAAATATATCCAATAAATCATGATTACGTATTCCTACTATAAATGCCGATGAAGTTCTCGAGATCCGAAAATTAGTAGTATTACAATTCCTTGTTAGTCAGTGCCTCTCCTTCTGGGGTACGAGGCAGGAATGCGAGTCCAACCCCCACTGCAGAAAGAATTCCTGTATTTGCAAATGATAGTTAGAAACAAAACCTGCGTGACTTTGAAACCTGTCTGAGGGACGTACCAGTAACCATTTCTGCACTCGCTGCTACGACGGAGATTGGGTTGATCGGGTTAGCAATTATCTTTCCCACTCCGGTGGCAACGCTGGAAAGGATTCCACCGACTAAGTATCCGATATCGATGCTGGCCATTTTTTAATTATGTTTGAAGTATTTGAGAATTCGTGACTCTGATGAATTATATTAATGGCAATTGTGGGTATTGGTGTGCATTTTATACCTGCTGGCCTGGTCAAGGAATTCTCGGTTGATCAATTTTCACGGACAAAATTGCGGAAATACGTGGCTTGCGTGGTTCATCCCAAATAAGGAGCCTTTAATGATGTGGAGTAAAGCAGCAACCCATACGTCTGAAATAATTGAGGCTTTCAAGAAAAATCATGTGAATTGGCTCAATTTGGCTATTTCAGACGGATATGCTCAAGTCATATACCAGTCATAATCCTTTAGATGCAGCGCGCTTTTGGCTGAATAGTTTCTTAATCTAATGCATAGACTAATCCCTTTGTAACTGGGCCTAGTTATGAATATTACTGTCGTATGGAGAGTCGGGCTAACTTGTATCACCGATGGTGCGCCCACATTTCTGAAATGTCTGTTAAAGTACTTCAATATAATTTTCTGCTTTCAACCACTTGGAAGCAGGCCAGCAGTCAATGCAAGTGCCAATTTCCACCGTATCTTGTTTAGATAACTCTTAAACCCAATATAAGAAGGTCAGGATCTACTACTGCAATACTAAGGACGCCTGATTAAAATGCGGCACGGGCGGGAACATTAGTTATTCAGTGACTAGAGTGGTCTCTTCAATGCTTAATTTCTTGTCAGAGAGATATCACGACTCAGGAGCAAAAGAGGCATACGGACAAGAGAGTGATCATAATAAAATCAGATAGAGTTGACAGCTACAGGTTTTGATAGCTCACTACAGTACGATCTCCATTGAGTTACAGTAAACGTCATATTACATTTTAAAACTTCCTTCGCCACTAGGTTGCCGCGGCAACGGTATCCTATTTACCAGTTTAAGTAGCATTTTATGTATGGTACGTCGGTCGTATCAATGAATTGACTCGTATAATAATTCTCTTCAACCCCTTTGAAATCATGCTATCCTTCGTTGGGATAATCGGTTCATAATCACTTGCTGATTCCCTCCAATGCCCTGCCTCATCACAATACTTTTCCTCTTCGACATAACTTCTGAAGTGTTCGAATAGCCAAATTCTAGACCTAAAAATTTAGCGAAGATTGATGACGAACTTCTTTCACAGACGTCTTCATCCTTATATGCGTCCTTAGGCGGTATCGGACACATCATCAAACCTTTCTGAACTGATTTTAATATACCTACAGGAATACTTGTCAGTGACTCGCAATATATCTTGTCGTGACAGTGTGGTAATGTCTTTACCATCAACCATTTCTGTTACTGCAATTAATATCACCACCGGTCGATAAAAATTCACAATAATCTTTTGAACACCAGTCGACACCGCAGTTAAAATCCCGGAGGTAATTATTCCTATGTTAATCATTGCCATGGTGTTCGATATTTTGCATCCTTTTATCCTAGATGTACTGGGAAGAGAAGGAAGGCTTTGGTATGACTTCGTAAACCGTCAATGCTGGGCTGACGAGCGAAATGCCCTGGCGCTTGTGGCTTGCGCGGATTATAATGAATCCAGTCGGAGCCACTGCATCATAAAAACAAGATATATTAACTTATTAACTTTGTCTGAAGAGATTATGGGTAGTAAAAGGATTTAGTATAACATAAATGATATCATATTCTGATAAGTTTTAGTACGGTTCACGTTATCCTTAATACTACGTACAAAATTATATCGGAAATTGTTAGTTTTGATTTTCAGAAATGCGGGATTTCCGTTGTGAAGGCGCCATGATAATTGCGAGAGCCTTCATGCAGTTTCGATAATTTTCCAACCGAGGCTTTTTTAAAGGCAGTTAGATTATGATTTGTGAATTGTTATTGCTGATATAATGTTTTCGTATTGAGTTTGCTAGCTTTGAGTGATGCATGGCCGAATCTCCACAGTCGACCGTACACGTGACTACAGCAAAACAAAGGAGACATCGCAAGATCATAATTAGTGGATGAGACTGGTTTCCGTCGATTATAATCCATCGTATATATAAATAATGTCACCGTTCATGGAATTGCAGTCTCCATCTCAGAATACCCCTATGAAGAAACGAAAACGTGAGCATTCACCAAATCGCGCTTCCTCGGATCTCGCATCTGTTACATTTTCGGCAGAGTCGATTGATGAACGTCCCAAGGATTCCCCATATTTACGTATGACTCATCATCCTTGTCTTGTAATTATAGTAGCTTCTGAAGTTAACTTTAACTTGCGTTACAGTGACTTTCCCCGGTGTTCAACCTCCTCTTGATACAACGTACCAAGTGTATAAAAACTCCTCTTCCACAATTCGCAAGATGAAACAGAGGATTGTCTCTGCTTCTTTATCGAATCCGATTGTACAGTTTACAGGATCCAATTTTGGCAACAATTCCACGCCCAATTTACACTCCCGCTACCTCATCGGCCTCTACTCAAAGTCTTCGTCAGAATTAACTTTCCAAGAAGCACCAATAATCAATATGACGAGAACAGTTCGCTCGCTGAAAGAAGCAGAAGCTACTATTGTTGACAAATCGAAGATTATAGCCAGTAGGAATTCGCTTGGTGAATCGTTCGGAACCAAGAAAGTCAAGCAAAAGATTCGCGCTATCGAAAAGAATAAGATCGATTCTAACGCTTTGGAAGCCGCCAGTGGAGAAATCCAGTCAACAATTGATGTTGGAGCCACAAATAAGCCTTCTAAAGGTATGTAATTACTTGATTGTATGTCAGTTGATGTGGCTCTCATGTCTGTCGTATCTGTAGACGAACTGGAAATCGAAATGGCCGAAGATTCAATTATCCCTCCTCACGATACCGAGACGACCGACGTGGCTTCCATCTATAGCTACAATGATATCATTGCCAAGGAGGAGTATAGTGCTCTGAATGTGAAAGTGATTCTGAAAGTTAAAAATAGCACTGAGTTGAAAGAATTGCTGGGACAGAAGTATGGCTTGCATTTTTCTGTTATTTTACTCGTTTTGTTCTGAATTAAATGTATACCGTTGGACGTCTATTTTTACAGAACATCCGAGTACGTTCTTGCACACCTTAATGCGATTCTCGCCACAACGTCACGAGACAAAAATCGAACCAAAACGTTACTTTACGTACATTATCTTTATCAATTATACAAACTGCCGCAGCGATCACTGAAAGACCCAGGTGCGATTTCTCGGGCGATAGCAAGTAATGGTATAGAAGTACCGAATGTTATTGCGAATATATGGTGTCAAAGATTCGCGGTCAAGACAGAGGCAGGAGCAGGAAATATAAAGTACGTTTGGACGAACAAATCGAAAGAAAAAGTTTTATTGTATATGCTAGTATTGTGCTTGATGTTGGATAATTACAGTCTGGAATTGAGCATGTTGACGAAAGATCTTGGTTTGTCAATGTCGAAGTGAGTGATCCCTTCTTTTTTTTTTTTGTTGAATCAATCTATTTCCTGAACTTTCTTTGCCATAACGTCCACGTCGTGTGTGTATTTAACTGACTAACTTACCGAATTCTCAGGTTGACGCTTTACCTTCGTACGCTTGGCTGTTCCATCGATGCTATCACCAAAGCCGAAAAAGAAGCAATGGGATTATCAGATTATGATTCGAAATCGTACAAGAAGGCGGTACTGAAAGCACCATTTAAAGAATTCAAAGTTGGAATTGGTAAGTGACAGATTATCGTCATTCGTTATTACTGAAATACCATTATTCACAGTCGTTTATCTAATCTTATAATGTTTCTGCTGATTTAGGCAAGAAGAAGTAATTTATCGATCAGTGTCATAATCATACTACGGTCTTAGGCATAATTAGATATATCAATCTCTATAACAAGGAGATCTAATAATATAAAGGACTATTTCCTTTGCCATTATGGCATTTTTCATTGCAGCAGAACATACAATTACATACTATAACGTAGAGCTCATGGAGCAAAAATAAGGTTTGACAACACAGATAAGGACTCGGAATCCCGTCTACTGCGTCGACAGAGACGAGATCACTCAAACCTACAGGACTACTACAACTCTGATTGATCATACAAGAACAGCAAATTGTACCGCTAAACTAAACTGAAAAAATCCTTATATGACACAGAAATAACATCTAAAGTACAACAAATATTCATAAATATATCATAGCAAGCCTATTTCAGAAATCGTTCTATCCTTTTACTATGCTACCATCTCATTTTTCTTCGCGACAATCCGCGTAATTAATTAGTATAGTCTTGTGCTGAGCACTAATATGTAATAACCATATCAGGTTAATGATTGAAGAGTAATGTTGTGATTAAATATCACTATCGCGACTTTTCTGTTGGACATTTAGGCTTCTTTGTTGGGGAAAATTTTCCCTTTATCTTGCGCCATAAGGAGCCTTTTGACAAAAATGAGATATGTAAATGAATCGCCGGATGAAGCAAGGTCAAAAATAAACACCATACCCAAGAAATCCTTGTGCTTCGTCTTTTGTACCGGTTGGACAGTTTCGATATCAACTTGAAGAGCGCAAACGCCTTCACACATAGAGCCATTGCTAAGCTCTACGTCTTCTGCTGCATCCGAAGTGTCTCTGACCCATGGGTGTCTCATAATATAGTCGAACGTGGGTCTTTCGGTGGGACTAAATGCAATCATGGACGCAATTAATCCTTGAACATCTGCAAGCGAAAACATAAAGAACAAACTGTTAATCAATAGTTCTAGACAACAAATCAGAAATCGCAACTTACCATCAGAATGTTCAGCTGATATCAGTCGCCTCCAGATGTCGATACCTCTTTTCATTCTAACAAGTAATGCTTCTCTATCCTCCTCATCATCAACATCATACTCCATCGGGTTGAACGAAAAAAATTCAAGCCCGGTCACGGCGGTAAACAGCAGTAAACCCAAAGAATAAACATCCGCAGAGGCATCGTAAGCATCCTCTGCGATCACCTCGGGTGCGACAAAGTTAGGGGTCGTTGGGACATGGTAGTCAGTCCCAACCCGGTAAGCGCTTCCGAAATCTAGTAATTTGATATCAAAGTTTTCTCCGACCATGACGTTTTCGGGCTTCAAGTCTCTGTAGATAATGTTGTTCTAAATGAGAATGAAATGTCAACTCGGGTCTGGGATATTCTTCATTGCGAGTGTACAAGAAAAAACGCACCTTGTGAAGGTAACCCATGACCTCAACCAAATTTCTGAGGAGCGTTCTCGCTTGACAGTCATTCAATGGACCTCGGTTGGAGAGAGACTCCATAAGGTTTGTACCCCTAACATATTCCAAAACAATAGCATCATCGGTACTTCCAAAGGATTTAACAATTCTGGGGTGATCCAAGCATTGCAGAATGGACGCTTCATGTTCATCAACCCCAATATCCTTTGCATGTTCAAAGTATGTTTTTATGGCATACTTTGGATAATATTGTTAGTTTACCGGACGCTGGAAAGGATGGGTGTCAGTGATTTGTATCTACCTGTTTGCCGGTGGTCATATCCAAAGCTCTTGAACTATTGGCTGTGGTTCCGCTTCCTAAATGTCCAATAGTTTGAAAATTTTCTTTATTCCATTGCCCTGGTTGTTCTGTTTTTGGGATAGACGCTTCTTCTTCTTCTGTAGTGTTTTCTGAATGTGGAGGGTCTGAAAGCAACAGATGTTGTTGGCTTTACCGTTGAACAAATGTTGAGCCGGTCAGGAGCCTTACCTTCAGTACGAATAGAGCCACTTGGTGTTTCAATACCCGCTGGAGGGAGCAAAAAGGATCAATCGGTTAGGATTCAGACTAAATCATCAGTAGACAAATATTTATACATACAGTCTCTTGTTGCCTTGTCTTTCGACTGTTTAGGCGCTATATGGATGATCAGAGGGTAGTTTCATGAGTTGACTGTAAATGATTGAAAGCCTGGAGGTGCAAAAAAGGTTTACCAATGAGTTGATGCGCTTTTTGAGCAATCAACTTCTTTATTGGAAGTCCTATTTCAGATTGTGTTAGATACGTGCTTCATTTGTAGTCATTAAAGAGGATCAGTAGATTTGCAGCTTCTCAGTTTGAGAGGAATCTCTTACAATAGCAGATGCAGGTCCGACTTCACGTATGGGAGAGAGACACGAACGCGACAATTTGGGAATGTCAGTCTGAAGATCATAATTATTTATTATGTCTCTTCGCATTCGTTGACGTTGTGTCTCTTCCTTACGTAGAAGCAGAACCTGAGCCTGCTATTGAACGTGATTCTGCTCAAACTGAGAAGCCGCAAATCTACCGATCCTTGGAACGAAATTATGATGATGTAAGAGACATACCTTTTTCTTCTTGAGCAACATTTTTGGCTGCAGGAGGAACCGAAGCGGGATAAATGAGAGACAAACGCGACAATTGAGGAACGTCAGTCTGAAGATCAGGATGTGTCTATGAGGAGCTCGAGGAAGGCACATACCAGAGAGGGATTCAAGGAAGGGGAGGAAATTGTGCTTACCCATTGTTTTGATTGTGAGAAGAGTGACTGTGTATTGAAGATGAGGTTTTGCTTGGTGAAGAGGTTTGATTAAATATGTTGTTATAGGGGGTTGGGTGATGATTGATGAATGTCGTTCGGGCGACGGGAGGGACGATGTCTCGATTCAAGATGGCGAGGATTGTCGATTTTGCTGGCGGGTGATGTATGAAGATTACCACTCAAGCTGTAGCGTAGAGTAGATAATCTGTTGAATTTGGTTCGAAGGAGTTGCTGCGTCTGAAAGATGCGGAATGTGCGATACTTTTCGCGCTGCAAACTGCACAGTGCACAGTACAGGATTGAGAGGATCGGGGATACAGGGACAATATGATATCTGATGAAGAGAAGGATTCTTGAGTTTTTCAAAGGGTAGAATAAGATGAGGCAAAGATGTGAGATGGAATGGAGAGTTTTCGGAGGAGGAATGGAGGGGGAAATCCTGCGTCGTTTTGCGAATCGAAGAAATTCTCGCGTCTATCTCCCTCGATAAACGATTGGAGTAAAGAATTGTCATCAAAAGATTCAGAAGAGACACTACAAAAAGACGATGATGGAAACGTGACTATATGGCACAGGGGCTTGGTAGGGATTGTGGATGGCCCCGCCAAGATATCCAGAACTGATTCTTATTCAGATACTACTGAGTCCCTTCTATCTGTCTTAATCGTAAGTCGTACCTTTCCGATTGAACGATGAACCCAGAAACGTTTGCTCACAAAAGCAACAGCCTTTTGTTTGACAGAAGGAATTATCAACAAAATAAATGTACTCTCCTCCGGTACATTCGCACCCTCAAGGTTTGTAACTTGTTCATTGATAAAGTTTCCACTCACCGGATACATGAGTCCTGTAACATTTGTACTTGCTGCTCATTTGAAACTAACGGGCTACGGGCTACTCATCTTTATTCACTTCAAAAACTGCTAAATCACACGACATATGTTCCCGCCTGATTCATCTATGAACAATGCAACTATCTTCTTTCGACATCGGGGCGAAATGTACACAAACCCCAACGTTCCTTTCTCGTCCTTGATGAAACGAGGGTAACTTTTGTCTTGTTCTTTTTTTGCAAACTTCGGTCTAAAAAATACGGCGCGGAACTTCACCAACGACTGCTTACCAAATCTCACTCAACTGGATTTTACGAACGAAAACATTCCATTCGAGCTATACCTCTTGCAAAACCTGTACTTTTTATTACTTTCTCGCTATACTTGATACGATCACTTCAACCAAGAACACCGATTACAAAACTAACTGAACCCAAACATTTTTGGTTTGGAAGAGAGGTGAAAGTGGTATGTGTTGACTACAGCACCATTAACGATCTCGTGAAGTTTCGACGTGGAACGACAGCAAAGCCTAAATTGTGTTTTAATTCTAATCAAGACTGGATGTACGGTGAATAAGACAAGTGAGTGTTTGATTGATTCTTCTCCCTTTACCTTCCCTTTTGCCGTCGCTTACAACTTTTGGTGGTCATTTAGGTGTTCGTCTTTGCGATCTCAGAAAATGGCGAGTCATGAACGGATACCGGTTTTAGTGATTTCAGTTGACTGTTAAAACTGATTAAAACGGGATTAATTGAGTTTTCGTTTTCCAACTTTAAACAAAGCACTCACCGGAGGCTTTCGGTTCAAGTCTCAAGTCCCTAAATCTCCCTGACCCAACCGTTTGTCATGTTCACTGTACAACCCGGACGGCCGGACCTGGTTCCCCTGTCGCAGGCTCACTGCCGGATTCGCCATTGCGCGCGGTCGGCGGTGATGCCGATACGTGTTCCTGTTGCGCGGTTTATGATTCGATTCGGCGTTCAGGCTTTTAATTCATGATGAATTCCTATCAGTACCCTCCACTTCTAACTCGAACGGTTTACGGTGTGAATTCTGATACTATGAAGTGTGAATTAGACGGAAACTACGACCAAACATATAATTTAATTGTTGTGGGAGATATAGTTTTTTGTTACTATTGAGATTTAAACAGAATCAATAGATATGTTTAAATAGTTATACCGTCATAGATTTATGATTAAGTCATTTGCTTTTTCGTGTAGATTTGATATTACACTGAATCTGTAAAATTTTGGAATCGGAAGCAATGATTGATAATTTGATTACATACGGTTTGGCACACTCTGTGCCGCAAAACTCTAATTTCAAGTGTCAAGAAACCAGAACTTCAAACTTTTTTTTTAAAAAAATTAGATATATCAGATCACGATTAACAATTCACAACGCAGCAACGCTCAATTCTCAAATACACTTCTCAGTTCTCCACCCTCAATTTGCTCAATTTTCTCAACTATTCTTAATCTCGATTCCCAACTGTTCTCAACCCACCAACAGCATTACGCGTTTTGGTCACTTTGGTCACTTTCCTCCGGTCAACAGTCCAACAGTCACCTCATTCTCATTTCACTTTATCTTTCGAACCTTTCTCGAATACTGTCGCAAAGAAGAGAATAAATTCCCTTCATCAAGGAAGTACAACCGAAATCCCACGAAATTCGTTATCAATCGACTTTTTGAAGCGATTAAGAGTCTGGCACTAAAGAAATTCAAGCCTGAGAAAAGAAAGTTAAACTCAGAACATGTTTAGTAGTTTTAGATTATTTGTGTTGGTTTGTTTCACCGTTGGTATGTCAAATTGCTCATTGTCAATTTATCCTCCCTTTTCATTGTCTCTTTTTCCTCTGTTTTGCTGGATTCGTGATTCCATTTTATGTGAACTGACATGATTGATTTTTTCTTGTTCCTTTGTATGGCGTTTCGATAATGGTGGTGGGAACTTGATGGGGGGTTTGAAATTATGTTGTAGCTTATTACTATGCAACTACGGATCCTGAACCTCAGAGAATAAAAGCTAGAAGAGCTAAAAGAGCGGCTGTAGCAGGTTTGTAGTCGTTTGATTCATTTGATTCTGGGGGGTTTTCACCTTATAGTTGTTTTTCCACGATGGAGAACATGTGGAATAAGTTGTTGAAGTTAATAGTAATTGTGTTTCGTGGGAGAGAGAGAGAGTATGAGAAATGGAAAGAGTGAAAAGGTTAACTAACTTGTTGCTCTTTGTTTTTTGATTTGTGTGGGTTCGGTCTGTTATGAAATGTTGGATACTTTTTGTGAATAGGTCCCCCTGCCAATCGATGTAACAATGCTGGTGATATCGCTATCACTTTTGTATGTAATGATTTCACTTGACTCTGAGTTTTCTTTTGTCGTTTTGTAAAGACGGGACCGTTTCGTAGTATTTTATGTTTCGTATATTTGACTTGACCATTTTTGTGTCGACTTGTCGTTTTGACATTTTGCCTTTTCGATTTATTTTTGGGGAATAGGACGAAGGACCTCAAAACAGCAATACTCCTTTGGTCCTCGACGCATTAGACGCTAGCAACACCAAAGCTACTTTCCACATCAGCACTCAATACTTGAACCAACAATTACCTGCTGCGATTGTTAGACGTATTTATGGTACGTTGTTATTGACTCTTCTCTGTCAGCGGATGAAGTTAATGAACGACTTTGGGGTAAAGGTGCCGGACATGTTATTGGGTTGAGGTATATGCCCTCCGGAAGGTTGTCCACTATGAATGTAGATCAAGTTAAAACTGAGGTTGTAGAACAAGCTGAAATTATTAAGCGATTGATTGGTGTTTACCCTCGTTATATCCGTTTGGTATGTTAAGATCTTCCTTGCTGCCGCGGTCGATTAATGGATTAACTCATTCTTCTAAATTACCAAACTTTACGTATTCTTTCTTACAAATTTCAATGCTACCCCCTTCAAGCCTTTTGGTGAAGTCAGCGCTGAAGTTGAAACTGCTATTTATTCTATGGGATATGTATCCACCTACTGGAACATTGATTCTGCTGATTACCGAGCTTGCCAAAATATCCACGGTTACACCGGCGCCGACATGGTTGGAGCGTATACGCGTGAATTCCAAGCATACAGAAACGCTGGTAACTTGAAGGGAGCGTTTATCGCATTACAACATGACAGTTGTCCCATTGGACCTTATGTTCGTGATGTCGTTAAGGCATGTGGTGATTTTGAATATAGAATTGTGACTATGGATAAATGTTTGGGACATGATGATCCTTATAAATATGGTATGCTACATTGCTATTCAGTCTTGTTGTAATGTTGAATACTGGTTATTGACACGATTTACTTTGTCTAGCTGCCGATAGCGAGGGAATACGACCAACCGCTGGTAATGGAGGTACTGGAGGAAACACTCAGAACGGAGGTACTCAAGACAACGGAAAGCAAGGTCCACAAAGTGTTGGAGGAGGTAGTGGAGCTAGTAGCGTTCAAGTGTCGCTTTCCATGATGATTTCAGCAGTAGTTGTTGGATTGATTGGGGTGTTGATGGTCTAAGTAAGCCACATATAGTGTGATGGATGGAGATGTAGAGTGCCGAGAGTCTGTTGTGATGTAGATTGTAAATGATGACTTGTGTTGAATAACGGAGCAATGAGTGAGTGATACCTTTGGAATGTGCACAGAGCCGAGCAGAGAAGAGAGACGCAAGACGCGCACTGGACACTTGCGGACAGAGGGAACGAGTCAGTGGGTGAATTGCAATTCCCTCTTTCCTTCACTTCCTCCGCTTCCACTCATCTATATCTCATCCATCCCCATCCGCATCCACATATCCCATCCCCATTGCATCCACACATCCCATCCGCAGCAATGCTCAACTCCTTCCGTCTCTTCCTGCTCGTCGCCTTCTCCATCGGCGCCTACTTCACCTTCAACGACCACCACGCTTCCCACAAGTCAAAGAGAGCTCCCACCTCCTGTACTGTTCCCTCTCTCTCGTATCATCCACAAATCCATCCTTTATGCTAACTCTCCTTTTCCTCTTCCATCCGACTCTTCCTCCTCCCTCCCCCACCAACAACTCGATGCATGACACACTGTCTATGCTTGCACCCTTTGCATGCCGATTGTATTCTCCCACCCCAAAAACAGCCACCCAGTACCAAACCCAATGTGCTTCCGCTGGACAGATTGCTCTCACTTTTGTAAGTATTTGTATCTTTTTCGCTCTCTTTCATTCTTTTCTCTTGCAATTCCCTTTCTTCACTGCCGGACAATTGCCTCGTTCGCGAGACGTTTTCTCACACGCGTGATCCGAGTGCTATGCTAGCTGATGCTTGCAGCGGAGTTTGACCCGGAAGAAATCACAATTATAAAAATTTCAAAATCCTCTTGATTCAAACCACTAAATATCCCTCTCTAATTAATCTCTAGGACGGTGGCCCACACAACGCCAATACCCCTGCTGTCTTGGACGTTTTGCAGGCTGCCAACGTCAAGGCTACTTTCCACATCAGCACCCAGTGGATCTCTCAACAACTCACCGGTGCTATCGTCAGACGTATCCAATGTATGTTGATTGCAATAAATATCCTGATTTCGATCAGTGCAAATTGTTCTAACCACCTTGGGCATTTACTCGTTCGCTCTATTACCAATAGCTGAAGGACATGTCGTTGGTCTTCGTTACATTCCCAACGGTAACCTCACCACCATGACCATTGCTCAGGTTAGACAAGACCTCATTGATCAATCGATGGCTATCTACCGTGTCATCAACAGCTTCCCTCGCTACATCAGAATGGTATGTAACACTTGGTTCTCGGTCCAAGTAGTTTGTATATTGAACTCATCGTTAAACTTCGGCTCGCTTTTCTAGCCCTTCGGTCAAACCACTGCTGAAATTGACTCCCTCATCACCGATATGGGATTCACCGCCACCAACTGGAACATTGACAGCGAAGATTACCGTCTCTGCCAAAACACTGGCAACTACACAGTCGCTCAAATGGTCGAAAAATACACTTCTGAATTCGTCAGATTCCAAAATGCAGGTAACCTCAAGGGTGCTTTCATTGCTTTACAATCCGATTTGTGCGCCATCAGAGATGGTGTCGATGGTGTCTTGAAGTCCATCAGAGACTATGCCTACACCGCCGTCACTCTCGATACCTGCTTCGGTCACGGAACCGCTTACAAATACGGTACCTTTTGAATATACTTTAATGTCTCCATTAATCCTGCCATAGATCTGACTTGCTTCTCTCTACCTTAGCTGCCGACTCTTTCGGTAACCCACCTTCTGGTGGAGGTGGTAACACCCGTCCTTCTACCTCTCAAAGACAAACCACCAGCTCCACCCAAAACCAACAACCGACTCAACCCATCGGTCCCCTCAGTGCCTCTCAATCCTCCGTTCCTTCCGTCCTCGTCTCTTTAGTCGCCTTTGTCGCCACCGTTGTTGGATTGATGATGTAAATAAACTCTACTCATAGAAAACAAATTAGAATGGGTCTTGTTGTGGTGGATCCGTGTTGCCGTGTTTCTTCCATGCTTTAAGCGGGTTGTCGAATTTTTAAAGTACTAAATCAAGTGCACTTACACCTCGAGATGTATCTTGTTTTAGAACCTATTTTATTCCTTGATTTGTTAATTTTCTTTGATTGTCTTTACGTTGTCGAATAAAAGAATTGCTACTTTTTCATTCTCCCGAATGTACCATTTTCAGAATGACTCCTCGTAAATGCCCAAACCATCTGGTGGGTGTGCCCTTTATGAACATGATCACACTCATTACAAACCAACGCTTGGAACTTTTCAAAATCCCTGAACCCCGTTTGCAATTCATTTTCCCAGAAATTATCTGAATATTCTGTGTTCTATGCCCGATTACAATTGTACAAGTATCGTACCTGTCACTTTTGATTTTTCGAGTTGATTGTCAGAGATATTTAGGAATGTACAGGACAATAGAAGGATTGGTGAAATTTGATTGATCTACCGTCGTGATGATTGATAATTGTGTAAAGTGAAATCAAGTAAGAAAATAAATTGGAAAATACGGTGGTACATTGTACACGATAGAAATTATACGGAGCAACCAAATTAAATCGATGTACGGAAAGCTCAAAAGAAACAGCAACGGCAGAAATTTTTTTGTTTGATATCACAAATGAAAAGGGGAGGAAAAAATGTCAATTGAAGGAAAATGAACAATTATTAAAAGAATGCGACGTGTGAGACTCGAACTCACGACCTTCAGATTATGAGACTGACGTTCACCGACTAAACTAACATCGCATTATATCTTAATCGTTCCAATAAAATATATAATATTTATATTTTTGTGAGCTGAGACTGAGAAATGAAAAGGAAGTGTAGGATTAAAAGTTGGACAAATCGAGTTTATATAGGTAAACAATATTAAAGCGGAAACGGGGAACGACGAAATAATTTGAAATCAAACCGAAACTTGTGCAGTATACAATATGAGATATGATTCAATAAAGATAGCAGAGATATCACACAGGTAGTGAGTAGAGGAATATAAAAAAAATGCGTCATGTTATTCATGTATATTGTATGTAAATGATGTGTTGTTTGCATGGGGTAGAAATGACTGCATTCTATCATTTACATCGGTTCCCATGTTCGACGCGCCAATTGTTTGGAGAGAGTGTAGTTTACAGTTATTCGGTGTTCCCGCTTTAGATATCGCTGAATTCGTTTAGAAGCAAGTAACAATGGCGACGAGTACAGGCGATAATAACCGCAAGAAATGGTTACTCTTGGGGGTTATAATGATTCTGTTGTCGATTTCCTCATACATGACGTCTTCCCTTTATGACAATGATATTCATTCAACTCAACTCTCCACCACTCACGAATCTGAACCCATTCTTCAACCCTACGAAAGAGATATCACTTATGACGGCAACATTCCTCTAGCGACGCTGAACAAGCCGCACGATAAACCGACGTCTCTGTACTCTGATCGATTTTTTATCGTCGTCTGTTCGTATAAATGACACAATTACCTTCGTGAATTTTTGAATCTATACATCTCGGTTCCAAAGCTGGACCGGATCTTTGTAGTATGGAATGAAGTCGACAATTGGCCGCCCCCAGAAAACATTACGAATATCTCGAATTCACAAACCTTTTTTCATCGACCTGAAAAAAACTCTATGAATAACCGATTTCGACCGTTCAACGAGATGAGGACCCAAGCCGTGATAATGCTTGACGACGATGCTCGTACTTCCATTGACAATATCCAATTTCTATTCGAATCATGGAACAACATCGGTCAACCATTTACATTGATGGGGTTTATACCCAGATATCATTCCAAAATTGCAGAAGGTCAATGGAACTACTCTATTCATGGTGTCGGTGGGCATTCAATCATTTTGGTCGGCGCTTCGTTACTCCCTTATGCTTCTCTTCATTCGTACACTTATGATCTCCCGCAATCGGCTCGAGATAAAGTAGATGCAGTGTTTAACTGTGACGATCTATTGTTTAATTTTATGATGGCGAATTTGACGAACCGTCCTCCTATATTGGTTTCTGGTAAAGTACGGTTGTTACCGGGAGAAGGAATCCATACACAACCAGATCATATGGCTAAACGAGATGAATGCTTGAAATATTTTATTGAGCAAGAGTTTGGGGGAGTGGATCCTTTGAAAAGGGGATACTTTTTCATCAGTAAGATTGAGAAACCTACCGCATCACCTATCGCAACATAGCTCTACGTGTAAGCATACATTGGAATGGTGAATCGTACATGTGGGAGCTAAGGACCGGGCAGAATCTGATAGCTATCACTAAACTACCGTCCCTGGATATTGAAGCTTTGCATTCGTATTTACATGGCGGTAGAGAGGTTTTGTCGGATGAGATGGTACTGTATATATATTGTGAACCACCTCACTGGAGGGTTCGTTCTTGACAAGTTTTTGTAGATTAATAGCCATTTTTAGAGCATGCCCGTATGCAAGGAATTGTTGTGGGAGTTGGAACACCGCACAATGCCGTCTTTATATATCGGCTAAGATGCTTTTGAGATTCGCGATTGTTGAAATAAACCCAACTAGGTTTATACTCCCTGATGTTAAGCGCGTTTGTGTCTGTGCCATGGTCACAGAAGACAACTATCCTGGTGTTTCAGAACCACCGATCAAAGTTGCCTTTTAAATGGTCGGTGATTAGGTTATAGCAGGAGTCCTGCTTTGGATTACAGATTTGAACAATTACTTTGTCTCATTCTTAATTTTTCATCTTGCGGTGAGTTTTCCAGTTCCCAATGCACCCACTATTTCGAAAATATGTATTGTCCGGCATTCATCAGACAAATTTCGTCCCACCGATTTTCTGGCGGTTCATCAAAACACAAAACGTATGTAGAGAGTACCACGAAAGAAAAGTGTATGAAAAACTTCGAATATTTAAACAATTTGGTACTGTTCCGGAATTAAAGTTGATTCTTTAGAAAATGAAACGGAAGTTCCTTCAATGGTTTTTACGTCCAGAATCTATGTAGTCAAGGAAGAATATAAATCAGCGGCCGATCGGTGAAAAGTAATGGGACAACGATCGAAAAAGGGAGGCTAAATACAAACCTCGACATCACACCAACCGACTTCACATTTCCATCCGACATTCACTGGGAAGAAAGCCCCCGGTTCCTCGGACTTGACGTTGAACTCTAAGGTGCCCGAAGAATTTGTTTTGTCTATAATGGGGATAGACCAAAGCAATATCGACTGACGGGGGTCAAAAGTGTAATGGCCCGAGACTTCGGAGATTGTAGGTGTCCCCGCGTTATGACTGACATAAGGATGGAAACAACAGATGCATGATTAAGGAAAAGTTTGGAAAACATTGAGAGCTTCACAGGTACATACGGAATCGGAATAGCGATCACGACATCGTGTAACTCTAATTTTTCTTTTTCTAGTTCATATTCAATATTCACATCGCAAGAGCCATCGCCAGCGGGAGAAGGCCAACAGTTCACTACAGAAAATCCGTTGAAATTAGTTTACACCATTAAAGAATAGGACAGCGGACCACGTACCGCTTAAAGGCACCTCAGCCTCATCTTTCGTCGTGAATCTCCACTTCAAAACACTCTGTGGCTGACCTAACGGGAACGTTTTCGAAGAATCTTTCATTATCAAGACAGAGTCGGTGGTGAAAAGTTTCTTGTCCATGTTGGGATGAGTCTACAAAGCAGTTTTCGGTTGTTATTTTAAGTTAAATTTCACAGGCGGTACACAGATAGAAGACAAATGAAAAAGTATACCTTGAATTGTACACCACCCTCTTCTTTCACTTTGACCCCAACCTTAACTCGACTTTTGTCGGGATCATTCACACGTAGCATCAAGTCACCTTTTATTTCCAAGTTTTGTAGACCTCCGTCGCGGTTAACAACCACTGAAAGCCTCTCCTCAATTTGGACGTGGACACTATTTATAACAAAACATGAAAGATTGACAATGAGTCACTTATAGGTAAATCATATCTGAGCAAACTTAAACAGTTGGGAATCACTTACCCTTCCATTTTCACGTTGGAAACCGGTGAATTTGAAGCCATCGGGGTAGCAACAGGGGACGCACTCTGAACCCCCATACCTGGCTGAGCTCCAGAAGTAATAGTCATTTGATCCATGGGCTCTTCCAACCCAGTTTCCTGTTTGAAAGCTTCCATAAAATCATTTTTCTTGGAACCACCGAGTTTCATACCAGTTTTCATGGGACCCGCGGAGCTAACAGGTCTGTAAGAATTGATGAACAGAGTTAGACTGGATATCACGCAGAGAGATCCTTAAATTGCTATCCAGATCAGGACAGAACAGTGGTCGATACATCACTGAAACGAAAAGATAAAAAAAGTAAACATACTGTTGGGGAGGAGCATCAAAAGTTCCTCTGGTCATTTGACTCATTCCACCCATACCACCACCCATTCCGCCGCCGCCCATACCACCACCCATAGAACCAGATCCATATCGGCCGCTGGGCCCACCCATTCCCATACCGCCCATGCCACCCATACCTCCCATTCCTGTACCGCCCATTTTCGCCATCTGCTTCTTCTGGTGTTCTATTTGCTTCATCTTACGTTTCAATTCTTCCTTTGCTTCCATTTCTTTGTTCTATTGTAAGACAATTTTAGAGGAGTCAAATCGCGATAAACGAGGCCGACAAAAAGAGAATGTAGGTAGAGATGAATCGGCATAGGATAGGGGTAAAAGAAAGCTGATAGTAAGTAGAGTATCAATTGTTCGTTGTAGTATTTCGCACGTATTTTGTTTATCAATTTCCCTAGTCTCACTCTGCCGGATTGACAGAACGAGTAAAATACGAAATATAAACAAACCCTAGCAATCATCTCTTGTATCTTTTCTTCGTGACTTTCCATTTCATTGATAGTTCTGATCTGAGGTAATCCCACATTTTCTCTATATCCGAGGGATACAATTTCGTCGAAAGCGTTTAAAAGCTCAAATGCATGCTTAGCAATCTCCTTCTCATCCAAATGTCTACAGAACTCTGAAACGACTCTGGCAAAGAGGTGTAAGGTGTCGATGTCTTGCAAGATATTGGACTTCTTTGAGGTAGTCAGGACCATAAACAGTTCTTCGAGAGGTTGATACACAAATCTGACTTCTTCGGTGTCAACAGTTGTGTGCTGTGTTCCCGATGAGATGAGTTTGGGGAAAGATGCCATCAATCCTTCGATACGGGAACGCGTCATTTCGAGGAACTGTCGAGAGACGACGACTAAATAAAGAATTGATGATAATAGAGGAGTATAAGTATGCCTACATAGCATTTAAACTGTATTTATCAATGAAAGTACCTTTGCCGCCTTTTGTGCAGATAGTAGCAGCTAATACGACCTGTAACAGCGGATGTTGTTTATTTTCGATAAAGGGACGGAAGGGCGGGCGTAAACACAGCATGAGCCAGATATGAGTCACAAATTAAAGGAATATGTTAGGATATTGAAAACAAGTTTGAAATCTGGAGTGTCGGGCCGATGCAAGATCAAAAACCAATACACTACAAGATGAGATCAAGGGAGAAACCTCCGCAATCGAGGATGAGCCTACAAGCTGATGAGAGAAGCGATACATACCATACTTTATCTATAGCTTTCTTTTTAAACAAGGAGAGGTAGGATATCTAATCACAGATGTTGAATGTGGATATAACCGTTGAGATTAAGGATATGAATACTCCTATCGAGTTTTGGACTTGGTGGAGTCACGTGATGTGGAATTTGACTTGACCTGATAGAAGTTGCCATTAAGATAGTATTAAGATCATTAAAAATTTGTACTTGAATAGGTGAATTTTAAATATGGAGAAGTATGCTCAGACCCCAGATGTGTCGAATATGCATAGTTTTTTTAATCGATGATTCCAGATTTTGCGTAGTTGAACATACAACTAATTTTATAAAAAATTGTACAATACTTTGGACCTTATGATCACTTTTTAAAACAATGCCGTCACTGACAGATTCAGTACATAATAATTTAATTATTGAGAAATGACTGATTTGCTCGCCCTGTGGGTCTGCTGGTTCCCTCCGCTGGTTGATGAGTGAGATGCCTTTGCAGTGCCTCCTCGACTGGCGGACATACTTCCACGCTGCTCGCTCTTCAGCAGTCTTAATATACTGATTTGCAATCCAGTCAGAGACGATAAATTCAACACCAACACAACATATGCCAACGCCACGTAAGGGTACCGCCAAGGAATCAAACCGAATGTTCCGAAAACGATTATACTAATAAAGTAAAGCAATATCCATAGCTTTGAGTGACGAAGAAGTGTCGTCTGTCTCTCTGTCAATTTCTGGCTACTGTTCATTGACTTTTTTAACAGGACAATGTATCGAAAAGAGAAAATTCCGCTAAGGCAAGTGAAAAGAATGGGCA
This sequence comes from Paraphysoderma sedebokerense, assembly GCA_025602915.1. Taxonomy (NCBI): domain Eukaryota; kingdom Fungi; phylum Blastocladiomycota; class Physodermatomycetes; order Physodermatales; family Physodermataceae; genus Paraphysoderma; species Paraphysoderma sedebokerense. The sequence goes on from JAHLJZ010000011.1 coordinate 471,394, forward strand.
GCCCGTACGCTAGGATACTTATAACTTCTTCCGCCTTTGTCAACACCTTGAATTGTGGTGTTCCAAGTTTGTAGGGACTATAAATACGCACTGATGTCGCTACACACACTGCCACTAAGCTAATCATTATTATGCATTGGAGGACCGTGAATATGCGCTTTGTCATGGCTCGACTCCCTTGGTGGGGATTTTGCGAAATCCGACTATTCTGCAGTATCAACGAAGATACATGAAGACAGCAGCACGTAAATACACCTATGCCCAAGTCCATGAGGACTCTAAATAAGGCGGTGGCCCATCGGGTTGGGCAATTTTCATAGATGTCCTTCACTTGGCGAAAGTCTTCTCGATGGCAGTAATGGACCATAGGAAGTGTCACCATGAATATTGTAGAAGTCGTAATTAAAACCCATGAAGCGAAAAGACCTTTGGTGAAATTGCTTCGTGCTTTTCGGTATCTTTGAAAAGTCGCGTAGGTGACCCCTAAGCAGACTAAGAGTACAGGGATGGATACGCCGAAATACAGCTCCTTTCCGTAGGGTTCGTCTATTGGGTCCATGTTCAATGTAAATGAAAAGGCTTTCCGTATTTGGAACAAAAGTAAGGAGTGCTGGAGGCAATGGAATGAGAAATCGTCGTGGAAAGGAAGATGCAATTTCTTTCAGGGCCAAAATATTGTTCCGACTCGGTTGGAAATTGGTTCCTCGCACGCCTCTCGGCCCCATATAAAACAATTGAGAGCTTCACAGATTGATTTCGAGTCCACAATCTACCATTATCTGTGCGGAAATTTTCGGTTCTTAACAATATTCCCCGATACCTCCATCTTTGAGTCCGTCCATAAGCAGTCGATTGGTCTGACCAGGTGACCGTCATGACCCTTTTTTTTTATTGATGTTTCTGTGTTTGCATTTGTAAAGGAGGCAAACTTCAGCGAAACTCGACAAAATTTAATGACATTAGCAAAGTCATAATAAAATTAAGTAAAAGTTGCTGCAAGGATGTGCGGAATTCGTTCTGAGAACGCGCTGTTTCAACTATACCTGCATTTTATTTTGTTTTGTAATGATAAATGACAAGTAACTCTAAAATAAGAGATGTAACGTAATGTTATTTGCTGAAAATGCTGCTGTTCAGTGCTCATTAATTGACGTTTTCTATGTCTTTGGTTAAGGTATGCAAGCTACTTCCTTTACTTCTCAACCTGTCTTGACAATATTTCCGTTATATTGACTGAAGCGGTATGACTGCGGAGTTCCCAGCATGGATGACATTCTAGAAACTTTTGCAGTTCCCCCGTTGTTTTGAGAAGAGTTCCCGCCTTTCTCGCAATTCAGTAATCGAATTATGTTCATTTGTAAGCCAGTCAACGACGACAAATTCAAGGCCATAACCGCATATGTAAATGCAACATACGGGTATTTCCAAGGAATCATTCCAAACACTCCATAAGAGAGCACACTAAATCCATAAATTGCTAACCATATTTTAGCATAAAAAAGTCGGGTATTCTGCTTGTCTGTTAATTTTTGAGTACTGTTGGTAGACTTCTTAATGTGTATAATGTATCTGAACGAGAAAATCGCACAGAGGCATGTACAAATGATAATAAGGCCATATGTCAAGATACTAAAAATTTCGTCAACAAGTATTATTGACTTCAATTGTGGTGTTCCAAATTTGAATGGACTATAGATATGTAATGTCGAAGCGATACTACTCATCGTAAGACTGAATAAGATGATGAATTGAACTACAGTAAATTTATGATTGGATATTGAACCCTTTTGACTTTTTGCCGGAGCTGAAGTGCGGCTGTTCTGAAGTATGAGTGAAGATACATGAATACTGCAGCATGCAAAAAGCCCTACGCCAATGTTGATAGTGAACCAAAGTAATGCAGTTGCCCATTTGGTAGGGCAGTTCTCGTAAATATCCTTAACTTGGCGAAAGTCCTCGCGATGGCAGTAATGAATCATCGGAAGGGACACCATAAGTATTGTCGCGATGGTAATTAGAAACCATGAGATGCAAAGGGTTTTCGTAAATTTACTTCGAGTTTTATGGTAGCGTCGAACTGTAAACGATGTTACGACCAAGCATATCAAGATAGATGGGACAGAAACACCGAAGTACAGCTCTCCTCCGTTAGGAGTTTCTATCGGGTCCATGACACTATATAATGACAAGTTGCTTTGAATTCACAGGACATATAAATGTCCCATACAAAATGGAAAGTGCGAAAATGCTGCATTTTGCAGAACAATTGACAATTTGTTACGCATGCCATCGATTTCCTGGCCCGCGTTACCCCCACCGAGAATCCAGAGAATTGGCCTAGAATTCAACGGGAATGGCGAATGTTCTGGGTCTTTGCCACTTTTTAGCTTGGCAGAGTAGTTTTCCACATTTGGGTTTTCCACTTCCGATTATCCATGACGAAATTGTGAGAGTAGATTGCTTTATTCTAGTTTAAGTTCATTTTCTTCGCGCATGAATCAAAAGCTAGGGGAATGCACAATAAAATTAATTCAAAACGTAGTGCCGTGAATGAGGTTCATCAAATCAATTATTTATTGCTGATGATGATGAAGGTTGCTGCTTCGGCTGCACATTCCACAACGGCATCCATTTGCTCGCTAGCTGATAATATTTTTATATGTACATGCTTCCTTCACAAAGGTCCGTATGTCTCGTTAAATGAGTGAATATAAGATTATCGATTCGGGCAACCGCTGTTGCAATGACAAAGGGCATACCAAACAGTTAAATATACTTTCTTTTAATACCGGCAGGAAATGCCCGTGGTAGTGGAGTTTTGGTGAATTTCGGTACTTTATGCACTCCTTTTTTCAATCCGGTATGATTCCTAGCGAATACAAAATATTTGTTCACTGATCGCATTTCGGAATGTTTCGGCATCGATATTGCGCTCGTCTATTCGTTGGAACAGGTAATTAACAAATAGTTATATGTGTAAAATTATATATATGGATACTTACCAGTGCCTGACATTGCACCCCTGATTCTACAACAGATTCTAGCACAGAGTCGACAGCTTTTATTCGCTTCCGCACATTAGCCTTTCTTGTATCGCTCAATCGCCAAGGAATTTTACTATTCAATCAGGACTTAGTATTACGCAACAAATTTTACCATATAAAAACAAACACCATACTTTAAACGACCCCCCAGGGATACGAAAGATGCTCTAAATGGACCAAACATGCCGGGATTTGTCTTTGTCTTCGATTTACGAAGGTTTCTCTCGTACGTATCGAACCTGTTGATATCCACACGTGGACGTCGCTGAAAAGCAACCGATATGCTACTACCAACCTCTCTGAACAGACCCAAGTTTAGTATTCATATTTAAGCCCATTCAATGTAAATGGTTTTTAACATTATATTATATGTAGGCAGCATAAAAGATGATGCTGGTCTATCTCTAATATAATTATCTGGTACCCTGAATTGAAAGTGCTACTTGGACTCGGAGTTCTGAGGTGCGAACTTGAATATCCAACCTGAAATGATTGTGCAGTTTGCGGTTTTGATTGGCACAACCTTTCATTGACCCGAATAAAGGAATGATAAGTAGTCCTATTAGGTATAACTAGTCAAACGATCTCATGCTGAGGTTGAATTATTAATCATCATTGCGCTACGGTTCGGATATGTGTATCAACCACCGCTCGATACTTAAATTCAAGCTTATTATATTTACAATTAATTTACTTAAAATACAAATAATGTTATATTTTGATATTTTCTGCGTTTGATGCGTTATCGATGGTGGCGGGTCTCGAGGATCTACATGGCCAGGACGCAGCGTCAAACTCCGGCCCACCGACCATTTGGAATATATACAAAAATCCTTCATTTTTGATCTAACAGAAATAGCAGCAATGCCAGTAAAAATCTCCAATAAACTCTCCCTTTCCGACGTTTCTCTTGCAGGAAAAAGAGTTCTTATCCGAGTGGATTTCAACGTTCCTTTCCTTGATGGAAAAATTTCGAATAACCAACGTATCGTTGCGGCCATTCCGACCATAAAATATGCTTTGGAAAAAGGTTTGTGTCTTCCAACAATTCGACAGTCTTCTATATAAGCGATATGTATTAAGATATTTCAAAATGCCGCGAGTAGGTGCAAAATCCGTTGTTTTGATGTCGCATCTTGGCCGCCCGGATGGCAAAAAGGTTGCAAAATATTCCTTGAAGCCTGTCGCCGAAGAAGTCTCCAAACTTTTAGGCAAACCTGTCAAATTCTTAGATGACTGCGTTGGTTCGCAAGTCGAAAAAGAATGTGCTGAAGCCAGTAACGGTTAGTGTTTTTCTTCGGTTATTAGTCTGTTGTCGCGCTGTTCATTGAAGATGGAGTGGCACGCAGAAATGAGTATTAGAGTCATTCATGGATTTTTCACGACTGCTCAGATGTCTCTGTTATAAAATAAACAATGAATTATAAAGTCTAATGCCTTATTCCTCTTAATCAGGTTCCGTCATCCTTCTCGAAAATCTTCGTTTTCACATCGAAGAAGAAGGCTCCGTCAAGGATGAATCTGGCCAAAAGCTCAAAGCATCTCAGGCTGAGATCGACGCCTTCCGTTCCTCTTTATCTAAACTTGGTGACGTTTATGTCAACGATGCTTTCGGCACTGCCCACCGTGCTCACTCGTCAATGGTCGGAGTGAATCTTCCAGTCCGAGCTGCTGGATTTTTAATGAAGAAAGAATTGGACTTCTTCGCCAAGGCCTTGGAACATCCAGATAGACCGTTTTTGGCTATCCTTGGAGGGTAATTACTCTCAATTTTTTGGTTCCTGTAGTATTTCAAGTTGGCGATATTAACGGATTGCGGTTGCAGTGCTAAAGTGTCCGACAAAATACAACTCATAAACAACCTCCTGGATAAAGTTAACTCTATGATTATTGGTGGTGGTATGGCGTTCACATTCAAGAAAGTCCTCAATAATGTCAAGGTTTGTTTGCCATTCTACATTTGTGACTGCCCGTCACAATGAAAATTAATTGCCCATTCCTTAATTTCCTTAGATCGGAAACTCTCTCTTCGATGCTGAAGGCGCCAAGATCGTCCAAGAAATAGTAGAAAAAGCCAAGAAGAACAACGTTCAATTATATTTCCCAGTCGACTACGTCACTGCCGATAAATTCGACAAGAACGCAAACGTATGTTTACCTGTTGACATTCTTCATGGTTTAGTTGAGCCAATTCTAATAATTGAATTTTATTAGACTGGTACTGCTACTGACGAAAGCGGTATTCCAGACGGTTGGATGGGTTTGGATTGCGGTCCGAAATCAAGAGAAATTTTCTCTAAGGCAGTGTTAGAAGCTAAAACCATTTTATGGAATGGGTGAGTACTTGTAGTTGCTTCAGGATGGTTATCTGCTACTAATTCAAATTCATTTCGATGAATTCACAATAGTCCCGCTGGAGTCTTTGAATTTACCGCGTTCGAAGCTGGCACTAAAGCCCTCACTGACGCCGTAGTGAAAGCGACAGAAAAAGGAGCCACTACCATTGTTGGAGGGGGTGACACTGCAACCGCTGTAGCTAAATACGGCATGGAGGACAAATTGAGCCATGTCAGTACCGGCGGTGGTGCTAGTTTGGAGTTATTGGAAGGCAAAGATTTGCCTGGTGTTGTTGCTCTTTCGGAAAGGCAATGAGAACAATTAAACAATGTCAATAGAATTGAGCAAAGCATTTACATTGCATGTGCTATAACTGAACAATAAATAGCAAAGCCAGCGGCAGCTGTGCAGTAACCATCTCCAGGTCGAATACACATCACGCGCGACTCAATTAAGCCACTAGTTTCCATTATTTTATTAGAAGTGGTTTAATTTTCCATAGGAACTATTCAAAATATAGCGTTGAGAACCACCATTTCGTGACCCAATGTTCAATCAAACTGGCGCCATTAAAACCCCCCAATGCACAAAACTATAAGTCCAACACCTTTTTCATCTGCGCTCATGAGTAATTCACCGTTTATCGCGCTTCTTATCCTTCTTTGACGACGAATCTGACCCCTTCACGCTTTTCTTCATATGTAATCTTTTCAATGCTTCCTTTGCCACACCTTCAGGGAAGTTTCGAATATCATAATATTGTGGGGCAATATCAATGAGCCTAAATTTAAACGGTGGTAAAGGTAAGCACCCAGCAACATAAAACCGACCAGTGAAGAAATTGAAAACAATGACTCACCAATCACCTTTCACCTCTGTCACCGTTCGAATATAATTCCGGCTTGTCAACACGAATTCATTATACATTACCCAATCAGGGTTAGAGTCTAGGCAGCTGCTCGGATGTATATGGACAATTTGATTATCTTTAACAGTTTGATATGATCCACCTTTATCGTGCTTCGCTACTTGCATGAAGAATCCACTAAGAAGTGCTTTTCGGATCATGGGGTAATATTTTGGATCTTCGAACGGTCGAGAAACAAGTGGCAAACCGGCGCGAGTCATGGAACGGGAAAGTTGAGTTCGAATGTTATCGGCCGCTTTTAAGGATCTGCCATTTAGAAAATTGTTGTAACACCATTGAGGGTCGCCTTCATCTGAGTAAAAGCAGTAGCATGATTGAGTAAGGATTGATAATCAAAAGAACGAAATCACGCCAGTCAACTCACTTTCTTTGTAAGCATGATACACGTTTAACAACGAGAGATGATCGCCATCTTTATGCGCAAACTGAGCTTTGGATTCGTCCGCTTGCTTTCGGGAATCCGCGGGTCGTAGAAACACAATCGGGACTAGATACATTTTCAGCCATTAGAAAAACCGCTATATATCTAGCAATACAATTCCAACTCATACGATACGAACCATTTAGCATGCTAACAATACTCAAGACTTCGTTCGAACATTTGTATTCAGGACTCTTGATCAGCATTCTGGAAAATTCTGGGTCGACGGGAAAATCAGCCATTTTCGCTCCAATGTCAGTCAAATTTCCATCATCATCAAGTGCTTCTAGGTAATTCAGGAGTTCCAGAGCTCGCATTAAGGTTTCGGGCGCTAACGAGACATGTTAATTTCCGCTCAAAAAGTATAGGAAAATTTAGATAAAATTGTACCTGGCGGATCCATGAAATCAAAGTGCACCAAATCATCAATACCCAATTTTTTTAACTGCAGTACGACACTGCCCAAATTACACCTCAAAATCTCAGGATATGTTTGTTCAACCAATTCTGTCTTGAACGCTTTCTCGGTGTACAGTCTAAAACACTTTCCTGGTCTCGTTCGTCCGGCACGACCAGCTCTCTGCTGGGCAGCAGCCTTCGAAATAGGAGAGACAAGAAGTGACTCGACCCGAATTCTAGGATTGTATACTTTTTGCTTTGCAAACCCTGGGTCAATAACATAAACAATTCCATCGATTGTTAATGAAGTTTCGGCGATGTTTGTGGAAACAATGACTTTGCGACCATTCGGTGGAGGTGGGTCGAAGATTCTCTGTTGTTGAGCCGGAGGAAGAGTAGAATAGAGGGGGATAGCTTTTAGCTCCGTGATTCCAGAATCGCGGGACCGAAGACGCTCAGCTTCAGCACGTATTCTTCGACATGCGTCTTCAATTTCTTCTTCTCCTGTAAGGAAGACTAGAATGTCACCAGCAGGTTCGCAAGTATGTATCAGCATAGTGGCCTTTACTGCGGCCTCGAGGTAATCTCGCTCTGGTTCTGGAGTATAAAATATTTCGACAGGGAAAGTTCTCCCGGGAACAGCCTATATCGAAACCACCTTTAGTAAGTCACGGATGAAAGGTTAGGTGTAAAGAGGTGATCCAACAAACCAAAAGTGGAGCGTCATTAAAGTATTTTTGAAATTTTTCGGCATCTAAAGTTGCAGACATCACAATTAATTTAAGGTCTGGTCTTTTTTTGATCACCTGTAAATCCAAAAGTCAATTTCTATGCCAAAACCAGGATGCGATCTCAAGATCTGTAAACATACTTCTTTCAATAATCCCATTAAGATATCGGTGGCCAAGGTTCGATCGTGCGCCTCATCAAGTATAATACAGCTGTATCTCTCTAAAAGAGGATCAGTCATTGCTTCTCTCAGCAACATCCCGTCGGTCATGTACTTTAAGAACGTCTTCGGACTGGTGCAATCTTCAAAACGAATACTGTAACCAACTTCAGCTCCTATGGATACATCCATTTCATCTGCTACTCTCTTCGCTACGGACATGGCGGCAACTCGCCGAGGTTGGGTACATGCAATCATCTTTCCCTTTCTCATCGGAAGGTCGTCCCATACTAAAAATTGCGGAATCCTGCGCGAAATGAATATGAAAGAAGCAAACACGTCAGAATAAGACCCAACATCAACTTAATATTCTATAACGCAGTTAAGTATGACAGAATGACCCCGTTGCCTTCAAATCCGAGGAAATCACTCCACAGAATCGGTAAAGGTATCATTGATCCAAATACGTACTGGGTAGTTTTCCCACTCCCTGTTTCACCAACTAACACCAAGATCTGGTTATTTTGAATCAATTCCAAGAACTCATCACGCTGATTATGTACAGGTAATTCCCTTCTCTTTTTTAGGATTTCATAGTACTTGTTTGAGAACGGTCGATCTGTGAATGGGTTGACTTTGGCATCCTCGATTTTCGTCGCTTGGGCAGCCGTGGTTTTGAGGGGAATTAGAGAATCGAGGGGGGAATCAATTCTGATACGCTTCGCGGGACGATCTGACATCTTGTGTCAAATTATTCAGAAAAAAGGCAGAATTACCGTACAGCAGTCAACTCAATGCTATGTGGGTACTAGAAGTTTGTTTAAAGACGCCTCCATAGAAACCGACACGTGACAATGAATGCCGAGTATATGGTTGAAATATTATTAAAAATAACTCTCCTCGGTAGAATATACTCTACGTATTATGCACAAAACGCTATCTCGTATAATCACAATATTCAATCTTGGTCAATACTCATAGTCTGTGCCTTCATTTCCTCCTCCACAGCCTGATCTCTGCAGACCACACTCAATGCTTTATAATAATAGGGCAACCTTTGAAACTGACTATCAAGTCCAAAAGTCAAGAAATCAAAAGCAATAGCTATGGGTTTTGGTGTCAATGTCGTACTGACTTGTTCATCCATCAATTCAGTTGGTTCGTCGTTCATGGCCTCCATTTCCACGTCCATCTTCAACTCGACTGGTTGCTTGTCATCATCGGAATCAGAATCCATGCTAATTTCAATTACACCTTCGGCCGCACCATCATTCTTTTTTAATTCTTCTTCCGTTGTTTTTGGATCGATATTGAAGCGACGAGAAGCTTTAATTTGAGGGATTTTCGGGTAACGCTGCGAAAAATGCGTAAGAAGCAAATTTTTCGCTTTTGACCTGAGCAGATAATATCAGTGATAAGTAAAGCGATCCAGGAGGGAAATCATGAAAAATAAAACAAAACAAACCGTTCCCAAATTTCAATGGCCTGGCCAGTCGTACAATGTCTTTTGTGATTTGCCTCTTGTTCCATTCCATCTTCCAAGGTTGCCTCGTGTATTAACAAATCAACGCCTTCAGATAAAGCAACCAAATCGCGACATGGCCGCGTATCACCGGAGAAACTATAGTGAAGAAGCCAAAATTGGCACAGACAATAAAATTAGTGAAATGAGAGAAGAACTGGGAAAGCAAATATTACATACACTAAACTCCATGTTCCATTATTAGAGTTGGATCCATCTGCTCCGGGCATGTCCACATCAGCGCTGTCACTTTCTATAAATATATCGTCACCACGCCCTTCAAGTCTAATTGCATAACTAAACGGACAATGAATTACGTCACAACATTCGACGGTTGTTAACCCAGCAGCATTCCGCATTTCCCGGATTGTCTGATCCACGTTGGTCACAACGCCTGGCATTACTGATTCCATTTCGCGATTGATATGAGAGTTCTCTAGCAGTTTTGAAAAAGCCGTAGGGACGAGGTGGGGTGAAGGGATAAAGCGGACGTACTTCAGAAGAGGTACAGAATAAGAATATGTGCTGGCGTATTCAGACAGGAAGTGGAGTAGCCGTGGCGGACCAATAATGTATAACACTGGCTGGTGTGAAGTTTTATTAACGGATATAGGGGATGTCGAATTAAATGAAGAGGGAAAAGTTTTCGGATTGGAGGGGAGGAAACGTGGCGAATCACCAAAGACGGATTTAACTTCCTTATTTTCAGTTATACTTGCTTGAGTTGCATGGTGCTCGTTAAACATATTCAATATCTTTATCAACCCGAGATGATGATCGGCGTGCATATGAGATATGAATATTACTTTAAGATCATCCAGAAAGGCAGAAATGTTAGGGTATTTTTGTCGAATAAGGGGATAAGACTTCGGGTGATCTTTCGGTATACGTGTAGACAATGACGAAGGCAAATATGTCGAGGGATGAGTGAGAGAAGATGGTCCGAGTAGCCGATACAATTGACCGAAAGTTCCTTCACCACAATCTAAGATAATTGAGCCATGCGCAGAGGTGATAATGTTTGACGTGACTACAGAAGGATTAAACCATGTTATTAATAAACCATAACAAAATTTCATGGAAGCCACAAATTGATGTCCCACCATTTCGATATTTTGACGGAATTGCCGAACCTGTCCCAAGTGTTGAGACAATCAGCCTTTCGGACGTGCTTTTTGATTCCTTGTCAAGTTGCGTATTGCTTGAAATTATGCCATCGTCATTTCTCGCGTTATACAGAGGTGCGGATATAATTCCCTTTTTCTCTAAAACCGTTGTAACCTCCTTCACTTCTGTCCAAAACTCCTCCATTTCATTCGTCGCTGTTTTGAATTCTCTGCTTGACAAATCGATGTGGTTATAGGTGTTCTCCGTCAAGACGAGTTTAGGTTCGAAAATGAGAGTCTGCAAAGGTTTAGGGACAATTTTTCGACTTTGATAACCGACGGATGTTTCATTAGTACTTGATCTTAGATGAACAGGAGTTAGCGAGCTGTGTTCAACGATAAGTCCGGGAAATACGCTTTCGTCTAATAATTTTAGTTTCGCTTGGGCCACTGCGGAGCTTTGAAATGCCGCACCATCTTTTGCATAATCTCTTGAAAGCACAAAATGGTATACATTTTTGTTGAATTCATTCAAGAATTTCTTATAATTGGTAGATTCTAGTACGGATGAATCGCCAAGGTGAATTACACATTTGAGTTGATTGAACTCAGACGTCGCAGAATCGAGATAAGGCTTAATCTGTGATGCTGAAAGAAGAGAAGGAATATAGGAGGGCGAGGGTACGTCGAGAATGATAAAATCTGACGACGGTTTGGTGGCAGCCATCACTTGCTGAGGATGCACGACAGTCCCAGATTCGGTAGTAATCGATATACCTTTTGTTAAGCGACCTAAAATCAAATACCACAATGAATTTAAGGCGAAAAGCGCTTGGACACGGTCTCATAGTGTAAACAAACCAAAATCTGGACCCCGCTTCACCCCTAAAGCCATCGCAGCCTTGGGATTGAATTTTCCCGGGACCTCGGGACCCTTGCAAATATAACATATTGCAGTTTTCGACGATATCCCTGGTGGGATACTCATAGGATTTCGTACTTGATGTTGGTTTTGTCGACTCTTATCGTTGGACAGATCGCCAACTCCAGGACATGGTGTAGCACCTTTCTTCCTTCCCTGCGCAGAATTACTCCCTGTGCCGCCGGCACTGCCATTAAGCAATGAAGAACCAAACATTTCCATTACAATTCGTTTCTTGTCCGTCGAAGGATTGTTGGCCGTGCGGGACTGGTCGCCCTGTGCTTTTCGCTTCTGACCTGCAGATGACGGGGAAGGGCCCACATTTAGCGGTCGTTCTTTCGAGTCAGATGGGTGCAACATAATTGGTGTAATCCGTAGATTCTCATCTTGGAACACCGAACCATCAACCGGAAAATCGTGAGTGGATAAATTCGTGGTATCCCTAACAGGAAATTAGACCATGATGCAAAGGCTCGAAGAAATCGTTAACCTCACTTTAACTTACCGTTGAATAAAGTGCCTCGTCGTGGCGACAAAATGTGTAGTGTTTTCTGGCCCGTAGACATTTATGTTATTAGTCCCTGCATCCGAAATGGTGAGCAGCATCCCCGGTAATCCGCCCACCCGTTCCCAATCCAGCCTTGTCAGGAATACGTTTTTCAACTTTGTCAATCTGGCGGCATTCTCGACACAGAAACGCTGAGTGCCTTCGCCACAATTGAAAAGATAACGCTGCGAATCAAAATGGACCAGGATTGAGGGGGATACATCTACAGAGTCTGTACTGAGTACTTGAAGGAACCACTTCATCGAACGTCGTTGATGAATGATAGTTGTGGGGGGAGGTGAGAGGGGGCGGGCCCGTGAGTATCGGAAGAAGGCCGAATAACTGTATAATTGGCGTAGTGTAGCGATTGTGGTGATTATAATGTCGCAACGATGCAGAATTGTAAATATGGTCAACCCATACGAATTCCGTGGACTCAATGGAATTCCTTGTTTGTCGGAGCGACGCGTCCGTTGCCATGGTATCCCGACCAAACTCGAAGGAACGCATATGGCGGACAAAACGTGATGGAGAATAAATCAAGTTATATTTATCAGCTTATGCTAACAATATTCAACAAGAATGAACAAAAATTGACGAATAAAATATGTACAAATTGGGTACCAAATGATAATGTGTAATTATTCAACTCTAACTTCATACATCTGGAATCATTTTCTTTAAATACTTCAAGAAGCGACTCGGCGAGATCCGTTTCTTACGAGTCTGCTTCCATTGCATTATCTTCAGTTGCATTTTCTGATTCCAATTCCATGCCAGCTCCACCGCTTGCTACGAATTCTTCCATCGCCGCTTTTTCTACTTCAGCAAGGCATCCTTCAATATGTGTCTTGAATGTAATACAATCTTCGAGAATTTTGATCAATTCTTTTCCAGCTCGCTCCTTAGTTTCGTGTGATTTGCGAAGTAGATTGTCGTATCTGGTTTGACAACCGGTTAGAATCCTGCAGCACATTGAGCATCTCAAAACAAGAAAGTACTCACTCGATTGTAATCTTTTGCGCCTTCTGTTGCGATGCGAGTAATCCTGTTGTACATTCAGTTCTCATTTTATTCAGTTCGTTTTCAAGGTTTTCCATCTCCGCATTACTTTGATCGTTTTCCTTCAAAATGGCCTAAAATTCAAGCAGTTTCAAATGTAAGTTAGAAAAAGGCAGCCACTGGTGATTATGAGTAACAATTGCCGACCTCTTTCTCTTCGTTATAAAGCCCCACACTTTTCGAGATTTTAGCTTCCAGTGACTTTAATTCTTCAGTCTTATCATGCAATGTTTCGTATAGTTTATCAAGTGCTTCTTGTAACAGAAGATGTTCATCTTGATATTTGTGGACTTGAGAATTGAATTTCGATCGTAGTTTGAGTAGGAAGGGCTATAAGGGAGCAAAATATTGAGATCATATGAAATATACTGTTGAAGTTTGACAAGCTGAGAAACGAACCTTCACAACATTTCTTAGGTCAACGCTGACCATTTGGTCTGGTCTATTGGCATGTAGATTGAATTCCAGTTCGACTTTTACCCCATCAGCGTAAATTGATGTTTCTGCCGGCAATAATCCAAGTTTGTAGGCTGTTGTATTGTAATCTTGAACTAATTTTTCAATCTAATTCAATGGTAAGTAGAAAGATGGTTAAAAAAGCATGAGCGCGATCACTTGACATATGCCCTATACCTGGTCTAATTTTTTCTGCACGTTGATTTCCTTGTCCCACATCTGTTTACTTATTTCATCGATTTTCTGTTGCAGCGTCTCAAGCGCCTTCGTAAGTTGCTCACGTTCCGATGTCATGCGGTCAAAATCGGCAGGAGATATATCCTGTGCGTCAATCTGAGCTTGTAGGGACAATTTTTCTGAGTTCAATTGTTCAAGCTGTCGAACTATCATCGGATAATGGTGTCAATGTATATTAAGTGAGAAAAATGGAATGAGATAGTTCAAACAAGGGCACGGTACCTTGCTCCTCCAATTCTGCGGTAAGTTTCGAATTTGCCTCCTCTAATTTTGACTTCTTCGACTGCAATCGCGATATGTATTGTTGGAATTTTTCGTTATCCGACATCAATACCTGTTTTTGTCTATCCAGCGTAACCAGGGGCGGCTGCGCGAAATCATTTAAAGTTAAAGAAAAGATTCCAGTTAGGTTAACTGCAGTAGCTTATTGGGTTTATCAGACGATACCTCGTTCTCAGTGTATTCCTTTATTTCCTTGTCCAATTGCTCAATTTCACCGGTCAACCTTTCAACATCCTTGAGAACAACTTCGTTTTTACGTTCTTTGGAATTTAGGAAATCAGACGCAAGAGATGAGTTTTCTAGCGATTGAGAACAGTAAAAGCCATTGAATGAGCACTATAAGAGGTCCATACCAAAATTAGTGGCTAACTCAGCTTCCATGATGCCAAAATCGTCATCTCCAGCAAGAAATCCCTGATACGCTTTAGTCAGGTAATCGAAAAACAACATGTCGTTATCCATTCCCTCATCAAATCCGGTGCCCGGTTCCATTTGTTCGCACATCTGACAGAAGTCGAAAGAATGCAATTATTAAGCGAAATTAGACTAATGTCAGTCGGTATTCCCGAAAATTAACATGAGTTTGAGTACTGATTAACTTACCAAGACTAGCTCCATCAACCAAGTCAACATGGCCAAAATTGCTGGCCAGGAATGCATGGAACCCACAGCGTACAATTGCGATTTGCTGATTTGATCGGAAAATGGGTACCTAGCGTATACAGAAATGGAATTTGGATAGATTAAATTAGCATATATTCTTGGCGGTTTGAATCGAATTTCATAAGACCGAGCACACATCGACCGATATCCATCAACTGCAAAGCAGACATTCATCTTCAGGAATTTCAATCACTGACATTTATCATGATCGGTAGTTCTATCGCACAACTTCCGTAATATTAGTCTCTGTGACTAGTGCCATTGACTATATTGGCACAGCGGTTTACGGCGATGCTGGATGTACCGGAAGTCCCGACACTCGGTGAAGAGAGAAGCCTTCCTCCGCTCATACAGAAGAGATTCTGTAGAAAACTCTATGCTGCTTTGTGCTGCAATGTGTAATTCATAAATAAACACGACTCGGTCAACTCACCTCAGCCCTTTCAAAATAGCGGGAACTTCTTCTTCAAACTTTTTTTGGAACATATAATGCGGATCAAGCTTCGCATATAAGAATCTGAAAATGGTTTCAAAGTCCTTCTTCGTCGGAGTCTGTAACGTCTTAAGAGATAGCGGTTGCGGATAACCTTGATGCGTGAGAAAGTTGATAATGTTCCTGATGGAGGTGAGTTGGAACTGTTTATCTCTGACGGGACGGGGATCTTTCTGGTCTCTCGGGGCGGGAGTTGCGGATATCAAAGAGGGGCGAGAGATGACGCTTGATCTTCTGTTGTTTTGCGAAAAGGACAGCGACATTCTGGCATCGCTCTGACGAGTGGATTGGGGGACCATTGAGAGTCTGTTTGAGCGACCCGCCTTCCCACCGACGGAGGAGGAGAATGCATTCTGCGAATGTGATTCCGTGAGTATGCCCAGCGTCTGTCTTCTCTTCATCGTTATATCTTTCTGAATGGCTATATGTGAGATGTGTGTGGATGATGAATGAATGCACCAAAGGAAACAAACGAACGCGAAAAGCGGAAAGGGAAGTCACGTGAGCTGAAACGGAATTGCTATTTATTAATTTTATGCTGAAGTTATTAATATTAAGAAACTATGACGGTTGTATATTACATTAAATAGATATCAAGAGTCTGAATTAATAAGAATAAATCTGTTAAGTCGCTGTATTTGATTTCCAGGTCTCTCGTAAGATGAGGTTGGAAAGTATTTCGTGGGCATCCTTACTCACCGTACTGAGCAACTCGTCTTTCTCTTCGGAGGGAAATTTTGAAAGCACATAATTTGCAACAGAAAGTGATGACGTCGACGACGATGAAGATGGTCGGTCGATACCAATTCGTAGACGGGTAAAAGCCTGACAGACACCATAGTTGCCGTTAATGGTCAAAATCACTTAAACACTGATACTCAGCCTAAAGAGAACGAAAAGACAAGAAATACCAAAAGCTTAGGATCAAATAACGACGACTTACATCGGTTCTTAGGGAGGCCACCAACGATTTCAATCCATTATGGCCACTGATAAAATGAATGAATTATATTGATAAACTGGACCATTCATGCATTTAAAGCCTAATTACCTTGCGCTCCCACCATACTTGAGACTTAGCTTTCCAAACGGGCGGTCCAAGTCATCATGAAGGACTATCAAATGGGTTTCACTCGCCAGCGCCGATGAGTCAAGTGCTAATCTTGAGTTGGCCTTTAATAATTTGGGTTGATTTGTTGGATAGTGAAGGCGAAGATTTTTAACTTGCAACAAAGAAGATTAGGCTATAGATAGCATAATAGTATAAACGAATCCAGACTCACTTGTACGAGCTGCGTATTTACCACTTTCATTCATAAAACAGCGCACCTTGATCAAGTATATATTTGCTTCTAGCATTGATATTGTTTCTTTGATCGCTTCCTTATCGGTTTCCATTTTTTCAATACCACTTTCATGATTCGTAATCGAACTATCTGAGCTATTACCAGAACTTTTAGGGCCGGAAAAAGTCTTTAGAGCCGTTTTAGTTTTGGTGATTTTAAAACCCTTCTTCATCAATTCTTTAAAAAGAGTTATCTTTGCGTTGCAAGGCTCTATAAATTTGTGCAACTTTGTTTCAACAATATCATACTCTCTCTCTCGAACAAATGCTAGACGCATTGAGCTTGCGATACTGTCGAGTACAATTTGACCGGCGTTGTGTCGAGTGCATTTGAACTGAGGTCCATGGTTGCCGAGGGCAAGAATGATGAAAGTCGGTGGACGTATGATCGGATTTCGTACTAGAGTCATAGCAAATCATGTCTCACTCCCAGAATATAAAATCAAGCGAGAGGGGATTAAGTTTGAATGTCACTGATTTGCGATTGAATTCTTTTTGGGGATAGAGTCAAACACCTCTTAAATTCCTTGTAATCAATGACGAGAATTAATGATTCATCGCCCATTCAAAGTATAACAGTTGGAAAATGGCTGACATTCTTAACATAATTTGATAATTTTAACAAAAATTTACCTGTGATACAGAAATCAGAATGGATACTGATATCAGAATGTTGGGATTATTCAATTGAAGAAAATCTTGTAGATATTGTTTCAACGATAGACTTGTTTTGGAAATTGCTCCTGCGTTGCCAAATCCTCAATACAGGCATGGTTATGATTCAGAAAGCTGATCTCATATAAATAATGATTAAGACTGGACAGTCGACTAAATTGATTTCATGCCAAAGAATGACGTGCGGATAATACTGCAAATAGTGTTTAATAGTATTGATAGGCAACAGATTGCCGATTCGGCGTTACGGTAGACATAATTTCTCATTTTATTTTCTGTTCGATAATGACCCAAACAAGGGGTTAACTACATCATCCTCCTGCACTAAGCAATCTCTCACGAATTGAAGACTTTTTTCGCCTTGATACTCTACTTTTGCGCTGGCTTACCCTTCCACTGCGTAAACTCATGAACTGTGACGCCATCAATGCCCTTGACTAAATCCTTCCCGAACGCCATAGAGGGTGTGCAAGCACCGGCCTTTACTTTTGTTCTTCCCTCATAAACTCTCAGAGCAGTTTCCAAAGATGCAAGCGCGGTAAATGTGTAGCCTTCTGGTACAGTGACTGAACCAGTGACATACTGGTTTGTTTTAGCATCTCGAACTTGACCCCATACATCTGAATGGGAAAATGTTTGTTCGAAAAGAGTGATTGCGTGAGTGAATATTCCATACAGCCGAAATTTTCGGTGAAATGTGCAAAAGTTTCATTAATTTTCGTGGGTGAGCTGTAATTAATCTTTTTTATGAACACTTACCCATATAACCTTCCTTGCGTTCTTCAGCTGTAGGTCCAGTCACAAACTTGTCAATAAGGGAAATAATCGCGTTCTAGGGAAAGAGAGGATGCGTTAAGACAGAAAATCAATTTTATGTGTTCAACATATACAGACTTTAAGGAATGGCACAAAAAGTAACAAGAGTTGTCCGATAGGAAGGAGATAGTAAGAGAGTGTAGCAAGAATTGGGTGGGACGGAATGTACGTATCGATATTTGGAATTCGTGTGCTATTATATGATTAGGCGGAATAAATCGTGAGTGATTTGATTGACCATAGAGTAAATCACTATAATTTATGAATGGCCAAACCTGAAGTATGCGGTGTAGACATCTCCCCACGGAATGAAACTAACATATTTCTTTCCATTCAACGGAAATGTAACGTAGCGACTTTTGTAATTAATACCCACTTCCGTCATTTTCCCATCAATCCGTGTTCGTGGTTTCACACCGGAAACGATACTTTCAAAAGCCGTAAGTGTCGTGCCGCGACTGGCTGTACCTGCACGAACTTTAGGATTTTTTGATCCCATAGAAAATGCAAGTTCTAGATGGGTAGCGCCGGGGAGTTCGTCTTTCAACATTGAAGCAAGACAATCGGTCGGTCTGAGGAGGTGTGATTATTAAGTAGGAAGTGATCAATGACTACTCACAATATTTCAAGCCAACACAAGCTGTACAAAGAATCCAGAATGAAAAAATTTAAAAATCGAACAATGGAACATACACGACATCGAATCCTACACCCGGGACGGCTAAAATACCGGCGCTCGCAATCTCCTTCTTGTACTTTTCAAAAACAATTGCAAATGCATCCTGCTCCCCAGTAATATCCATGTAATGCACTTTGTTTCTGATACATCCTAACAGCATCGGCTCACAGGTGCGTATGAAAGGACCGGCCTGTCATCATCATGTGGTTTGAAGAGGTCAGTTTGAGTGTTACGTTGAATCTATGATTGCCAACGCTTTCGCGGGTTGTCTTCAGTGAAACGTACAAGAGGCCAAATCCCAATAGGTTAAGGCCCTAAAAATATAATATATGTCTTGAGATACACACCATATGAATGACAACTTTTACTCCCCGCAAACCTTCATCAACTTCTTTATCTTGGTTTAGATTGAAAACACGATATGGAAGTCCATACTTTTCGGCTAAAGGTTTTATCTTTGATTCAGTTCTACCGGCAAGAACAAGTTTATCTTTAAACCAAGAATACGAAGGGTTCTTGGCGACTAGTTCCGTTGCTAGTACCTAAATTTGTGTGTCATTTTAAAACGTTTAATGGCAAGAAGTCAAAGCAGCCACCGCAGACCGCTCTCAAGGACGGCAGATAGGAGCACGAACCCCAGTGTAACCGTTGGCACCGTAGAGGACAATCTTTGAAGACATAATGGAGTCGTTTGTTACTTGGAAACTGATGAGATGAGAAGATTATTGTTTTGTGTACTAAAAAGTATCTGAGATATGCAAAATCGCCGATGCCGGTGATGTAATGTTGGGCCGGGCTGATTTGCAGCAATTTCTGCAATTCCACGCCGACAGGGATAAACCGCGCTGATTTATATTAAAGTTCGATTTGAAATCATATAGACCATAATGGAATGATGACTATCATCATTTTTTTGATAAGTATATGTCTTCGTATCTTTTGAAGACTTGATTTTTAGATAGAAATTCACAATGCTGTCTTAATGAGAGCATCGTCTTGCAAGATATAAATTGTCCAGTCCATTAATCTCAGTTTTCAAATTACAGATACAATTACTTTTATTGAATTGCTATAGATTACAGGCAAAATTACAGATTTATACATGTGACCTTATTACAAAATGTAATCTTCTGCATACTACGGCACCCTCACTTTCTTCCCCATCAGAACGGTTTCCTGAATTGGTGGCAAAATACAATCAGCTCATGCCAATTTACCCTCTACAAACGAAATAACGAACATACCTCACTACTACTTCGTTTCCCCAGTCCTAAATACCGCTGTTGTTCCTCAAATTGTCCCACTGGGTTGGGTGGAACCTCGTGTTTGATGATCGGAGTCGGCAATTGCATTTGAGACTGGGTATAGGTGTCTACCATTTCTGACTTCAACTTCCGCGAGGGAGAAGAGCCAATAGGGGATGGTGATTTTGATTTTGGCCGAGATTTCGATATATTGGAAAGGTTAACCTGATTTTCACATCGATAGAGGTAAGATTGAGTTGAATAAATCAAACACATCTACGCGCACTCAAACAAGAAACTTACCATATCGCCTCCGTCAGAACAACTGGCATGAACCCACCAGTCGCCGTCGGTTCCGTATTTATCGACTTCATTACCATCGCCTTTAACTGCATTCTTCATCATCCACTCTTCTTCGTCCTCATCCCAGACGACTTCAAAGCCTTCATTGCATACAACACATTTCAATTTGGCATTATTCGCTGGCGCAATACACCTCATTTCATCATACCGCTTTTGATCTTTTTCTTCTTTCCCCTTTAACTTCGACTTCTCTCGACTAGCTGAATTACTACCGCCATCACCTTGTTCGTCAAACAATCCTTGGTTTTCCCCATCCATATTAAAAAAGACAGGTCCGCCTTCCTCTTTCCCATTCAATTTGGACCCACCTCCGGTAACATCACCTCCAATCCATTCTTTCAAACTGGGATACCAAATTCTGCTAGCAAGTCGTTTAACACTCTCTTTTTGTTTTCGGTTGAGACGAAAATGAAAATCCATGTGGGATGATATCTTTTCGGATTGTGATAGCGATGAAGCAGACGATGAAGGTGGAACTCTTGGAAATCGTATGCCGCATTGTTTGCACTTGGTGGAAAGCGGATTATAGATAAGCGTTATGGCATGGGGGATACGGCTGAGTTCATAGAATTTGTTCAAGTTAGAATGAGACATAATCGCAGAAAAAATGAAAGAGGTGACCCATGAAGAGAGTCTTGTCAATGAGATCACATACCGACTAATATCATCTTCTCTTAAATACACCTTCCCTAAATCCCTTGCCTTTTCAACTCGACCTGTCCCGATCGCTTTGGAATGTAATTGACTGGTAATTCTGCTACTCCGCGAACTCGTGTCTGTCGATTTTAAATTGGTCGGCGCAGCATTTGCGGCTGATGTCGATGTTGTTCCAATGGTAGACGTCATTTGCTGGGGTGTTGAAATAGAAGGTGTAGATGAAGGTGCGCTGACGGACGATGGCATCAAAAATGAGAGCTGTTGACGGATTTGAGAGAGTTGTTGTGCTTGTAATGAACCGGAAGAAACCAGATTTAACAGCTATGGTTATGATGACGACAATACAGCATTAATACAGAACTAATTGGCGGGAAGAAGAGGAGGTTGAATAGAGAACGTGTCACCAAAGAAGCAAGAACATACCTGAGTTAATGCTCCAATTTGACTTAGATTATTTGTATCACCAGGATTTAGCAGTTGGTGCTGCTGTTTTTGGAAAATCAAATTCTGTATGTCTGCTAATAGTAGCTGTGATTCAGAAAGTTGCGGCTGTGACGAAAAAGATAGAGAAGAAAGAAGTGTTGTTGAAGGTTGATAAGTATGAGTAGGGTAAGTTGCAGAATACGCCGTCAATGGAATAGAGGATTGGTTCTAAGAAATGACAAAATTTAGACACATCACTAGACTAAGCATGAGATTGTAGTCAACGCACCACTATAGAAGTAGAATGGGGATTTGTGGAGAGCGGCATCTGACTCAAACTGGAATTTGCTAACAATGGAGAAACTGTACGGGTGTTTGAAACACCATTTACGACACCGACAGAAGCCTGAGTTGAATTACTGCCTTTCACCAGCCTCTCCATTTCTTCGATGGAAGTCAGTGGAAAAAAGGAGCCTTTATGCTGAAACGGCTTTCCATCTGCCCCCATCACAGGAGGGGGAACTTTCCATGTTTGAAGTACCCTTTCCATTGATTTTTTCGCTGATGATTCAGTGACAGAAGTGTACGCAGATCTAAAAAGTGTAGTAATGACATGGGAGAACAGGGAGATATAGGGGTGGCCAACGTTTTTGAGGATGGAATCGACAAGGTATATCATAGGAAGCTTGACGGATGCAGGACACTGAATAGTCAAAACATACGGGTGCGTGTAATAAGTAAAATCCGATAACAAAGACAGTCAGTAAGTGCAACCGTATTATCATCTATATTCATGATAAGGGAGTTCAAAAATTATCAAATGAAACTCTGAGGTTGCAACGTTGCAAGCAGCTGAAATGACAACATGGAGATGAATTTTCGCTTTTATGACTCAATGAGAGTCGGGGTAACAGTTCATCGCAGGAAAGCAAATATTCCTCGCGGTTCGACAAATTCAATTTTGTGCTCTTCATACTATGAACTCCATCAACTACTTGATCAATAACTAAATCTAAAACATCGAATTACGACCATCGCAATAGGAACGCAAGTAAACCGAAAAATCAGAGTATCACAAACATAAGGTAAAAGCAGGAACATAAGAGTGGTAATATAGCGGACAAATCAACAACGATGACAGGGTTAGTGAATATGCTCTTATCAATGTCAACAATATATTTCTGAACTCTTACCTTCAACTCCTCGGTGCTTTCTCACCTCCATTATATGGTCCAATGGCGTATCCTTTCATCTCCACGTTGCAAACCAAGCAAGCAATTTGGAACTCATAAGACGTCATGGAAGAGTGAAAATGTCAACTTACAGATTCCAACCGCTCCTTTATAGCGTCAACGATAGGTTGAGCAGACTTTGAATTCTCATGCGCTATGATTGTCAAATGGGTAATAAGAGGTTTCGAGGCATCCTTTAGGTCCATCAATGAATTTAGGTAATCTTGCTTCACAAGAGAGTAAGAAGGATTGTGAGCTGGCATAGCGAGAGATTTCTTTTCTGCCGTTGAAAAGTAGGTATGCTCTTTGTACGAAAATGAGTTGAGATATCTGCGAGTAAACCGGATGAAAATGAGCAGATTTAGTAGAACACTCAAACGAATGTCAAGACCGGAATGTCGGATGAAGAACGGATGACTCTATTGACCAGACTTGGGGAAACCTTGACAGACTTGGAAACGAAGGAAGACAAAACTAGTCAAGTGGAAAGTATCCGAGATTGAAAAGGTGACAACAACGGATTTAGAGTTGAAGTCGTAGCCAACTGTTATCAATACAACAATAACGACAAAGTTAGTGCCGAATAAATTGATGACCTAGAAATGTCACAGTCTGAGGGTTTAAGGCTATTGGCACTTGGTTGCGGACGAAGTGCTAACAAGCGGAGTTTGGGGGAACCTGGAAATGGATTGAATTCGCTATGTGGGGAAAGAATAGGGGAAAACAAATAGAGAAACCCGAAATGTATATATTGTATCTTGAATATACCAAATACCAAATCCTTCTTGTTCTCTGCTTTCTTCAATTTGTCCTCTTTTGGATGTTCCTTGTCTGCTGAATTGAACGGAGAGGAATCGAGGGAAAAGTCCGCAGGTTTGGCTCACGTGACTGCACGTGATTTGTGTCATTACAGCATTTTATTCAACCAACTGACAAAGTCATTTTTCCTTTGGACGCACATCTTGCTTTCCTCCTCTCCGTACAGATTCTCTTGGTTTACATCAACAGTAGTGCCATAGCGTATCACCTCCATTATACCACCGACAGTTTCTTCATCAAGCACATGCTGTAACACTTGTCTGACACGTCTTTCAACAGACAATTCGGGTTTAGGAAGTCTGGCACACGATCCACCCACGAGGAGAGTCAGAAAAGACTTCAAATAGCTCCAAGGTGCCTCAAAATGAGAATATGATTTAATGATGGCGAATATACTCGTGAATTCGTCTCTAAGAATCAGCGTATTTGATTCAGTTTTGAAACTTGGAGCAATCGACCCGCTGACATTTGCCAAGTGCGAAGCATGAGAGTTTGTGGGAAGGGATCTAGATTCAAAAGTCGCATCTCGGTTAACTGTCAGCAGTAATATGTGTAATCGATATGAGAAAGCCGAGTAATTTGATGGGTTTCGACTTGTGTATTCGTGTAGAGTATTTCTCTCTTCATTCAGCATCTACGTGTAATAAAACCAGTCAGTTATGGACCGATATCCAAACGATACGGCAAACAAAATGAATAGCAATTCATAAGAAAAGGGCAATGAATGAGAAAGAAATAGAGGCAGCATACTTGATTGAAAAAATCTGAGGAATCAACAGATCTGCTCATCAGCTTTAACAGGCGAATTTTGTACAACCAAACGTAGTAGTTTCTGCCGTCCCGTAATAGTATGCTCTTCAAAAAATCACTTTCATTCTGGTACAACTCACGGCATCTGGTAGGTTGATGCACACTTGTTTTTAAATCAAGGAATTGTTGAACGACTCTAAAACTGCCGGTCGTAATGAGTTAGAGTATAATATTGCTTGTAATCAAACAGATTGAACTCGATTATGTTGCAAACACCATTTATACTTACCGATGCCACCACAAGCCTGAACTTTTGTACCATTTTGACAATAAAAGTTTATTAAATTTCAGCTCGGACGGCAAAGTTAACTCATTCTTCGCCAATAATTCTCTTCTGAATTGACATAACGGAGGCAAACATGAAATCTGTGATGAGATGGATTAATGTACCAGAAATATTTGCAAGAAAAGAATTTTACCTTATGTTTAAACAAGTATAATGATCACCGATCAACAAAGTGATGCATTTCGTTAATGTGTCCATATCGACGGTAATTTCAGCGCCGCTCATATCAATCTTATCCAACGAATCATGTTTTACTACTCGAGCACATGAGTTGTTTCTAAGAATCTTAAGTCGCTGAAGGAAAGCACTCAATAGAATGGGGATGGTCCAAATCGGAATGCCCAACTTTGTCCCATCGTGAACAGAGAAAACATCAACGGATGGTATTTGCGTTAGAGGTTCCGATTTCGGTGCTGTCGAAGAAGAAGTGTTCTTTTCAGAGTTGTCAGACGAAGATAACAATATAGGAAAAGGAGGCTTCAGCGGTGGAATAAAACCGACTTCGTCGCTGCGGAGAGTGTCATCGATATTTGACGTAATAGATAACAAAAGAACTATGTATCAGACATTGTAGGCACTGTACATAACATGAAATAAAATCAATGCCAAATTGAGAAATCAATCATTGAATTGGATAGTTTAAGAATGTGAATACTGCGCATTCGAAGTTCAGCAAATAGGTCCTTTTCGTGCTTCTCTAAACCAACATACATTTCTTGCAAACGGTGCTGCACAAGGTCAACGAACGATAAAGTTAATCTTTGACGATAGCAATAATAATCGTTCATGGGTAGTTTAGTTTATGTGGGATATATTGAGGTATGTAGGCAACGATGGATCTCTGTGTTCAAAGTATGAGGTCGGATTTCTCCTCTTCTCCGCGCTATTTTGTTCACTTACAATTAGCGACGATAGAACAACTGACAACGCCAGAGCCATTAAAGCCATTTTAAAAGTAAATGAGTTTTGATTATTTCTATTTTCTTTCGCACCACTTATCTGCAAATTCATCAGATCTGCTGATCAGTTGGCGCAATTGTCGTCGACAAATCAAGTGATGTTATTCATCATATCTCTAATGTTTACCGTGGCGCTTATTGTACTCATTCTAATCTCAATATCGAATTGGTTTCTTACATGTAGGCAGTGGGTTAATTTCTCCATTTTGATCTCAACTTCTGCATAAACATGCGTTAAAACTTTGTTGTACTGCAGAAAAGTCTGTATGTGTTACGGTACGCTAGTTGGAAGATGACTAAGATGTCGCAGCCGAATACACATCTGCATTGAATATAGTACATCGTTGTATTATCGTTGTATTCAATTTGTTTAATCATGCAAGCTTACTCGGTAATTTCCTTATGAGAAGCATGTGGACTCCCATTCAGCAATTCTATAAATTGAGCGAAAACCAACCCGAGAATGTCAATACCACTTTAAATGTATGGTTCCATGGATCTAAATCTTAATCTAAACTTGAACCCCGCGCAACAAAAGGAAGCTGTATGCGACCAAGTCTAATAGTATTGTCGACAAAAATATATGTCTGTGAATATAACAAGAATAATTAGTTTCATACTGCAAATACAGATTTGTATCTGATACAGGGCCCGAGTGTTTGCAAAATGTATTTAGCAGGCATGGCATGTTCCCGAGTCCCGACGGCCGGCGCGCCTGGCTCAGTAAGGGCGAGGGGAGAATATAGTGGATTCGTCTGGATTACTTCTGGATTCGTATTGCTAAATAATGGTCTGTTCCGACCATCAAGAATATCAAGAGTGCCAGGTATTTTCCGGATTTATTAAATGTCCTCTATTGAATGTTCATTGAAATATGCCAATGATTTCGGTTTGCTCCAACTCTCTAACCCGAAATTTGAATCCTTATCATTGCATTTATGTTGTTTCTTCACCAGCATATCAATTGTTCGTTACTTGAAGTCTACTTCTCTATATTAACGGTTTGCAGTTGGAACGACATTATCCGTCAAGATGAAAGCAATTTGCAGCACATCATTCAGCAATCCTGGACTGAAGTTCCTTTTCCTATTCATATCTTTAAGCTTCTCATTATTCCTCAGCGTAAGAAAGCTAATTTTTGTTTGTATCTGTGGTGTATCTAACTAATAAAAATCATGAAAGTCAACATGTATGTCAGTACAGGCAATTAAGCCGGATACATTAACTATCACAGGGAATGTGGAAATCGGGAATTACACCATACAACAAGGTAATTTGCGATTAGGTTTAGGTGAATAGTAGCGAACGCACTTGGTTCCGTTTACTAATATCTGACATAAATACATAGGTGATGGCATATGGTATCGCGTGGAAATGAATCCAAGCAATTGGAGGTATTGCGGTTATTCATTCTATCCATCCTACATGAGACTTGGCCATCAAATTTTCTTGCGTGGTACTATTTGCAGTCAAAAAGCAATT